>PVKB01001922.1:240980-343033 GCA_004027205.1 Ctenodactylus gundi
CCCCTCCCACCCCCTCCCACCCCCTCCCTGTCCCTTCCCCCGGCTCCGGCTATCACTTCATATGCTTCCAAATCACGACTTATTTCTCTACTGGTGGAAAAACCCAGCACATAGAGGGCACGTTAATGCTATTGCAACCCTGGGAGGTAAGACACAATGAAGCAGCCAATAAAATGACTTTTAAATTACGTAGTAAAAGTGAAAGGTGGTCATCTGCAGCCCTACCATGTTCAAGTATAAGATTGTGAACAAACAAAGCAAGACAAGGAAAAAGAGATCTGTTATTTAAAAACAGAGATTAAAGAAACTTTCATCTTTCTGAGAGAGGATCACAAATGGATTGCTCTGTTTAAAATTAATGGCCAGGAAATACCAAGCGATTTTTAACCTACATTGTGGTTATGGTATCCTTTTAGGGTCCTTTTCAAAATGCTGCATAGGATCGGGTCCATATGTATGAGTCTCATTTCGATGGGATTTACATAAATTGTTCTGCACATGCTTTTTAGTGTGATTTTTACCTGTACATATGTGCTTCCATAATCCTTCGGGCTTCCATATGCATGAGCTCTTAATAAGCTCAGACTCTCAAAGATGTTTCCGTGCCCAGAAGTTGTAAAGATTCTTGTATTTCTTGACTGCCTTCCGTTCCCGTCTTCTCCTGCCTTTCTTCCTCGTAACCACCTGCCTGACACTGCCTCACCTGGATACGCTGCCCACAGTTTAGGCTGTACATCTCTCTGAGTGCTTTAAAGGTAAGGACCTCACCTCAGTAATTGTCAATGTCCATCACGTAGTAAAGTACCCGGCCCGCACCTCCTAGATTCTCAACAAACATTTGTTCGACGGAAATGAATTTGCACTTGGTATACCCTACCTGCCTAGCGCATACATCAGGCACTCAATAAAAGCTTGTTGAATGAATTAATGAAAGTGAAATGAAGTGATGAGTGGGGTCCCACATAAAGAGAAATATTATTTCATATCAAAAGCATCTAAGCAAGAGCATCTTGTAGGGTGAGACAGGTACTGAGGGGAATAACAGGGATATTCAACCAAAACCTTGGAAGTCAGGAGGCCTCAGCTGATGATCCAGATTGGTTTGGGTACCACCTGGTGCTATGACTGAGGCGTTTTTTATGCTCACTATTAAAGAACGCCGGCTGGCTTTAAGAAAGGCTAGGTCCATGGAGTGAGTCCTAAGGTCTGAACATAAACCGGCCTGTGGTGGCTGCAGAGACAGCAGTGCTGGCTTGGGCTGGCACCTCCTTCTGTCCATCACCAGGAATGGGGGCCTCGAAAAAGAAAAAAACCAAATGCCAACTCCAGGGAGCTGTTCCACTGCCTGGGTTTCATGAGGAGCCACCAGGGAGTACCTGACTGCAGGGCTGGAACGAATGAAAGGCTCCTTTCTCTGCGCTTGGCTCAGAAAAGAAGCCCTGTGGCTGGAATCCACCAGCTCCCTGCAATCTCGGACAGCAGAGCAGCTCAGAGACCCGCAAACGGGCAGGGGGACGAACGAAGGAGAAACGCTGCCAACACTGTTGACAAAAGCTTGCTCACATTGCTGGAGTTACACGGGATGTAGCCTAGGAGTTCTGTTTTCATGAAAAAAGAAAAAGAACCCTGGAAAGTCTGGGACGGAGAAGACAGAACAGAATTATTATTCTCCAGGAGGAAAGCCAGAATAAAGCGCCAAGACAGACGTGCACCTACAGAACTGGCAAATGCAAGGAACCAGGGCGACTGATAGCACACATTCCCTTCCTTCGCTCTTCGTGTACCCTATTCCAAAGTGAAATCCCACAAACATTCTCAGAAAAGGGCCACGAGTGCTTGCTTCAGTCCCTGTTGTTTCTTTTTCTTTATTTCCTGTCTTGAGTTCTCTGGAATGAGCTCAGGCAGGCAATGCCCAGAGAAACAGAGCTGGATACAAACCTGGCTTGGAAACCATTCTCAAAATGGAATGATGCTCATTCGAAAATCCTAAATCTAAAATACTCCAAAATCTGAAACTTTTTGAACATCATACCCGCCCTGAATAAGTTTCAGATTTTAAAGTTTCAGACTGGAAGCGCTCGACCAGTACAGTTCACGCAAAACTTCCAAAAGGAAAAAAAAAAAAAATCAAAATCTAAAACATGTCGATCCTCAAAGCATTTCAGATAAGGGATATCACCCTGCAATAACTAAGAGCAACTAGCATCTTTGCCACAAACCAGGTGCCTCGAGCGACTCATAGCGCAATGTGTATGTTAACTCAGTTCATCACAATCCACTCTGTACGCGGGCACCAGGATAATCATTGACATTTTAAACATAAGGAGATGGTCAAACAGAAAGTCCAAGTAACTAGTACAAGATGGCTCAGAGAGTGAACCGAG
The DNA here is from genome assembly GCA_004027205.1 of Ctenodactylus gundi. Lineage (NCBI taxonomy): Eukaryota > Metazoa > Chordata > Mammalia > Rodentia > Ctenodactylidae > Ctenodactylus > Ctenodactylus gundi. The sequence continues at coordinate 243,365 of PVKB01001922.1, forward strand.
AGCCACTCTCTCCAACGGGCTCCAGAGCTCCCCCATCACCTCACCGCACTGCCTCCCGTGGGCTTGGCTTTGCTCCACCGACGCCACCTCGTACTCCCTCACCTCTGTTTCACACACCAAAATCAGTTCTTAAGCAAATTTCATTTTACCCCCAGGGGCACCCCGCCTTATCTTGGTCTGGTGTCCACGTTCCGATGTTGTAGGAAGAGAGATGAAAACCTTCAAGCCCCCCTCAGAACTCCCTCAGCCTTCTCAGCCCGTGTGGCCTCTCTCCCACCTGCTAACACTGAGAGCCTATTCTCTGCGCTGCTCTGAGTACCTTCGTTATTTTCATTCCATTGTCTGAAACCTAGTCCACTAATCTCACATCTCAGGTGTCTCCAGCACCCTAAACCCATCAAAAGTTGAGTCTATGAAAATACTTATCTACATTTCCCCCAAAGCACAGCAGAGGTATCAAGAGAAAAAGGAATTAACAAAGAAAACTGCTTTCTCTTTATTTGCTTGATCCAAGCAAGTTAAAAAAAAAAAGATCAGTTTCAACTTTATAACTTTAGATAGCCAAGAAATGTCCAGAGAGGCTGTAGCAGGTGTAACCGAAGGACATCAAGAACCCGGAGTTATCATCAAGAAAACGGGACCTGGAACAGTGCCTATTTTCTCTTTAGATGGCTCCCCAGCACCTGTCAGTTGGGAAATCCTGACCTCAAGGACCCATTTAGAAAGTTTGTGTCCGTCTAAATTTCCAGAAGTAAACATGTCACTTTTGGTGGGAGGGGTAAGAGAAGGGAAGAATGTTAGAGCCACACAATCACTCAGCTACTCCTGAGAACCCACCAACAGTGGCAACAAAAGCAGCACCCTCCGCATGCCGTTTGGAGGTCCTCCTTGGTTGTTTTTCTCCAGGTGTCAGGCACACAAGCAGCGTGAGTTCCAGCCCAGGTAGTGTTTTAACCTGAAGGAGAGCCAGGTGTGTCTTTCAGCCTCCCTCTGCCTGTCAACTAGCCCCACAGAAGTATGGGAAAGACAGCATGAGTTCTGAAGTCAGTGAGTTGTTCAGTCACGTCAGTGTCACCGGACACAGTCCCCTATACCCACAATTTAAAGTAGAGGTTCATTTTAGCTCTGTTTCAGAAGTCTCAGTCCATGCATGATGGGAGGGACTCAAGGCAACACAGATGGCGGCAGGAGGGCATCATAGAGGACACTGCCCCCCCCCCCCATGGCATCCAGAAGCAGAGGAGGAAGGAGGAGCCAGGGGAGTGATGTGCCCTTGAAGGTCACACAACCAAGACCTGCTCATCCAACCAGTGCCCACCTCCTGGCAGCACAGCAAATCATCAGTGGGTCAACTGAATATACTAAATTTTAGTATACTAAATTTAAGCTGTAATGAACAGTGTTTAGTCCAAAGCTTGCTTTCATAATTAGTTAATTATGGGGTCTTGGAAAAGTTATCTTTCTGGACTGTCAGGACGGGACATGAGGCATTCTAGATAAATACCACGTACAGGCAGGCTCCTTCAACACTGAGGTTGTACCCCTACATTCTACACTCTCTTCCTTTCTCCAAACCTTCCAATTTTCTTCTTTTGTCAGTTTTTTCTTTATTACAGACTTTTTTTGTTTAAAGATTTTTTATGATGTTCTCCTGGCTGCTTACAACTATTTTTTTTTCTAACTTCTTACGTTCAATTCCAGCTTCAAGTTGGAAGAAAAGGGAAATGGGGAAGTCATAAAGGTATTCATCTCGGAAATTATAAAAGGGAAAGGGCTGCAAATCAGCCGTGGCCCCAGAGGGAATAAAACATTACTGAGATTCTGTAAGAATGGAGGAACCATCTGGGAGTAAAGCTTACAAGGAAACGAATCAAGACAGTGTTTCTTTCATTCAGAAGATGCTTTTGCCTCAGGGATCACAGCAGCCCTGAGCAATTTTCAAGGATAAGCCTTGAAGCAATGTAGTGTGTTGGAGAAAAGGGAGCGGGGGAAAAACCTACAGCATTCTCAACTGATTTCATCCCTCTGAGCCTTGTTCGTCACTTTGGATGACTCCGAGGCTCATGAAGGCCTCTGTGAAAGCATGTGGTTAATTTCCTAGTGTCTCCTCTCCTGAGTCTTCCAACCATGAATATCCTTTATGATGGCCTCCTGAGAAGTTATTTGTGTCATCAGGAAAACATGTTTTTGTTTTTGCTTTACTTTGGTCACAGGACATAATAATTACAAGAAAACAAGATGATACGAGGCAGGCAAACTGAGGAAAGTCATTCTTCAGGGTTAGGCCAAAATTCAAAAATTGCTGGAGTGAACTCCCTATGACATCTCTGTTTGCTCACTGAGGAGCGGGAAGTGAAAACTGCATAGAAGGGTAAATGGGAAGGAAGATTCCGGAAATGAACTGCTCAGGCGGAAACCAGTAGGGAATGGGGGAGTTAGACCCTTGGTTAGACATTAAGGGTTGAACAGCGGCATCATCAGGGGAAAATGGATGGTAGAACAATCCACTTGTACTGAGCACCAAAAGAGCCAAGCGTAGGCGGGTAAGTACAGGCTCTATTTCAAAGTGTGAACAATTCAACATGGAAGAAGAGGAGTCAGTGTGAAGAAACGATGAGCAGAAGAATAGAAACCTAAGGGGGGCAGCTGGGAGGTGGTCGTCTTGGGTTAAGAATTTTCTTTTTCCCCCATAATTATTTCATTAGTGTATGTTTTCAATAATATATGATGACTGCAATCAACTGGAGGACTCGGTGTACATCTTAATCATATTTACTTCCTCTCCCTCTCCTCACCATCCCATCCCCCATCTCCAGATCTGCTTCCCCTCTCCACAAAGTCTACACCCCTGTTTTTGATCATCTCTCTCTTATTTTTGCCTTTTATTTATATTCTGGATTTCTCATATAAGAGAAACCATACAATATGCAGCTTTCTGTGTCCTGTTTATTCACTCAGCGTCATGGTCCCCAAGTGCATCCATTTTTTGTGAGTGACTCAGATGTACTCTTCTTCATGTCATATTAAGGAATTTTAACAATGAGAAGCCACAGAGCTGCTGGTGTGCTGAAGATAATGTGGAGTCTGTCCTTGCATAGGAACTGATCTTTGGAGTTCCTACTCATTCATAAATATCCTTACAGGAATATTCAGCGCTCAGTCCTTTCCATCGAGACCGCTCATTTCTCTTTTCCATCTTAACATTGGACAGTTGGATCATTGACACCAAAGAGGGAAGGGTACTCAGAATTATTTCGCTCATGCTTCCATTTTACTGATAAGAAAACAGACGTGAAAGTTCTAGGCGGCCTTCACACCACTTCACTCACACTCTAGGGATTTTTCTGCTTCTCCAGGATGCTTCCTCATTGAAATGACTTCTTCAGTTTTGTTCTTTTTCTCAGACGAGAGCCAGTTCTCTTATTGGCATTGTTAATGTACCTTGGAAACACGCCTGTTCTACTATAGTGTAATGGCTTTGCTAAGCAGCAACTTTCTTTAAACCACTTTCCTTTTAAAAAGCAGAAAGTCTACTTGGCTTGCCTCCAAAGATTCTTGGACTATTAACCCAATAGGCTCCCCAGAGATAATGTAAATTCAGCACATTGTATGGTCTACAGCAAAGGAAAAAGCAGGTAACCCACGCATAAAGCACGGACAATTGGGTGGAGTCATCTTCTGTGAAAGTCTATGGAAGTCCACTTCACAATGCCAACCTAGCCTTCCCTGTGGCACGTTACATGTTAACTGACTCAGGGTCAGGAAAAGAGAAGTCAATGATATTGCTCCTTTCAAATTCAAAAATATTTTGTCTGATATGAGATTTTATATTGAAATTAATCCAAGTCTTAAAAATTACAGGATCTCAACATGACTAAACTCATACAACAGTATATCATAGCAATACAACTAAATAACATGAGCGATGGATGTGTTAAGTTTCCATTGTAGTGGGACACAGTACCACACACTTTTTGGCTTACAACAACACACATCTATGATCTTAAAGATACAGGGATGGAGCGGTTAAGTTTTCTGCTTTGTGTTTCTCAGGACTGACATCAAAGTGCCAGCGTCTTCGTGGGGAGCACAGGACCCTCACCCACACTCACTCATGTGGATGTTAGCAGACTTTCAGCTGGAGTTACAGGACTGACTTACTGTGGACTGCCAGCTAAGGACCTTTCTCTCAGAGTCTGCCCCCAGGTCGCAGTCAAGTGGCCTCTTCCACTCTCACTTTACAGTGGTTTTTGTTTGTTTGTTTGTTTGTTTGTTTGTTTGTTTGTTTGTTTGTTTTTTTGCTTTCCTTCCAGATTCAGAAGAAAGTGCTTGCTCCCTTCCTTAAAGGATCACCTGAGTAAGCTGGACTCACCAAAGGTCATGTTCTGCATGATTGATTCAAAGTTAATAGATTACAGGTTTCAGAACATCAGCTCAATTGCTTTTTGCCATGTAAGGCAACATGTTTATGAGAGTCATATCCTGTCTCACACACTCACACGGAGGAAACTACGAAGAGCATGTACACTAGGGGGCAGGAATCTTTGGAGCCACTGACGACATCTTCCCACTACAGTGTGTACACATTCCAGCTTCACTGTTGGTCCATGGACCTCTCCAAGACATGGGTCAGAAGTGATTAATAAAAGACCCAATTGTAATGAGTTTCTGCAGACTATTTGATGGCTCTTGGTTATGTCTGGCTATATTGAGATGCTCTGGTACCAAATACAAGTAAGCATAGATTTCCATAAATAATAGGAAGTTTATAACAGCGATTTGCCCAGATAGCTAACATTTTTAGGAAGGAAGATTGCATAACGTCATTGTAATGAGTAATTTCTTCCCAGATTTCACCGATTCGTCAACAAGTACTTACTGAATATCAACCTTTTATGAGTTGGACATCGTGCTAGACTTTACCAAGGACAGAACAAATAACACCGTCTCTTTTTTTTTTTCCTCAAGAAGCCCACAACCTAGCTAATGAAAAGCTCTAGAGCACATGTAGTGTCATCACAGGGGAGAATAATAGTTGTATCTAATTGAGCGACACAGAATTATTTACTGCAGAAACTTAGGGAAGTAAGAGATCAAGATTGGGTGAAGCAAGAAAGTTCTAAATTATATCAGTTCTCAGTTGCTAGGCAGGAAAGGTTAGACTTGATTCACTAGCGAAGAGCGGTGAAAGTGTTGGTTTGCGACGTGGAGCAAGGAGAACTACACCCAAGAAAAGTGAGTGTGAAAAGGAATGGGTGAATGAAAGGAGGCGAGAAAGGTAAAATTCAAGAAATCACCTAATAAGTCAGTGTCCTCATCCCGTATGAGGTGACAGTGTTAGGACGAGACCAAAGATTCAATAAAAGACCCTTTAAAGAATAACCCAGCAGGATTGGGTCCATCATGTGACCTGATACAAAGAATAAAACAGTTGAAATGCGTAGTTGTAAATTTGGGTAGTTATGTCAGAGACTGATGTTGTTTGCACATCAAAACTTATTGGCTTTCCTTCCCAGACAAAGAGCTAGGCCCTACTTATGGCCATGCCCTGGGGGTCTAGCCGACAGGAAGGGTGGAGATTATGTAACACTTCAACATCTGAACTACAATAAGCACGTTGGCATGCACCTCTGCCTTCCTCCCCTCCCTTAACTGCCTGGATTAGCGACAATCCTCTGGTTCCCAAAATGACAACAGGGAGAAAAGCAGCCCTGCAAATTTTTTCCACTCAGTGGTGCTATGAAAAGAGAAAAATGAATTCAAACTGAGTTTAAACTATTCTACATTTTTGCCTGCTTACCATAGGAACAGACTAGTTGATCACGGGCTTAGCGAATAGCGGCACCCCTAGCCGAGGGAATGAGTGGGGCAGACAGGAATTCATGCTAGCTTTTTAGAGAATACTAAAAGAAAGGAGCAAGTTTAAGAGGCGGTTATACCACAGAATTAAAGCTTGAGATTGAAACAAAGATTGGTTGTTTCAAACTAAAGTTTCGTACCACCACAGATCATTTGCTTGCATTTTCCACTCAAATAAGTAAGAGAAGATACTTCAATATGAGTTCATGAGAAGCGGAAGGACGGAGAGCTAATGAAAAACTGGGAGGGGCGAGTTCGATTTACAGGAAAGAAGAGAGCTCACACGTATACTTCAGACTTCCTGGTGCAACTTCCTGTGACCAATCACGGAGATCCCAGAAAACAGCACCATCACGAACCTAGAGATATGCACTGCTGCTTCGTGGATCAACTTCGTCATGGCTGTTTCATGTTCATCAACATTCAAGTGAAGTTATTTAAAACAATGAACTGGTAGCATCCTCATACTTGCTTTGACTTGACTGTAAAATACTTTGTTGTCACTACAAGAATCTTTGACTTGTTTTCCCTTGCCGCGGACATATCTTACCTTAGAACAGTAAAATACAAGCATATCATCAAAATTGCCAATGTGAGTTCCAGCAATGTCTTGGCTGATTGTGTGTGTGTGTGTGTGTGTGTGTGTGAGTGTTCAGAGTAACTGGCTTTTAATAGCATCATATAGGAACAACCTCAAAGGCAGCCCCGTATGCTAAAATACATACCTAAAATTGAATTTCTACTTTGAAATTTGTTGTGTAACAACAACTCTATGAAAAAAAGTGGTAAATTTTGATTTGTTCATAGTTAAAAAGCAAAACATTGGCAATAGAGCTATGGTTTGACTCTGAGCTCAGGAAGTGAACACAAGTTATTTTGCCGCTATTGTTGATGAGGATGTTCAGGGGTCATCTTTACCTAAAAAGAAAAGGAAATTGAGAGCAACAAAAGTACATTTAAGCTAAGCGTAGGCGTGGGGCTGGTGGCAGGGTGCTGGCTTGGCATGCACGAGGCCCTGGGCTTAACCCCCATCACTAGAGAACTTAGGAAAAAAAAAATGTCAGTGGCAAAAAGGTGAGGGGAGGGAGAAGGTTAATTTATAGTGGAGAGTAAAGACTTCAGTCTTTTACGTGTTTAAAAAGTACTAGTATTTTATCGATAATTCAAAAAGCACCAGTTAAAGGAATAGGAGTGACTAAAGGAGAAGCACTCAGCAGGCCAGAGGGAAACAATGTCCCTCAGGCAGCCAACCCACAGGGCTGTGGGCACGACTTCTCGGACACTCTGGTAGGCCCGCCGTGACCTGCCTGGCTGACCCTCCTGCCCACTCGCCACTGAAACATGTTCCAGGAACGCTGATTGGCATCACATTTCACCTAAGCTGACTAGGGACAAAAACTGAAAGCAGGTGTGTTTTATTTAAAGCTACATCTATATGGGACCAAGGCAATAGATCATTGCAATCAGTCCAGTTAGGTAAGCAAATAAGGCAGATACATGATTTAACAATGCCAACAAAAATGGCGAATTCTTCGAGGTGTTCACTCTTCTTTGGTGATTTTGTTTTGCATTGTGTAAGGACGGAAGTCTCTGATATATTAAGAAATTCCAGTTGCTCTCTTCCATCATGGAAAGTACCATTTTTCTCTCCTGCCCTTTTTTATTCAGTATATCTTCGTCGGGCAAAATGTAACAATGGTAGAAATGACTCAATGATCTTTTTTAATTTCCTAGGCTTCTTCAACCTCTGTAGACCCCACTTTAATGCAAATCAAACTTGGATAGATTGTACATTACCTACTGAAAAATAGTTTCAATTAGAAATTTAATTACACTGTCTTGAGGAAGTGGAAACGACAGTTTCTTTGAATTTTATACATTATGGAAACCTCCAAAGTACTATAAATCTGCTAATTGATTTCTGTACCTGTTATGTTTGATTAGGTGTATTTTATTGTCTTCTTGGTTTTAATTAACCCTGGGCTTGTCAAAATGCTTCCAACGACAAAGGCTATACGATGAAGTGTGATAAACTCTATTAACAGAGGCTGACTTTTGTCAGTAATTGCTCTCATGCACAAGAGTTATTAGAAATTAGCACACTGAAAAAAAAAGAAACTGTACTTTGGGCAACAAAATTTATTGGCAGCCATAAATCTGCAGACTGCCCCTATGAGCGTGTGGTAAGCAAATGTGAGTGACCATAGGGTCCTGTAGAAGATCTATCACATTAGATGTCATATAAATATTATGAATGACAAAATAAAAAATTATGAAGTCTGAGTGATCAGAGAAAAACTTAGACCAACATACCTAACTGTTTAAATTAAGGAACCAGAACCACAGTAGACACAAAGGCAAAACCCAAGCTGCCCACGTAGGGGCAGAGCCAAAGGGGTTAATGAGTAGGTGTTCATGAAACTGACAGAAGGATAAATTAATCAGCCAATAAATGGATTTCCCCAGTTGCTTTGAATAAAAATCACTGTGACTTTAACTTCTTACAAAGGTGGTCAATGCAGATCTTTCTGTTGCAAAAAGAAAAAGAAACATTTATAATTTATTACCCACTGCTTCAGAAGAGAAAAGGAGTTCACCATCAGTCCCAACACGGAAAATAACTTTCGTTCTCCTTATTGTCTCAAACTGGCAAAAATTTTCTGGGTTTTCTATCTTATAGATATTGGCTGCAGTATTCTTCATGGGAAAAAAATGTCGTATGTTTTTTAATAGAATCTTGCTCTGGAGCCTAAATTGGCCTCAAACTCACGATCCTTACGCTTCAACTCTTTCATACCAGGATAACAGGGAAGTTTCACCTCACCTGGCTTATATGAAAATTCTGTTGTACACTGACATCACGTCAGAGCCCCGAACACCTGAATGTACGACGTACTTTTATCGTAATTACGTCAGTTTGTCCGTTCGGGTTAGAGAAATACCCGTGATGCCTAGATCTTGAAAGAAATCTCCAGACTGGAAGTCACAGGAGTAGGGACTCTGCTGGTGGTGGTGGCAATCTGGATATGAATGACCACGGGGAGAGGCTGGCAGATAGGTTGAAAAGAACAGGCCAGGGAGAAATGCAAAAACTTCATTATGCCATGACTATAGGACAGGAAAATTACTAGGGTGCTAAGAAGAAAAGGAGCCAAGGAGCTAAAGTTAGGAGAGACAAAACCTTCTGACGACAGGCTCGCCAGTCTGGAATGTTTCGATAACGAATGAGGCATCTGGTAAGTTGCTGACAAAGTGTTATGCACTATTGAATGCTCAGCAGGTCAAGTTCAGGGTAGCCTTATCCCCGTACCCTCCTACACTGAGCTTAGTCCTCCTAACAGCGGGCACACAAGTGAGAAAGAGTCATAGCCAGCAAGTGGCACAAGAAGAGAATAGCCACCTGGTCTCCACAGCATCAGAGAAGCGACAGAAGGACCTGGCACCTGAGTTGACAGAGCCCTGACCTCTAGAACTGGGGCAAATGAGAGGTGTCCTGCTGGCCACTGTATCACTGGCCTACTTAGAGGGACAATGCCATTTCATCTTCATCACCAACACTGATTCTACGGCAAATACCTGACAGCTGAACCTGGACACTAAAGTCCTAAGAAGTAAGAAATAAAACAATGTATGTCCAAGGAGAGGAAGGAAAGGGCACACTCCAAGGCTGTTTCCTAACGGGGGAATCCTGGAGAGAGATGGCAATTTGAAGATGATAATCACGGCAATAGTCATCTTAGAAGCACTTCAGAAAAGTTAATTGGTGCACACTCTCTAGAACCCAGAATTCACTTTTTAAGTTTTGAAATTCAGTAGACACACCTCAAGAATTCTAACCAAGATAGCAACCTTCTAGTAAGAGGACATTGTACAAGAACTTGGGAAATTTGCCGCACATGCATATCCTAAGAAAACTGCTAATGAAAAGGACTTTAAACAATACACGAATCCCATGGAAGAACTTAAGTCAGAGAAGAAAACAGAGAAGTGAAAGATGAGTTTCGCAATATGTATAACTGAATCTAATTATTTATCTAATTAATTATCTAACAATAATTACAAATTAATAAGTAATAACCATCATCACTATCAAGTTAGAATTAGTGTAACAGAAGACAAGTGCTGTGTGAGAAGACCTCGAGGTAATTTAAAACTGAGGGGCTGAGCGAATAGCTTAGGGGTAAAAGTGCTTGCCTAGCATGCACAAGGTCCTAAGTTCGATTCCTCAGTACCACATAAACCAGCATGGTGAAGTAAACCTGTAATCCCAGCACTCAAGAGGCTGAGGCAGAAGGAATGCTGAGTTCGAGGCTGGCCTGAGCTATACAATGAGTTCAGGACCAGCTTCAAAAAACGAACTCAACTCAACTCAAGTCAACTCAACTAAACTAAAATGGTAGAAGGACCTCAGCAGTACTCACAGAGTATAGATACAAGGGGTGAGTACACAGATTATAAAAATGTTGACTTATTGGAAGAAGAAAAAGAGAAAAATAGTCTACCGATTTTGTTTTATTAAGAAGTGTTAGCTTTTTGTTACTATAACAAATATCTAGGGTAGTCAACTTACAAAGTGAAGAAGTTTATTTTGGTTTACAATTTTAGAGGTTTCAACCCTCATCAGCTGGCCCTGTAGCTTTGGCTCTGAGGTACACATCACAGAGACACACCATAGAGAAAAATCACTCACTTTGAGTCTAGGAATTGAAGGAGAGAGAAGAGACTGCAGTGTTATGACCAACCCCCTCCGAAGGCATGCTCTCACTGACCTGGAAGTCTCTACTAGACTCCACCTTGTAAAGTTTGCACCACCCCTCAACAGTCCCAAGGCAGAAGCCAAGTCTTCAACATCTGAATCTTTGAGAGACATTCAAGACACAAATTCTATAGTGGGTAGGAAAGTCAGTGGGTAAAAAGAATGTCTTAGAAGGTGTAAGTAGTAAGCATTTTATTTGTTTAAAAAATAGCATACGGGTACACTCAAAAAAAAAATAGTAGACAGTTATTAAATCTTTGTTGAAGAAATGGATTCCAGATACTGAAAAAGAAAAATGAACCCTGAGTTGAATAGAAAAATATTTTAAATTTTTTACACACATACAAAGTGAGCTAATGTTAACATGATTCAACTCACTTAGAAGAAATTGGAAGCCCTAAATTCAACGTAAAGTAGAATGAAAAGATTGTAAAACTAAGTATATGTGTTGCTCCATTAAATGTGAATATGCTGCATTCTCTGATTAACATAGAGACTGAGACTTTCTTAGTTAAAGAAAAAGCCAAGCTCAGCTATCTATCACTTATGATCTTGTTACTCGAAGGTTTGTGGAACCAGCAGTCTCAGCATCAGCTGCAGCCCGGTAAAAATGCAAAGGGCCGGGCCCCCTCCAGACCCACCGGACAGAAAATGTATCTTAATAAGATCCCAGGTGATTCCTATGCACATTAAATTTGGAGATGCATCATTTCACAAAATATACTTAAATTTATTAAAGAACACTGAAAAGAGCAAGCTGGGAAAAGAGGTCTTGGACACGAATGCCTACAAACACAAAAGTTAGTGTCCGTATTAAGACCATCAGTCGAGGAAGGGTTTAAAGGTGACAAGTCAGAGAAGGAAAGGGCGCGCTGTTTTGTAAAAACCCAACTATTTTTTAATTTGACTTCGGATTCATAAAATAGATTGTTCATAATCTCTAGCTCCTGATCATTTGTCATCATTAATCCAGTCACAGCCCATTTTTATTTAATTAGATATTTTATTCACTGTTTTAATTATGTCGCGAACACCTGAGCTGCCCTACTCAAAACGACCACAAAGACAGCAACAACGCCCTGCATTTGAAGTAGCCTCTCTCCTATGTCACGACCCTTCCTTCCATCAGCTGATATAAATATCACCCTGAGTCCTGCATTATTAATCCATTTCCTTTTTAATGTAATTCCCTCCGTTCTCGAATCAATTTCTTTCTCACACACACAAATCTTACACTATGCAAAGGAATTCCAATGTGTCTGCAAATTTACGTTTCCGTTGTTATCGCCTCACTAGGATCTACCCAGCTGGTCCCATGTTGCTGTGACTCACCATTCTCCTTGCGGTAGAATCTACCGCTGAGCCATAGCTCGTATTTCTCCTGTACTGATGAACTTTTTGGGTTGTCACAGGGCTTGGATTTTGGTAACCAGTGCTACTATGAACAACTCTTGTACATCTCTTGGGTATATATTAATATCGAGGCATATAGGTCATGGGAATATTTAACATTGGAGGATGGTGTCGGACTAATTTTCAAAGTATAGAGCATTATGAATGAGATAATTCTCATGCACAACCCCACTCACAATATTGTAGATTTTTAAACAATTCTGCCTATCACATGAGTATAAAATGACAGGTTATTATGGTCTCAATTTGCACATAAGTAATCATGATGGGACATAACCCCCATAGTTGTATGAGCTGTGAACCTCCCTCCTGTGAAATGTCTACTCATGGTTTGTGTTTGCTGTTGCTTCTTTGTAGAAAACCAACCAAGCAAACACATCATCAGCCAGATCTAGGAACAGGATATTTGAAAGTATGGTAATGTATAATACAATGAACAAATTAAGTTTCACCCATAAAATATTGTGTATATGTGTATGGATGTGCACATTTTGTGTGTATGCAAAGAAAGAGAACATTTATGTACTTTTAAAGGAGATTAGGAATCTTGTTTCCTATCCATAGGAAATTTACAAAAATCAACTATATAATTGCTACAACACAAATTTAGCAACTCTTAGAGGAAAGGTTTTGTAGACCACATTTATTTCAATACCAATAAAGGAAGAAAAGAGATGACATAAAAATTGTAATTCATTAGAACTGTTTAAAAGTAATTCAGAGCTGGGAGCACAGCTCAGTGGTAAAGCACTCATCTAGCATGTGCCAGGATCTGGGGCAGACCAATCCCCAGCATTGGGAAAAAAAGAAAAGACAGGGAAAAAAGGTACTTCTCCAAATGCATTGATTCAAAAGGAAGTCAAAATTAAAATTATAATCTCGAGAATGAAATAAAGTATGCTCCATATTATAATCTATAAGAAATAGCTGTATCTCTAGAGAAAAATTTTCATAAAGTTGCTTAAATGTTTTAAAATAATAATTTATTAAAGTAAATATTATCATTTACGTATCATTTTATAAATATGATTCAAACAAAAATGCTAATTTTAAAGACTGAGGACTGTGCAGAAACTTCACACTTAGCAACCTTAAGAGAGAAAAGAGGATTCAGAAAAATTAGTAAGAAAGAGTTAATAAAAATAAATGCCTTGATTAATCAAGCCAAACATATGAGCAAAGATTCTTAAGACCCAAATTTATTTATCTGAATTATTAAAAAATAAACTCTTCCCTCACAATTTTGTTTAAGAAGTAAAGAAAAAGAGCAAAATAATGCAAAATTATAAAAAGAAAAGAAACCATAGTCGTGGATAAAGGGGAAGTTTTAAAAAATCAGAAAAGAATGTAAGATAGAACTCTATGCTCATCCTTGAAACTTAGAGAAAATAATTCTGCTAAGAAAACATAACTTCACAAACACGAGCTGAGAAGAAATAAAAGATGTGAGTAAGCCCAGGCACCACAGAAGAGTTTAGAAAATGATTAGTCTTGTGATTTATAAATAATAGAAAAACATGAAAAAATTCTATGATTTATTTTATAAAGAAAAAGCTCCAATCAAGACAGGAAGCAAATAGCCAACAACAATTTTAAAAATTAAATACGACAAATAAATAAACTGTCACAATTTTTAAAAAGTCAAATTTCCCTTTTTAACAGTAAATGCTAGACTAAAATAAATAGTAACTTCTGACTATGGAGAAAATACCTACAACCCAAGTATTCCATATTCAATTTTTTCAAATGTAAGAAACGGATACAAATATACAGAAAAAATTAAGAAATGATATCATTTATGTACCAATTCCAAAAACATTTCTTTAGCTCATGAGCTATTGCAAAATGAATTATAATAAAAGGATAAGCATGAAAAGGCTATGAATATATACCAATCTAAATGATTTCTGAAAATCTTCTATAAAGAAGGAATAAGAAGAAAAACATCTCATACAAATAAAAAGAAAAACTAGGTAATTGGAACAGCTAGAAATTTCATTTTCTTACTGAAATCGCCAGTTATGGTAGTTGGCATAACATGAAGTACCAACGTTCCAGTTTCCAGACACCATGTCCTTTTGGCCTGTACTTGCCCAGTGATCTCATCCGGCCCTTCGGCTGCAGCAGTATGGATGTGCTTACTTATGCAATGCATACTTGTCAAACAAGTGAATAAGCTAATGACTATGCGCGATTAGAAAACAACAAAGTCTGCTTAAATCTAAAGAGAAACGTGAGGGAAAGTCACATGGCGGTTAAACCCTCTCCCACTCTCTCACTTCCAACTTCTCGGAATCGTTGTTCTTGCCCCTTACAGAAGCAGTTCTGGGAAGCCAGATGTGCCGTCATGGCCAGCCACCTCCCTGTCCCGAATCCATTCAAAACGTCTACCTTTCACGGCCACTGTGACTTTGGCAAAGAGCCCGAAGTCTCAAGGTGCCAGATTCATTGAATAAGGTGGATGAGGGCACACCACAACGTTGTGACAAACCAGCTTATCTACTGAATGGAACTCGGGGCCAAATTCACGTTTTTCTTTGAAATCCCAATCCATAAAAGCACTCACAAAAGAGGACGTCCAGAACCACTTTAGAAAGCGGCAAGAGGGACGTAATGAGTGTGTTCAAAGTGAGGGTTGGTTTGGGGGAGGATTAGAAGCAATGTGTGTTTTACTGTCATAATTTTTTATTGGAACATTTGCCATTATTTTTAATCTGTCCCTGTATGCTAGTAACACCGATATGCAGAGCCGCATTCTTAAAGGTATTGTTCACTGAATACCGGTTCTCCAAGATATTAAGAAGGAGTATATCAAATAAGGTTAGGGAACCCAAGGTTAAATAAAGTTACTTGGAGTTTTGATTCCTTCAATACAATTGCAGAGTGCCTGCCGTTTGTCTAGAACTGGCAGATGCCCCAGCTCCATTATTGAACGAGACAGGTAAGTTCCTACTTTTATGGAGCTCGTGATCTATCCAAGAGAACAGCCATTAATCAATTAACTCCACAAATGAACACTTAATTGTCGTTTATGATCAGTGCTATGAAGAAAATACACAAGATGTTCTAAGAGAATGTGCAATGTGAATCCAAAAATTTTAACTTGTGAAGGTAGAAGATGCCGAGGGAGTGCGCAGACGCAGAGATGGAGGGCGGGGCTCCGGTCGACCGGTAGACTGGTCAGTGCAGTCCCCAGGCAGGAAAACACCTGCCCATTGACATAGTGAGTCAAGTTAGGGCGTTGCCCTGCTGGGAGGGGCAAAACAGAGTCACACGCCGCATGAAGGATTTGGGGTTTGCTCTACGAAGAAAGAAAATCATTGCTTTTTTCCCCGAATTATTCGTTTTATTAGTATCTGTGGTACATAATCACAACTTGAGAAACTGAAAGCCCACACACCTTGCATCCGGATCTTTTTCACTTCCCTTTCCCACGGCCACCCCCCGCCCCGTTCCCCCTTTCTCCACCAAGTCTAACTTCCTGTTTCCTTCCATCTTCTCTTTATTTCCTCCTTTACTTGCTATAGTTTGGTTTTCCCACATAAGAGAAATCATGTGATATCTAACGTCTGTGTCCAATTCATTTGGCTAAGCGTGACGATCTCAAGGTGTGTCCATTTTCCTCCCAATGACTCAAATTTATTTTTATGGCAAAGTAATACTCCATTGTGTAAATATACCACATTTTCTTTAACTACTCATCTGTTGTTGAACTTACTGGCTGCTTCCAAGAATTAGTTATTGTAAGTTGTGCTGCTATAAACATGGGTATGTATGTATGTATCTTTCTTGTGTTACGACTTTAACTCTTTTGGGCAGATACCCAGAAGAGGTATAACTGGGCCAAATGGGGTATCGATACTGTTTTTTAGGGAGGAGAGAAAAGCATTCGAAAGCTTCAAGCTGGACTTTACAGAGCCTTTAAAATATCAATAATAAAAGTACTCAATGTCTAAAAAATTCTTATATGTATTTGATTATGAAATCTACTTTGTGTAAAGACTTTCAACGGGCTTATTATTCTACAATATGTTCATATTATATTCCTACTGAGAAAATACAAACTAAAGAGTAAACAAATTTCAAGGGAAAAATATTTTAAGTAAGAAAATGAGACTCATTAAAAAATTCATGAAACTTCATAAGTCAGTTGATTCCATAAATATATATATATTCCACAAATATATATATTACATTCTACTTCTATAAAAGAAACTATTTGATTCCAAAACCAAAAATCAAGTCTGCGCTGTTTGTAAAGATTAATTCAATATAACTACCATATGACTAAGCCTTCATTTTCTAATTCTTTACTCAAAAGAAAAAGAAGGGGCTGGAGGAATGGCTCAGAGGTTAAAGCACTTGTCTAGCAAGCACTAATTCCAGCACTAAGTACCCAAGTTCGATTCCCCAGCACCACATAAGACAGGCATGGTGGCACATGCCTGTAATCTCAGCACTTGGGAGGCTGAGACAGGAGGATTGCCATGAATCCCAAGGCCAGCCTGGGCTCTGCAGTTAGTGAGTTCAGGGCCAGCCTGAGCAGCAGAGCAAGATGATCTAAAAAAAAAAAAAAAGTATATCAAGTACAAAAAGACTTGTAAACAAAAATTCATGGAAGATTTATTTACGATTGTATGACTGGAAATAATACAAAATTTTAAAGAAGTGAACAGATATATAAGCTTGATATTTCCATGTCCTAAAGTATCACTAAACAATGATTAGGAAAGAAATATTGCCTTGTGTGGAAACTTGGAGGAACCTCAAATTGTCACGCTACACTTGATCTCAGCAAAAGAGTGAGAAAAGATGAAAAATCACTGTGTTGGATGAAAACTCCCAACACGAAACATATACACTGTATGATTCACTTCATAGAGAATTACAGAAAAAAATCAAAGGTCACTGTGGTGACAAAAGACAGAGCTCAGTGGATGCCAGAACCATAGTAAATAAGTATAATCGATTAGCACAGATAAGACATTTATTACAATGAATAGAAATAAATTTGTATGTAACCTCACAAAATGTATGTGTACAATTAGTCCCAAAGAAAGTAAATTCCAAAACTCTCTTAAAAGCACTGCAGTAAAACCAGAACACGAACACCAGAAGACAATGGCCCACCTGTCACAATTTGAAACAATGTAAACACCGACTTCCAAGAGGAAGCGAAAGACAAAAGGCAGAAATAATACAGAAACCCACAGCCGAAGGAAGATTTATAATTGTAAGTATGGCTCAAACTAAAAGAATCTTAAGGAAACATAAAATAGGAAGAATAAAAATTAACCAGAATAATCCAGGTGGAATACTCATATCTACAAAAATCTAAATAATCATAATTTATTCTGGATAAAATAGAAATTTTAATAGAGCAGTAATAAGAAAGCATATTGTGAATATCAAGGATTTGTATGAGAAGAGGCATAATTGAGCACAACGTGGAAATTGTAGATCAATATCATAAACAAATTTTGATACAAAAATCCAAACAAAACATTAGCGAAGCGTCATACAGTACATTAAAAAAATTTTATTGTAGCCAGGTACACTGGCACGTGTCTTCAGTCCCAGCCCTCTGCAAAACAGGGCGGAAGACCACAAATTCAAATTCAGCCTGGAAAAATGAATGAGCTCCTGTCTCAAAATTCAAAAAATAAAATAAAATAAAATAACTGGGAGTGGATGCAGCTTTGAGGGAAGGCCACAATTCAATCCCTAGCATTGGAGATTTTTAAAAAGAATAAAAAATAAAAGCAAGGAAATAAAATAATCGTGAGTAAATTGAATTTATTCTAAGGTTAGGTAGGACCAAACATAAGATAAATGATAACATTTGTGTGTTTTTAATTAATTTTTAAAAGGTGAATAATTATTCAGTGTTACTCAGGATTTCACCTGTAATCTATTAATGTTGTTGAAAGAAGAAAATCACTGAACTGTGACTGTACAAAATGCATTTAATAAAAGTAAACAACAATTCATAGTTAAAAATCTAAGTAAAATAGTACCGGAATGAAAATACCTAAGAAGGATAAAGTACAGGAAATCGGAATCAGCAACCAAATCACACGGAGAAACAGTGGAGACTTTCCTGTAAAGGTGAAAATGAGAGAAAACCTTTCTATCATCACTAAACAGTATTCTAGCATACATGGCTAGGGAAACAAAATAACAAGATGTGTGTGTGTGTGTGTGTGTGTGTGTGTGTGATTCAAGAGACTCAGCCAAATGAAAAGCAACTCTTACAACTACTAAGAGAATTCAGCACTGTCACTATGAAGCACCTTTCTTTGATCCTAACAAGACAAGTCAGATAAAGGATGAAAGAGCCCATTCGTGAATATCGACAGAAATGCACAGTGTCCAAAATAAACTTGTAAGAAAATGCCCAGGACTAATGAAAAATAGAATGTAAGAGCTTATATAATATTTTTGTAACTTTATTTATGTCTAGCTCTCTTTGGTTTTGTGCGTTAAGTTCAAGATAAGAATCTAACCTCTGTCTTCTGAGAATAGGTAAGCGGGCTTTTAAAACTCATTCCCCGTGATTTTGAAACATCAGATTTAACACACAGTACACTCATCTGCATTTGCATATTTTTCTAAGCTATTCAAGCTAACACCACTGATTTGCAAATTCCTGAGCTGATAGGGTACTCAATTCTGAAAGGAGAAATAAAGTGGAGGATTGTAACATACTGGCTGATAATCTGTGATGAAACATAAAGGATACATTTTTAGAACAGCATTAAATAGACTTCGGAATTTTGGAGCTGGGTGGCCTTTTTCCATTAGAGAAGCCCTTCGTGGATGAGGCTAAGAAAGTGCATTTCTTCACTGTCAGCGAGTCCCCCACCCACCCTGTCTTTGAAATTGTTGTTGAATGTAAGGAGAAGTTGATCTGAACAGAAAGTTTCCACCTTCTCTGTTCACTGACCTAGTTTGGAGCCCAGCAAGTTGTTGCTCAGCTTTTAAAAAAAACTGGTGACTCTCTCTAGAGGGTTTTAAAATCCTAGTGCCAGGTGCTGCACACTCCTGCAAAGGCTCGGCTCAGCATTTCCGGGCTATTTCAACTCTTCCCCAGGCTGAAGCTAGCAGTTCTGTCAGTCTGTCCCCAAGGTAGCCAGGAGTCCCACCAGGAAAGACAGAGTCCTGCTTACTTAATTTTGATTTGCTTTAGAAAGCACACATACACACATTTTAGTAAGAGCCTATAAGAACTCATTTGTTAACCTAGTTACTATTTCATCGTGCAAATATATACGGACATCACCCTTCCTGTTTCCAAGGAGACATAATTGTACCCACAGACAAAACACGTGTGGCTGAGAACGGCTCCCTTGCATGCATCTAATTACAATTTTTTTTCTATTTTGATCAAGGATTTTGAATCTCTTCTGCAGGAGCAGCAGGTACAATCTGGCATTAGGAAAAGTTGCAGAATTTAAAACTGAAGCAGGTCAGAGTGACTTTATTAGTAATTATTATTTTGCAATGCTGTAGATCCAACCCAGGCTCTCCTGCATGCGAGGTAAGCACTCCATCACTGAGCCACATCCCCAACCCAGAGTGAATTTAAAAACAGTTAAACAGTGTCAGATGTGTCTTTCTGTTAGCTTACCTCCCTCTTAAACACAGCTTTGAATCTTATTTTCAAAATGATTACTGTATAAGGAAGATTATGATAATTGTACATGGGCTTCGACTTAATTTTTTCCAGAATGACTTTTCAAAGAAGAGTTGGATTACTCACCAACAGTTTTTAGGGGAAAGAACAAATGGGTTCCCCAATGTCCTTTTGGCCAAATTCTAAGTACGGGAAATAGAATTGGACAGTATTGATTTACTATCTTAGGATCTCAGCCTTTTCAAAGGCAGTAGAGCAAAATTATATTTGTATTTGCTTTTAATCATGATCATGGACCATGAACCTGGCATCGATAGCTACCTAATTCTGGGAAAAAAATAAATTGGCAAAGTAAAATTTCTAATGTACTTAGCCTGATGATTTTTTAATATCTAGTTAGGAGAAGAGGGAATCTTATTATACATGACAGTCCGTCAGATGAAGACCTTGGCTGCCAACATATCGATGCCAATGCAAGAGCAAAGAATTTCAGTTTGGCAAATATTTGTGGAAAGTGTATATTATCTGAGGAAGTTAGGTGAAGGTTGTGACACCAGCTATAAAAGGTACAATCTAATGGGGTAAATGCATGAATTTATTAATGTTTATTAATGTGTCTGTAATGTGTGTAAGACCAAAAATTCTTACTAAAATATTGATGGACAGGGGTAAGAGCCAGACTGAAGACCTAGTCTTCGCCCTACATCCCCAGCTCTTTTCAAAGGTGCTGGTGTTTGTATAGCTTGAGGAAGACACCCAACTTCTCCAGGCTTTGTTATTCCATATCTAAAAAGCACAGAACTTACTTTGAAAAAAACCACTGTGAACATGCTTTATATGAAGTGTTTTCTTCTTAGCAGTCATTAAGTAATAGATATTGGCAGTACACACGATGAACACGTAGAACACACTATTACACAACTACTAAAAAAATGACCAAGCACATGAAGAAATGACACGTAAGAAACTAAATATATACAGCAAAAAAGTGCATCAATCTAACTCCACTCACAAAATACCTAGCCATGCTAAAACTGCAGTGAGATGAACACTTACACTCTTCCTGGAAAGAAGTTTGCCAGTGTCAAGCAAAAGCCTTCAAAACATTCATGTGAATTTTGCCCACTAGTTTTACTTCTAGCTTAAAGATGCCCATTGCGTGACTCTCCATAAAAATGTTAAAAACATACAGATAGAAGAGTAACTGAAGAGTCTTTTGTTTTGTCATTGTTGTTTTGGGGTACAGGAGATTGGATCCCAGGTCTTCACAAGGAGCTACCTATTTTTTTAGCCAGTTTTATTTATTTTTTGAGACTTGTTACCAAGTTGCTAAGTTGCTCAGGCTCAGCTCAGAGTTGTTATCTTTCTGCCCCAGTTTCCCAGAATTCTGGGAGCACAGGTATATACCGCCATGCCTGAGTAGGTGGCTACGTTTATGACCCATCAATAGTATAGATTATCACAGAGAAAAACATAATGGGCAGTAATGTTTTATATAATAAGTTGTAATTGACATAACTGTTACTGTAGAAAAATCTATATGTCAGTTAGCTATTCCTATATAACAGACTGCCTTCCATTCCCCACCCCCGCCCCCTGCAAAAAAAAAATAGCGTGGTTTGAAACTATTCAGTTCATAATTTTGTAGGCAACTTAGATTAGGACTGGGCAGCGCATCGAGGTCTATATCAGCTGCACTCAATAAAGAAACTTGGATTAGCAAGTCAGCTGGGATCTGGTTGGCCAAGAATGGCTTCATGTGGGACAACACATCTGCTCTTTACTGGTCTCCCCCCACCACCCTGGATGGGAATCGAACCCGGGACCTTCACACTTAGCTGAGCTACACCCCTAGCCCTTTTTTAAGATTTCATTTTTCTCTGCTGCTGCTGCTGCTGCTGCTTCTCCTCCTCCTCCTCCTCCTCCTCCTCCTCTTCTTATTCTTTCTTTTCTTTCTCCTCCTCCTTATTTCTTCTCGAGACAGAATCTTGCTAAATCGCTAAGTTATTCAGGCTGCACTAGAATTTGGGAACCTTCTGTCTCAGCCTCCTAGAATTGGGAGGGGTGGGGTTACAGGTGTCCAGGTGACCTTTCCTCCCCCATCAAGTCATCCTGGCTTTGCTATCACTGTGGCTCAAGGTTCAGAGAGACAGAGGAAGGGTACAGGGTTCAGAATGGTCCCCTCATCCTCGTGCCGAGTTCTGGTTTCCAAATTGAGTTAAAATACCAACTCACATTGAAAGGAGGAAAAAAGAAATACTTTTCTGTGGAGGAGTCTTACAACTACATCTGAACAGCAAGGAAACAAGCAGGCATGGAGAATTAGGAAAAGTTTTTATAACTAATCTATGATAGTGTACATAGAAAACAGTTTGGAAGGTAAAGTACCAAAAATACTCAGATATTATTTAGTAGAATCTTGGGTAATTTTTAATATCCTTTTTTTGAGACAAGGTCTCACTCTGTAGCCCAGGCTGGTCACTATGGAGCCCAGGCTGGCCTTGGACTCACAGCAATCCCCCTGCCTCAGCCTTCCATGTGTTGGGATTACAGGCACGGGCCACCATGCCCTGGTTATGTGGTGCTTGAGAGGCAAGTTCTCTAACTGCTGAGCCATTCTTTCAGCCTGGTAATTTTTAATTTCTTAGATGTTTCCATTTTCTATCTTCTAAAAAGAGGGACGCTTTACTTTTACCAGCAATACAAGCAAATAAATATTTTAAAATGTTTATCTACCATATAGGCATTTAGTGAAACAGTCACATCAAAGTAGTGTGAGGTCACTGGCCCAGCGTGGGGAGGATGACATTTGAGCTGGGTGCCGAAGGCAGCGTGAGGAGAATTTGAGGCGAGATAGACGAGGGCGTTCTAGGCAGAATGATCATGTAGTGAATGTGATTTTATTTTTAATAGAATTAGAACGCTCAAAGAATAACAAGGTACAGACGCCCCGGTGAGGAACTGGAAAGGAATGGAGAGAGGCGGGAGAGGGAAGCCTGGGCAGCCTGGGGATGGGCACCAAATGAGGCAGGGCATCAGTGAGTGCGGAGGTGGGCACAGGGGTCTCCAGAGAGGGACTATGTGCGTTATGGAAACATACAAACATCTTTGCAAACTCAGAGCCGATGGTTTTTCCTCACAGTTCTAAAAATACTCTATGGCCGCTGGATGCTGCTGTTAGAGAAGAGGTGCTTTCAGCTGAGGTCGAAACTCCCAGACAATGAGGAAGAACAAGGGCGACAATGCGTTATCTCCGCAGCCCCAGCTCGTCCTTCTGTCCGTCTCTGAAGCCCAGGCAATCTGGGAGCGTGTCTCGCTATGGGAGACCTTCAGAGCAGGATTAATTGGCACCTGCTGATTAAACTTGGGGCTACAAAACTGCAACACAGCTGTTTCAGCGGCAGCAACGGTGGTCTTCTTTTTGTGTTTCCCAATGCGGTGCTTAATTAATGAACATCTAGACATTTACATTCCTAGATTCGGCCAACTGGTGGTTTATGACTTGTCAGAAGTTCCTACTGTGTCACGGCACGGAATGCAGTGTGTGGTCCCTAAACCAGGAGAAGCTGACCGCTCTCCTGAGAGCTGAGCTCACACTCTCTCGTTTGTACCTGACTCTACTGGCCAGGCAGCCAGGATGACCAAAGGTCATGGATGGAACTGTCGCCAGCTTTGCAAATGCTTCTTCTCTCAATAGTCTCAAATCTTTCCCTTTTTAGGAACTCTCAGACAGAGGCAGACTGCAGAGGGATGGGAAGGGATCCAGGATACTGCGGGGGGAGGGCTCAGGGGGAAAGACGGAAAGATAGGGAGGCAAAGGGAAGTAAAAAAATATATATATAGGATGTAGAATTATGTGCACCAATTCCTCAAGTTGAACGCAATTATTATGTGTCACAAACACATACTAATAATAATTAAGGGGGAAGAGCCTTAGTAACTTAATGTTTATATCATGTGGGAAAGTGATTGGTCCTTGATAGGAACTCAAGAACATTTATTTACTTCGTTCTCCAACTTCCTTTGGCTTTCTATGATGATAGGCAGAGATAACCAAGATAAATGATGTTTTTATGATGAATTTTAATTAGGGCTGCTAGCAAATAAACAACAGAGGATGCCCTGTTAAATGTGAACTTTAGATAAAGAACAAACACAAGGGGTCGATGTTTAAATACAAAGTATTACAGTAGAAGACACACTAAGTCTTCCTTGCAACAGTGCCCTTGCTCTGAATACACTTAGCCCATCACTTCCACCATGCTCTGAAGCAGTTCTGAAAGTTCTCTTGTGTGTTTATGAGGTGTGATTAGAACAGGGTGCATGTTACTATGGAGGACCATCCAATGGAAAGGCTGGCATGTAAAAATTATTGCACGTGTCCTCATCCATTCTATCCACCACATCTGGCACCGTGCAACACCTGGCTGTAAGAGAAAATCTCAATGACCTTGAAAGGTAAATGTTTTGAATCAACTTAGGACATTAAGCTATACAATGCAATTCAAGACACTCAAAAGAAGTTTTCTAGTGCTGCTTCAGAAAGCATCAAGAACAACAGGTAAGGAAGGGAGGGAGAATATTTTAATGAAAAATGTGTCTTTCCTTCTAACAGGGCTTTAAAATTTAAACACTGACCATAGTTTTATTTAACTACCTCATGTAAGTATAGGTGATACTTCTACTAAAAAGTTAGACCAAAAATCAATTTTAGTCGGATGCCTTATAATTTATATGTCAGCCCTAATTTTAGGGCTCTAGGAGAATTATGAAGTCCTTCTTTAGGGACACTGTAGGACTATTCTTAGGCCTGGGAGAGTACAGGGATGAGGACATATGCCAGAATCATAAGGAGTTATGTCAGATGAACACAGAATTTTTGTTCTCTGGAGTCCCAGCTGGCTTCTCTTCCATCAGACCACCCTCATAAGCTTTGTTTGAGCAAGTTACTTGATGAATTTTATTACCTTCCAAATGATTCCATGAAAGTTTATGTAGCATACCAAGAGAAAAATAAACTTGTTTAAGCAAAACTACAAATCACTTAATTTGTTAACTCGAGAACAAATATTTCTATAGTCAACAACCATCCAGTCTAATTGCATAATGGTATTGGATTTTTTTAAACTCAGATTTTATGAAAATACAAAAATATGAACTGCAAATAAAATTCCTCACTTTAAGGGATATGACTTAGAAAGAACTTTCTACCCATCAACTAGAGAAAGCAGATTTTGAATACTCATGTTCAGCTCCTTCCTCATTAAGAAATCAGAGAAAAAGTAATTAGTTTACAAGACCAAGAGAAAAAAGAATGTATGCTGCAGAAATAGGCTGATTTTTCCTCTTGCGTCTGGCCCTAATTTTGGAGTTCCTGCCATATATTACACATGTTCGTACTCCACATTTGTCTCTTGGGGATGACGCGCCCATGTATCACGGTTCTCATTACTATGTGAAGACTTTTTTCAGTTATCTGTCTGCAATGGCTTATTGTTGGTTCTCAGATTTACACGACCTGGGCGTTTTCCAAGAGTACCACTAAGGATGTTTGCTCCTTCCAGTGCATCCTGCCAAATGTGTGCTAATTACTTCCCACCCTAGGAAGAGCTTCTGCATTTGTCTGCTTGGGGCAAAGCTCAGCTTTGTAGCCTACATTGTCCTTGCAACCAGCATTCTGCCCCACTGGATGTCTTCATGCTGGGATGACTGGAGGTGCTTATCAACTCTCTCCTAAGGATGTGCTAATCAGAGTCTGTCTCGGTCACTTTCCCATTCTTGGGACACAATAATCCACACACACAAATTAAAAGATGGAGAATTTTCTTTCTTAGCTTTCATTTTCAGAGATCACAGTCCATTCAAAATTGGCTGAATCCAAGGCAGAAAAAGGCAACGGCAGATGAACATAACAGAGATAACCGTTCATCCCACAGCTTCCAGGAATCAGAGAGAAAATAGCCGGGAACAAAAACGTACCCTTCCGGACCACATCCTCAGTGGCCCATCTTCCCAACCAGGCCGCAACTCCTAAGAGCATATGAAACCATCAGCAGATGAAGCCACTAACGTGTGTATTTGTTTCGAACAACTAGGTGGCTAGCTAGCATTATCATTTTCTATGAAGAAGAGATAAAGATTATGAGCTCCGTGTTGAACGCATTAGGACTGAGTTGCCTACGAAGGGTTAGTACATTCAGAAAGGGTCCCCAGGAAGCACACACATAATGGATCTCGAGCTTAGAAGAAAGGTCTCGGTTGGTCTTGGGAACCATCGGAAGGACAGATAACTAAAGTCTAGAGAAAGTGAGAATCATGAAAGCAGGCCCTCGGCTACTGGCCCACGGAATATTATCTGGTAGCTGCTTAGATTGTGATGCTCTTCCATCCTCAGTATTACACATACTAGATAACCTCTAAACACAGCTCCTGGCAGTTGTTAAAAGGGCTGTCACAGTGTGTGATGACTTTCATTCTACAAAAGTTATTAAATACCCAGCATGCAGAATGTCCTCTGTGAGGTAAGGTATAGCGCACTAGACACACCTCTTGATAAGAACTGTGTTGGAAGGCCAAAGATGAGCAGAACACCGAGGAGGCCAAGGGCATGGAGAACTTCCCCTGTATTGGTTAATAATAATAATAATAACAACAAAACTAGTGACTGAGCATCTTTGTGGCAAGCACTGTGTTGGACATTGGGATTAAGCATAATGAAATTTTTGTTCCCTTGGGCTCAAGAGGCTCACATGATGGTGGAATTATTCATATAGAGGAATATTACTAAAACATTGAGCTACATAAAGACAGAGATGATAAGGATATCCTTTTCTGGAAACAGAAATGGGGCAGAGGTAATAGTCTGGAACAGTATGGAAAGGACATGATTAGTCAAGATTGTAAGGCAGTAATCACCTTTCTTGTCCCTGAGTTGTGACACCCAACACCTATAACTTACAGGACAGTTTGCTCACAGTTTCAGTCCATGACTGTCCCCCTTCAAGCAGAGCAGACTAAGAGTACCACAGCAGAAGGAGCAAGGGACCAGACACAGACCACCCCACCAGTGCCATGTTTTCACGACTCACCCAGACACACACAGAAGTGTGCTCCACCAATCCCCAGCATGTGTCCCAAAGCCAATCAAGTTGAAACTCCACCCTAGCCACCACAGTAGAAGAAATTCTTAATAATAGCACAGAGTCAGGGAGTTTCAGGCAGTTGGGTGCATTGGCCAGCTCTCCCATGGATGGGATAAAATACCGAACATTAGAAACTTAAGGGAGAAAACGTTTAACGGACTCACGATTTCACGAGGAGATTCATTCCATGCTCAGTTGGCTCCACGGGAGAAACATCATGGCAGAAGGACTCAGTAAAGCAAATGTGCTTAGTTCACAGCAGCTCAGAGCAGAGCAAAGGAGAAGGGTGCCAGAGGAGGAGGAGCCACAGACCACATACAGACCCCACGTCACATCTCCATGACCCACCCAGACACCATAAGAAGGGAGCTCTACTAAGCCACTGGGCAGCTGCCAAGCCAGTCAAATTAAATTCAGAAATCATATTAACCCTTATCAGTGTTTTGCAAGGAAAAAACAACTTAAAACTATGTAGGGTTCGCGAAAATAACTGTGTGCTTATGGGTTTTTTTGAACCTATTTCCAAACATTACAATAATGAAATCTTTGTATCTTATTGATGAAAATAATGTAATTAAATAGCAACTCATTGTCACCTGGTCCAAATCAGGTTACTTCTAGTGTAGGAAAGACAGATACTTTCATTAGATGACTGATGTCTCTTATACTAAACTTGTCCATTCCAGAGATCTTTTACTCTTAAGTTAATGGGATATAACTCACCCCAGGTTGCTAGAACAAATCCCATAATGTTCCAGAAGCAGACCCAACATCCAGGAGTGTCCCTATTGCACCTAGCAACATTGATATATACTTCTAAGTATATCATCAGGACAGGTGATTTATTCAGCATACATAGATCTGGGCATTACCTCTTAGACTCACCCAATTAACTAGCCACATCATATTTCCACCACCCATGACTAAACTCATCGGTTAGATAACATGAGCAAAACCACATTATTGGCAAAGCAAGGCACAATTCCCATTTCTTTGATGTGGAAAAAGCTAACAAGAAAAGCAATATATAGAAATAAGCCCCAAATTGCCCGAGACTGGGATTCATTAGCACAGACTAAGAATCAAGAGATAAGATGAAAAGTATTCTAATCCAAACAATGTCACATTATTTAAGTCCTTAAACTTTCCGGAAGCCACATCATTCTCCTTGATTTTCCTAATTACACTAATCTTTGATTCCAGATTTTCCAAGTGAATCAGGACACCTGTCAATGAGCTTCAGCACAACATTTCAGTTTCTGTTGCCGCAAGTCAATGTTGCCATCAACTTGAGTCAACCCAAGTCGATGTTGTTCGTCACAGAGGACTAAGTACAGGCAGTCGGGAGGTAGGACTAGCTTTCTGCACATGCCTAGAGAGACCACATGGCCCCAAGGTGAGACAGGGAGCCAAGGAAATATATGTGAGAGTGAATGTGGGGCATGGGGTGGAGTCTACAGGTCATGTGGGATCTAGACTCTGAGTGCAGCTCTAGCAGTAGCTACAGATGTCCACAGCTACTACCCAGAGAGCCTAGAAGCATCTACTGAGTTTTAAACACAGGACTCTGAGATCTGGCTGCTTTTCCCAATGAGTTTGGAGTTAGAAGTATCACCGCCCGGCTCCTTTGGTAAGGGACCACCACCGAGCAGCAGATACCATGTCTGGGAGATCTGTGTCTCTCTGTCTCTTCTGGCTGCCTCCTCATGAGCCACAGGAAACTGAACAAATAAATGGTGGTACATGCTTCGTGCTCTAGAAGATCACTAAGTGTAACACCCCACCATACACTTTACCTACTACAAAAATGAATCTCAATACTTTACAATTATGTCCATGAAATGGAAGGAGGGTCACCCCATCCCCTCACCTCAGGCTGCGACCTGGAAGAAAAACTACAGCCATAGCCCAGGCCCAGGCCCTCTGAGGGCTGGCGGAGCCCTCCCACTGCTGTGCGAATCCCTGTTGCCAAGTAATGCCATGAACTTCAAAAATCTGGAGCAAGCAAATACAGTTTAGAACATTTTTAAAAATTCAAATTCATTACCATAAAAATGAGCCTCCTCTCTGTCACAGCCTGCAATTCTCTCTGACATTCAATTGGCTGATCAGCAGACCTGTGCTGTATAGTAGGAGACTTCCTGCATTCCTCTTTGATCTGATTCCCCCTATTTAATAGACAATTATAGGCTCTTTAAATCCCAAAGGTTCAAAGACAGCAAATAATTACCAGTAGCAATTTTAGAATAAAGCCAATCCAAATGAGTTCAGTTAAATTATGCAATTCTAAATGGGGGCGCTTTATATTTTAAACAAGGACGGCTAACCCAAACCCCAAACAATCGTTATCCTGCCTCAAATTTCTCTTGACAGCTGCCTGTTAAACTTCTGACCTGTTTGTAAAAATCCGCACACCATTTACCAAAGGGATGCACACATGATTGCAAACTTCTGTTCTTAGGACATTAAATAAATTATTTCTTTAAGATCATATGGCAGATCTATAATTAATTAAACTCACCATGATATTACTGCAAAAATAATTTAGCTTTTCTAAAAAGGTAAATGTAATTTGCCGATCTGGTATTTGGAAGAATGCTTTGCCCAAAATCAATTCCTTTAGTTTCTAGAGAATAGAAACTAGAGGCAATCTCATTTTAATTATATCTCTTTATTGCTAACAAAGGAATGATTTATGCAATTAAATTAACTGGCTAGAAAATTATTCTCAGCTGGGCTGTCCTAATTCTTTGCTTTCTGAATTGCAGGCTCTTACACTTTCCTATGTAGATTAATTTTTCTGATATGCAAACAATGCCTCTCATGTTAGTCTTTTTCATGTTTTTTTATTCAAAAGTCTCCTTTTCTTCTCACCAACGACATGAGTAATATTTGTTGAACTGCTGGGCCTTGACTAGGATTTTTTTCCTTAATGCTAAAAAGATGAAAAAGATCGTTTCTTTCCAATCTCATTATTCCAGAACAGAGCAAGATTTGAGGGTTTCTTATCTGTGGGGCTGGAACAGCAGTGGGAACAAGGAAAAATTGCAGAAATGTCAAAGGCTGCAGAATTTGAAAGCCGTTTCAGCAGCCCCAGAAGTTACACATTGGCAAATGCTTTGAGGGCTCTTCCCCTCATCGCTTCCCTCCATTCCTGTGCCTTCTCCACACACCCACCCGGTCCTAGTCCCAATCTGTCTGCCCCAATTACTTCTCACCGAGTATACCCAGGTAAGTAATGCACCGTAGCATCAGCAGACATAATTCAACGCTTATGGAGTGATGTTAGTGAACAGAATGGGGGTTGAGGATGGGGAGGTGGGAGGGCAACAGTTACAGAAGAATTCAAGGACATTCCTCCCATAGTTGATGATCTAGAGGCCATTTCTGGTAGAAATTCTAGGAAAATAAGAACTATTTGTAGGTAGTAGATTAGATAAGAGAATGGAGATGATATTTAGGGACTGATGGCATTATTTGGGGCTGAACGTAATTCAAATTATGTTTTAAGTATTTTATATATATTTACTACTCATTTTTGTGAAGACAGATACAGAGTTCCAAAATGAGGAGGCTGATAAATATTAAAGCTAAGAAAATGGTAAAAGAGAGATGAGGCGTGTGTGTGTGTGGTTTTTGTTCTCAAAGTTATAAATATGTGATACTAGTCTGTACCCCAGCACACTTACCTTTATCTGCCACTTCAGGGATCATAACCTTCCTCTGGAATGGACCAAGTAGTAAATATTTTTGAGCTTGTGGATATTGGGATTAAGCATAGTGAAGTTTTTGTTTCTGTCACAGCTACTCAACTTTTCCAAAGTGACAGAATAGCAGCTATAGATTAAGCAAATGAGCATGGCTGTGTTTCAATAAAACTTTATAAAGCAGGTACTAGATTGGTTTGACCCATGGTCTACGGTTTGTCGGCCCTTCTAGTAGCTTCTTTTCACCCTGTCTGTGGAAAAGAAAATCCTTCTATTTTAAAAATAAAAAATAAAACCACACAGTGGGGCCCCAATAAGGACAAGCCATAATGTAAGGCCCTTAATCAGGAATGACAAATAGTTGGCCCTCAAAGATCTCACCGCCTAGTGCATCACACTTAATGATTTAATACATTTACCAGAATAAAAAGTTACAGTGCAGCATGACAGGCACCATCAGGAAGGTTTCTTAAAAGGTGCTATGTGAAAAGAGGAATCAGGCCTGCCTAAGAGGGTCTACTTTTTCTAAAGCCACATGGAATGGAAAGTTAACAACAGGGGGCATAGTCCGTACCTATTACATCATTGAAGTGCTGCAGGATAGATGGGTCTTGAGGCCTTGAAGAAAAATTGTAGCGAAGCAAGACGTAAGAGGTGAGAGGAGAGGTGATAATCCTAGGCTGGCGCAGGTGAACGTGAGGAAGCATCCATGATTTCTTTCTTACATGGGAGCCTGAGCTAAGCAGCCGAACTGGGCTTCCCTAAGTTTTAGATTTAAACCTCTGGACTTGCACATGGCTTGTAGAGTTCAGGCTGTGGAATTGTGGCTAGTAACATGTCTGCTCACTTTCATTAAAAGTTGAAAGGTGAGATATTGTTTGGAAGCAAATCATAATATTTAACTTATATTGACATATATTGGAATTGATGAGATATCTAATTAAAAATAACATAGTCCAATTTGAAGAGGGCTTGAACACCAGAAAAGGAGCTCAGAATTGAACTAGTAAGGACATTGGCAGTCGTTTTAGGTTTCTGGGCAAGAGAATCAACTGGCTGCCACTAAGAACCTCTCTGGGCCAAAGTTTCCCACCTGTTTCACAGGAGATAATGAGTCCTCATCTAGTAGGACATGCTGTGATCACGTTAGACAAATATAACATTCCAATCAAGAAAAAACATACCCTAGTGTCTGGAAATATTTAGCAACGTGAGCAAACAGATCAAAGGAATGGTACTTTAATTTCATCTTAAAACACTTCCTGAATGTTGGAGGTAAAGGTGAAGAAGTCTGAACTTCTACCACAGGGATTGGGAGATGGCGGCTAGTCCTACGTACGGTGGCTCCCAATGACCCCTGCCTCTTAAATACATGCAAGGGTTTATAAATGGGTTCAATGTGTTTCCCCAAAGGATTGTGTACTAGGAGCTTGGTTCCCAGTGTAGACAAGTCAAGAGGGGTGGAAACTTTAAGATGGATGGTGGAAAGTGAGTAGGTTGATGGGGCCATCACCTTTGGAAGTGATTCATGTAATTCTCATGGGATTCCAAATCTTTCCTGTGAAAGGATTATATAAGAGACCAAGGCCGGCCCCTTTATACTCTAGCTTCCTATCTCATCATGTGGTCTTTTCTGTACATGTTCCTGTCACTGTGATGTCAACTACCATGAGGCCTTCACCCACAGTCAAGTAAACACTGGCACCATGTTCTTGAAACCCAGTACTGTGAACTAGATAAGTTTTCCCTCTCTGCCTCTATAGAAGAAGCCAGCTGGCACATCGAGCAGCCCTATAAAGCCCGTGTGGTAAGGAACTGAGGCTACCTCACGGGAGTCAGAAGGGACAAAAGTCATGAGATTGAGCTATAAGGAAACAGATTCACTAGCACGAACCTGTGATACTCATAGAATCAATAAACGACGGTCACTTACTTGACAGGTAGGTAGGTCACATCGCGAGCACCATCTAGCACAACTTTCTGGTTATATATATTTTTTCTTTCCAACTATATAAGCTCACAGAACACCTACTGCAGCCATTTTTGTCACCTCTGAGTTTTACCAACAATAACAGTCATTTAAAGAGTGCTAGGTAGCTCACACTTAGTATCTGCTTTAATTCTTATACCCCGGTAAAGTCAGAGACTACTAAACTTCGTAACTTGCAACTGAGAAGCTGGGCTGGGGCATAGCTCTGTGGTTAAAGTGCCTGCCCACTATGCACAAGGGCCTATTGGTGGTACACACTTGTATTCTCACCACTCTGGAGGCTGAGGCAGGAGAAACGCCATGTATTCAAGGTCAGCCTATACTCCATAATGAGTTCAGGACCAGCCTGGACTACACAGTGAGACTGTCTCAAAAAAAAAAAAAAAAAAAAGTGGGAACCAGAGGATAATTCTGCATCGCCCTCCACCTCACCAAGCTGGTTAAATTGCACAAGCGCAACACAAATGCGTGTCTCTCCAAAGCACACATTCTGCAACCACAGCATCAAATACCTCAGGACAACAGTCACATGTGTGCGGTGCTGTGCCAAACCTTTCACATATATCGTCTCAGTCTTCTTTGTTCTGCTGTTTGTGCTGTTAAGGAGCGAGCCCAGGGCCTTTGCACTAAGCCGTATCTCCAGCCCATTTTTTTCAGTCTTGCTCTCAAGACAGGCTGGGCTCAAACTTATCAATCTCCTGCCTCAGCCTCCCAAACTGCTGAAATTAGAGGCCTGTGTCACCAGGCCCTGCTTGTCACCTCACACTCCTGAACGTCAAAGAATTTGCTGATACGGAGGCACAACAGTGTGAACCGCAGGGCGGGCTCCCGGCCCTTGCTCCTGGGTGTGGGCCGGGCTTCTGCAGACAGGTGTCACCTGGGAGTTAGAAAAGCAGGTTCCCGGGCCCTCCTCAGACTTACTGAACTAGACTATTTCTACAGGAGCTACAGGTGACTTGGAAGCACATCAACGTTCAGGGAGTGCTGCGGCAAAAGAGCTGTGAAAAATACAGAAACAAATACAAAACAAAAAAACAAAACAAGCCAGGGGTGTTTCTCTACAGCAGTTCTTTTCTGAACAGGAGCCCTGAAGCAACAGAATCAGCTTCACCTGAGAACTTCCCTGAACTACAGATTCTAGAACCCTACCTTGGCCCAGCTGAATCAGAAGCTCCGGAGCAGTGATCTTTTTAGTCTTCCAGGTGATTCTGCTGAAACCCGAGGGTTCTGAGGAGGGAGATCTTTCCACCAACGCTCACCCAGGAAAGAGGAGTCAGCAGCGACACCCTGTGGAGCTACAGACGGTTTGCACGTTTTCTGGGAGCACAGCTGCTTTTATTTCTCCCTGATAGGTTCACATCATCATCTTTTTACTCTCCATTAAAAATACAAAACTGATGCCTTCCCCTGCAAACTATTTGCTTTAGAATTTGATGCTCATTTGGCTCATGAAAATTAGGTTCTTCGGCAGACACTGACTCACCAATTATGTGTGAAAGTTTGTGGCTGCGGTAGTAAAGAATAAAGCATATCAATTGGCCCCCAGTGCAACATAATAAGTTTTATCCGTCACAGAGCCAGCTACCGTTTTTAGAACTATCTGTGTGACAGATATTGTGCTCATTAACTGTCTCCAAAATTTCCTGTATCTTTAAAGGGCTGAGGACAAACTCAGTGGTAAAAGCACTTGCCTTGCAAGTGCAGGGCCCTGTTTGATTTCCCAGCATCCCGTAAATCAGGCGTGGTGGCAGACACCTGTAAAACCAGCACTTGAGAGGCTCAGCTATTGTTTTCGTCACTGTAACTCAATGCCCAACATCTACCACTTGGGGAGGAAAGATTTACTGTAGCTTACAGTTTCAGAAGATCTCGGTCTGTTCACGGGTGGGCAGCTGGAAAATGGTGGAATCACGTGGAGGGGCTGCAGCTAGGGCCAGAGCCAGTGTTCCTGGATCAGAGATCCTCATCTCATCGCAGCAAGGCAGAACTGAGACAAGACTGGAGGGGCGGAACCAGCAACCGCCCCTTCCAGCCAGGCCTCACCTCCCAACAGTACGCAGTATCCATAGGAACTTGAGGCTCTCGGAGGGACACTGCAGATCGCGAGAGGTTGAGGCAGGACAATTGCTGCCAAGTTCATAGGCAAGCTTAGGCGCCATAGTGAGTGCAGGGCCAGCTTGGGCTACAGATGGGAATATTGCCCCTGAAAGTATTACAGTTCTTACCATGAAATGAGTTACAGTAAAAGATCTGTAGAGACCAGCCTAGACTACAGAGCCAGATCCTGTTTCAAAACTAAATAACTAAATCAACAAACAAATGAAAGATTTGTGGAACAGTGTGTAGAGGATCAATTAAGGATGGTAGAAATATCACCACGGTGCCAGTAAGAAAAACTCGAAACCAAGCCTGGTGGTACAGGCCTATAATCCCTGCACTCTGGGAAGCCTAGTCAGAAAGATTCCAAGTTCAAGTACAGCCTCAGCAACTTAGCGATGTAGAGATCCTGTCTGGAAACCAAAATGAAAGGAGAGAGGGGTCACGTCGCTGGGAATGTAGCTCAGTGTGAGGCCACTGGATTCACTCTCAGCACTGAAAAAGAAAATGGATTTGAAGAGTTGGGCAGTGATACACACTTATTTTTATATACTTATATATTACATGGAATTACCAATACCAGGGTATCTTCTCATGTTCTAAGTGACATGCTTATTGTACACCACCTCACATTCTTCTTGTAGTAACATTTTTGAGTTGCATGGAATCCGGACTCGACACTGAGTCAATTACTAAGAGAATAACTTACATAAAGTTTTTAAGATAACAGGGCCAGAATTGGTGCTCTTTCATTCAGCAAAAATTTAAAATTTTAAGATACTACCTAGAATGTTTTAATCCTCAACAGATTGTCTCTAAGTTCTGACACTGTCCTTTTTTATGTATTCTGAATTGTGACTATGACTTTAAAATGTTCAGCTCTTACGTTTCAGGCCTTAAAATCCACAGCTATTTCAGTTTTGGTTATGCAAGTTGTGTTATGCCCCCTGGTGGCAATATGGGTAGGAAAATGAGACGTGTATTTCAATCACAGGGAGAGTGGGGACTTAATTGGAATAGGTGGCAGGCCCTGAATTTGAAATAGAATTTCATATAAAACTTTTCTGGTCTTACTAAAAATAGGAAGCATCCTGCCCAACTAAAGTCAGACATATTAACTTCAGCCTGCGAGGTGCATATTTCAATTTCCCTTTCTTTGTCATAAAATGGATTAGCTTTTTGAAATATGTCAGTTGAACTTGAAATTAAATATTTGCTCTACATGTGGCTAAGTAGCTGAACTCATAAAAGATACTAAAATCTGTACCCACACAGCATTTCCTTTACAATCAGGACTCAGCACACAGCACACACAAGATGCCACTTGCTTCTTCAGGGTATTAATTTCCCTAAATTAAGAAACTTTAAAAGGTTACTTGGCCTAAGTAATTTTTTAAGGAGTCCCTTGGAGAAATAATTCTGAATTTTTCAATTTATTCTTTCCAAGCTGCCAATACGTATTAGTTTTGCCAGCCTTATACTGAGGACATTTAGAAGAAACGTTGGGGGCACAAGTAGATAAGTTGTCAACTAATGGAACAATGTGCTGATATTCAGTATGAAAACTGTTTCTTGCTGAGTTAAGATAAACCTGAAGCTTAGGGATAGAATGCGGCCCTCAGGTAGAGGCCTTGCCTAGCACCTACAAGCCTTGGATACAATCATAACCAAAAAACTCAAAATAAACCTGACCTCAATGGCTGTATTAGTTATGGAGAACAATGATTCTTCCTTAAGTAAACTACTAAGTGACTACCAGGTGCACGGTAAGATTCTAGACTAGGAATACTACAACACAAAGTCACCAGTGTCAAGAAATGCAGTGTAACCAGGTGGGAAACGTGTACTGCAAAGTACACGATTGACAATGGAATGAAAACAGTAACTAAACTCCAAGGAAAAAATTGAGAGCTTAAGTATCACAGCTGAGTTTGAATGGAGACTTGAAATAATAAGTATTTTCCAGTTGAACAAAGTATAAACTGAGGGGAAAAAGCACTGATGTGGGAATACTTTTCCAGGGGAGACATGTCCACCAACATCTACTCAGCCCAGACAGGCCAAAGTAACAACTACCCCAACTGCTGGAGTGCAGGTGAAGGGCTACTTCCAGCACAAGGGAGTAAGGGGTCACGTACAGGCCTGCGGGTGAGGTGAGGCTGTCACACTACACAAAAGCCCGCCCCAGCGGACTCCCTGAAACTGCACAGCCTCCCGGATCCCCAGCTGCTGCTTGTCCCTCGTGACTGCTCTGCGCCACTGCGGTTTTCACTCACAGCTTCAGATGCTTTCCCAACTCTCACACAGGCACTGCTAGCTGCCAGCCTCTGACCCTGTGCCCAAGGGTGTGCGCCGTGCACCCCAGGCTGGTGAGCGCCACCAGCCAGAGGTCACGCGTCACATGCTGTAGTCCATGTGCCACGAGCTGCACCTGAAGATGACTGCCACGTGGCTGCACACCTGGTGTGGGGAGCCCTGGCCCTAGGGCTCCACCCAGCCTCACACACCCTCAGTGTGCACCTGTGAGCCACACCCCTTCCTCTAGGAAAGTCAGAGGACTCAGAAGTATGATGTGCTAAGAAAACTAGAAGTAGTCCAACATTGCCTGGGGAGGAAGTTACCATGGGAACTGACAAGAGGCACTGTCTAGCGTGTCAGGCTCAGTTCTAATAACTTCACATGTTGTAACTCATTGTTCTCATAAAAATGTCAATGGCCTTGTTCAGGTTTGGATTTGGAATGTCCCTCCCAAGCCTCATGTATTTGGATGTTGTGAAATTCTTATAGAACCAGGTGCTCTTAGGAGGTGGGGCCTGGTAAGAAGGGTCAGATCGTGAGGGACAGGACATGGAAGGGTATTCGCTCGCTCTGCCCTTCCTTACTCTGCTTCCCAACTGCCGTGGCGTAAACACTTTCCTCCACCTAGGCCTCTACCATTGCTGGCTGCCGCGAATACACCGGGACCTTCTGAAACTGTGAGCTACAATGAGTATTTCACCTCTTAAATTTTGGATGTTGGATATTCTGTCCCAGAAAATAACTACAGGAGGTACCAATGAAGAAAGAGACTATCACACCCTAATTTCCTCTTTGAAATAATTACATTACAAAGTGTGGTATAGTGGAAACAGCCTTTAGTATCAGAGATGACAGCTGAGGTAAACCTTCATAGTTACTCTAAGATACCCAGGCATATGAGAGACAGACATGAATAGCTGCATAAGCTAGTTTAATTACACATTACAAAGCCTACGCTAAATGCACATTATAAAATGATCACTTTGAGAGTGTATAAAAACTGACTGAGCCAACATTATTTGGTATTGCTGATACTTCCACTGGTTTTAACTTCATTATTCCCTTCCCAAACAACAAACAAGGGCCAGCACGCGGTGTCCATGAAGACGCGTCACAGCCCTGGTCAGGCCGACACTGGGAACATCCTCTTCTTCAGCTGGGCCACCTTCTCATGTATCCTGGCCGAACACTCCTCCGTCGCCTTCTCTATGCCTTCATGGTACTTCTCCAAAGCAGTTTTCAAGCTTAGAAATATTTCCTAAATAAAAATGAACTAGAGTAAGAATTAGTCCATTTGACAGCTCAGTTTAATAGTGAGTCGTAAGAATTCCAACAACGTCACTTATATTTACTAATGGTATTTACGAGCCGAAACTCTTGGCATACACACATAAGTAATCTCTTTTTATTAAAAATTCATTTATACATGACTGCACCTTAGGAAATAAAAACCTGAGACATGTGATGATGGCCCAGGAATCCAAGACATTAAGAACAAATATTTATAATTTTCAAGAAAAAATTTTACTAGAGCTGTAAATGAACATGGAAAATACATAAACCATTGTGGTTCACTGTAACCTCTGCACTTGACACTAATCGTCATTTATAAGGTATGTACACAATGAGTGGTCTGCATATGTGGGGACATGGATGTGCCTTCAGACCACAATGAGTAGTGAAGAAAATTAGACACAAAGGTGAAGTA
This sequence comes from Ctenodactylus gundi, assembly GCA_004027205.1. Lineage (NCBI taxonomy): Eukaryota > Metazoa > Chordata > Mammalia > Rodentia > Ctenodactylidae > Ctenodactylus > Ctenodactylus gundi. The sequence goes on from PVKB01001922.1 coordinate 281,971, forward strand.
TCACATGGCTTCACAGGTATGTGCCCAGTTCCACTGGGGCCCTCAGGTCCCGAGACCTCAGCATTGCTGACCTTGGCTGAGTTCCTGTCCACGAAGAAGTGTTTACTGTTTGAAATTTAAGTCAGGTGTTGTTCTGCTTGCTGTTTGAAGTTTGGGTCAGGTGTTGAAACACTGGACTGCTCTGTTAACAAGCGGGAATGCAAGGAGGGTATAAAAGGAAGGCTGTAGACAATAAAGTGTCTTTTAGAGTGTCTTCTGCCTTTGCAAGAGTTCATGTATTCTTCAATCCGCACTCCCCCTCTCGAGTTCCCGTTGACTGACTGAGAGGGCTCGATCACAGCTCCCCAAGTTGTATGCTATTAATGTGTATTGCAAACATACATAGCTAATAGTAGTAAAATATACAAGTATATTAATACTTCTAGTTATTTTAACAAATTGATTAGGTAGTTCAACTATACTCAATACACATTTTGATATAAACCTGTACGCTAACAGTACTTAAAAATAAGAACAGCAACTTTTATAGATTTAATAAGATACAAATTTACCTGTATACAATGTCTATCTCATACTTTTCAAATGCAAAATCCTGTTACTATTCTCTTTCCTTAGACAAAACCATTCTGAAAATATGGTAAAATAAATTTTGTATCTACAAAGTTACTATTTTTACCACTGAAAAAGGAGCCCTTTCCAAATGGGATAAGAAAAGCAATAAATTGGTACAATGGTGTTAATTTTAAATATGTTTCCTATTAAATTGCTAAGCCTATAATTTTATTACTTATCTTTACATAAAATCTAGTGGAAATATTATCTGAATTTGACTAAATTATGTAGATAATTCCATTTGGCATAAATTTAGCACTCCAAAGAACCAGTATTTCCAGCACCTCTGTCACCTATGTTCAACACTACTATTCGTTTCTCCAGATTAAGTGTACATATCTGTATGTGTATGTACACACTACTGTCCAGAAATCCAAACAGCTACTAAACTCTAATACAAAGATGGAAGAGTATGTTTGGATTTCTAAGTTCTAAGCAGGTTATCAAATTACTGCAACTATGATAGAATGTAAACTGTTAGGAAAGTAAACTCAAAAAATTTGAAAGCTTTATTTTTTGAGTTTCACAGAAAAAAAAGGTGACGTAGTTGCTTGCAAAAATGCCACTGTAAAAAAAAAATAAGCACATTCAGCAGCTATACATCAATTTAAGCTCCCAGTTTTATCAGGGAATATGTTTATTCATACTAAAAAGCTGAATAAATTTGGTAGAAAGACTTTACTTATGAAAACTAAGTGTGGCCAAATGAAGACAACCAAACTGTAGATTTATGAAGCAAGTCCTTCAATACTCCCAAAGGAACACTTCTCTCCTGCAAACACTCCAAGGTGGAGCCAGTCCTGTAGACAGAACTGCAGTTAACAGTAAAGCTCAGTCGCAAAGGGAGAGGGGGAAATCCTTAGATGAAAACCCCTGAAATACTAAGTTGACCCCAGCGAGATGTTCGGTGGTCAAAGGTCAGAGGCCTCACAAATGTTACAGTTCCCAAACAGAAATCTATATCCAAGTGAAACTTTATAATAATAGCTCAAAATAGTTCCCACAGAATAAATAAGCCCGACTGTGATGGTCTCAAATATTTTTAAAGTATTTTAAAAAATCAAAGTCTAGGGTTAGGGATGCAGATTACTGGCAGAACATTTATTTGCCTAGTATGAAGCCAGGCACCACTGGGTTACAACCCCAGAGACAGGCAGCCAGCCAGCCAGCCAGCCAGACACACAAAAACACAGACACACACACACACCCATTTCAGCAACAACCCCCTTCCCCCCACAACCTGCCCCCCTCCCCGCCGCCATGTTGTTTACTATGGACTCACAAGCTGTCTGTGGCTGTTTAAACTTAATACAATTTAAAGTAATTCAAAGTTCAGACAGACATATGTCAAGAGCTAAGGGCCCACGTTTGCCTTGTGGCTGCATTATAGGCAGCACAGATGAACATTTGCATTATCACAGGAAGTCCTAGTGGGCAGAGGTGATCTCATAATTTCAGGTTCCTTATGAGAGAAACAAGATTATTCCATATCTATATAGTTTGCAGCCAGGACAGCTATGTGTCTCATCAGTATGTACTGATTCATCAAACAAATATATGATTGGATATTTTCCTCAAGTAGCATGGTAAAGGGCACAAAAGAAGACGCACTTATGCTTTCTACCCTACAGGAAACACAACCCGGTCACATTAGACACTGAGCATCTAAATACAGCTAGTGCAAATGAGCAAGTAATTCACTTATGCACCACTACCTGTTGCTAACAGCTACACTACTAGCACTGATCTAGACTGTTTGCAACAGATTATTAATAGGGCTACAGTACTTCAGAGAGAAAAGTAAAAGGTATGTGAAGAGAATCAGAGAAAATTTAACTGCTTATGACACCCCTCACCTGGGACTTCAGCCTCTCTCTCTCGGTCACGTCTTTCAGCTGCTGAATTCCAAGTCTGACTTTTTGGATTTCCTGCTTAATTTTGGTCACTCTTTCAAAGACAGCATCTCTTTTTTCTTGAACTTTGTTGCAATCCCTAAAGGAAAATAGCGACAGCTAATAAAGCCCCTCCTCAGCATCTTAAACGAGGCACATACTTAAAGTTCGAGTCCAAAGTTATCATGTGTTACTATTTTTTGACATGCCTAAAACTCTCCAGATATAAAAGCAAATGGAGGAAACCTGCAAAGTGTAGAAGGTCTATAATCACATCGGATGTACAAGCTTTATACCCAAGAGCTGTGCTTTAAAATGGAGTTTAAGTTGTATTTCCTTACTTCTGCATATTTAGATACTGTAAATGGGAACTGAAACCAGTACAACTTTTCTGCAATGCAAATTGATAATACAACCTCTCCCTGGACCTCCTTGTATTCATCTGCAAGAGAACATTCAGGAACACAGTCCATCTCTGATAGCCGTTAGGGACAAAAGAAATGGCATTCTAGACCCGTCTGTGATGTTTACTCACGAATACAACTGTAGGACTATTGGGGAAAGAGTTATCCAATGAAATACCCGCAACATACCGACAAAAGAAAAAAATAGTGTTTAGGAAATTATGAGTTCTTAATTGAATTTTTAAAAAAAGATTTTGTCTCAAAACAGATGCTACCAACTCAAAGGCTGGCTGTGCTGTAAGTCAGACCAGCTGGTCCATTCTCTGGACCATTGTCTCTCAAAGTACCAAAACCACTTGAAAGAATTAAACAAAGAAAGTAGAAATTGTAATATCTAGGGAAAAAAAAAAAGGCTGGGGTGTACTTCAGCAGTTAAAGTGCTTGCCTAGCCAGCACACAGCCCTGTGTTTGATTCCCCAGCACCACATAAGCCATATATGGTAGTTTCAGAACTTGGGAGTCTGAGGCAAGAAGATTCCTTTGAGTAGAAGGACAGCCTGGGCTACATAATGAGTTCAGGTCCAGCCTAGACTACAGAGCAGGATCTTGTCTTAAAAAAAAAAGAAAGAAAAGAAAAACAAAAGAAAAAAGGAAAAAAAAATCTAGAAGATATAATACCTCTAAGACTAGACAGAACAAGTGTCACAAGTCATTTGTTTTTGTCACGTAAAGGCAGAATGTCTTTCTGAAAGTATAGTAGCTTTGAAATCCTGAGTGGCAGGGAAGGGTGATTATCATAGCTTAATAACTACTTTCTAGTACACTAAAACGGAAGATAAGTTCATACTCAATTACTGTTTGTTTGTACTGCTTAATGTCCTCATGCTTCTTATTTATTCTGAATTGTGTTGTGGCAAGTTTTTCCTTTTTCACAATCATGAGTCTTTTGAATGAATTTTCTTCAGTCTTCAGTTTCTTGAGCTCTGACTCCTCACTTTCAATCTGGTCTTCCAAGTTCAGGTTCTGTTTTATGAGAAAGTTTTAAAGCTCAACATAACAAATTGGGATTGTGAACAAATCAAAAGATGCTTTCTCAGATGGGCTATCATAAAATACAGTTTTGAAATGAGATACTTCTGTTGAGTCCCTGACAGAGCAGCAGAAAAAATGCAGACCGTTTGAAGATAATAGGAAGGCAGGAGGGACGTGAAGAAGAATGTCCTATCAGCAAGGGTTAGCACACAGGCACACATTAGGAAGATCAGCCGGGAGGCTAGAACTGAACGGGCTAGGGTGTGAGCGCAGGTAGTGGGGATTAAGAGGAAAAGGCGGACTGGAGAGACAGAAGCAGGGCTCACTGCGTGATGGGGAAAGAAGGCCAAGGCAGCCTCACTTTCTAAGCCATACTTCTCTCAAAACAGAAAGTGGTACCAAGTGTAATGTTAGTGAGACTGGGGAGGGTCTGGATCTAAGATGATTAAGAAGCAAAAGAAGATTTTTAAAGCTTAAAGACTGAAAAAAAGAACATTAAATCTCAACACTCAAGACACAGACTCTATGTCATAAACAAATCTCTAATAAATCCTAGGTAGACTGCTGAGCACTGAGTTGGGACTTTGCATGCTTACTGATTACAGAAGATGATTTCTAACGGTAAGAACAAATTTAAGTGGCCCACATTATTTTCCAAAATATACACAGCACCGTGCTACGTTAATTCATTATTCATTCGCTATTACAATGTTTATAAAGAAAAGTGTCTTATTCCCTAGCATACTTTGCTTCCTCTATTATACTGTAGAAAAATCCTGTTTTTCTTAAATCCTAGGAGCTATAGTAAGCAATTATATAATAAAGACATAAAAATCCACACAATACAAACCTCCTTTAAGATGCTCATTAATTTCTCCCTATTATCTGTAAGGTCCTGTATTTTCTTTTGATACAACTGCACCTCCAGCTGACAGGAAGGCAAGCAGTCAACAGAGTCTCTGTAGATTTCATATTTCTCCATCACTTCTTGCTGTGAAAGAAAAAAAAAAAAGGAAGCGCAGTTTGATCCTTCCCTTTATGAAACTTCAATGATGTCAATTTGTCTGCTCTTAAATAATTTCTGCATTCAGTACACAAAGCTTAAGAGCAGAGAACAATTAGGTTTCTCGGTCAGCAACAAAGGACTTCTACTGACATGTGTCTACGCACACATAATTAGGGCTTTTAATTGCCAAATATCCTTGAACAAAGAAAAACTGCCATAATTTCACTAACTCATTCACTGAAGTACCTTTCCAAGGTAATACACAACGCTATTCAAAGAGTTTCTTCTGTTAATTCTCAAACTACTCCCGGGCAATCACCTCCTCATTTATAATCTTCCAGTTCATTTGTATAATAACGATCACTAGAGCTATTCTGAAAAGATCAATTCTGCTTCTAAAATTACAAAATCAACAAATATTTACTACAATTTCATTATAGTACACAGACGTCTTCCTTTCTCCTCCCTAGCCTCCCCATGTCCTCTTAACGGTCAGCTGGACTTTTCTTCAGTGAAGGCCTAATTGTACCATTGCCAACTTTTCTATTGTCTTTTTCTTACTAATCTGTAAATACCTTATATGTATAGTGGATATAATCCCTTTGTTGTATCCACTGTAAATATATTTTAATATGTCCGCTTTTTTGGGTTTCCAAAATTAATTTAAAAATTCTTTCATGGCCAAGATTATAAAAATGTCCTCCTAAAATTTTTGAATTTGCATTTCTAATTGACAAAAAATTTATTTCTATAAATAATGTAAGACACAGGCCTAGCTTATCTAGATAAATAGCTAATTGAAACAGAACTGTTTTAAAAAAATAAACCACTTATTTCCAAAAAATATTCAATCTATTTCCGAACAGTGATTTCTGTCCTGGTGACTTTCATCTCTTTCTTCTCTTTCCCTCCTTGCGTTGGTACTGGAGATTGGCCTCATGCTAGCCAGATAGGCGAGCATGCTTCTACTAAGATATACCTGCCTCTAGCCCTTTTCAAATTTTATTTTGAGTAGGATTCATGCTAAGTTGCTCCAGTAGCTCCTGAAATGTGAAACCTTCCTGTCTCAGCCTCTTGAGTAGCTGGGTATACATGTGTGTGGCACTGCGCCTGGCAATTTTTGTCTATTTTTAACGTGATAATTTTAATTACCCGTAATGATCCAGATAACAAGCTCGGAAATAAACTAGAAGATTTTTAATGAATAGTCTAAAAACTGCCTCAAAAAGAAAGCTAAACTGTCCAGCCACATTATGGTGGTTTGGATTTGGAATGCTCGCCAAAAGCCTCATGTATTTGGATGCCACCGATCTTCAAAGGGACCCTGTGCTGTTGGGTGACCAGGGCCTGCCCTGCAGATACACAGTCCAATGCAGGCATGTGGAAGACTGCAGATTTGCAAACTGCAGGCACGTGGTGGGGGCTTACACCTGGAAGGGGTGGAACACTGAGGCCAGAACCAGAAGGAACAGACCACTGGGGCAGGACCAGGAAGGATATATGTTGCTTCCTGCCTTCCTTCTGGGACTTGACTAGGCTTTCTGTTTGCAATGTCGAGAGGAGCTGCCTCTACCTCTGCCTCTGCCTTATTTCCACTATTGCCGGCCGCCCCTGAGTGGACTGTGACCTGAAACTGTGAGCTAAAACAAACTTTTCCTCTCCTAAATTTGTACATGTTGGGTGTATAGTCACAGCAACGAAAAAGTAACCTAGCCACACATCTAACTCTGTCCCACTCTCCTTCACTTTCCTCAGTAACCTGTGACCTTGAACATGTTGTGCTCCCTACTACCTCAAAGAATTTACATCTGGCGTTCCTTCTGCCTTTCATTATCCTCGGGTGCCATTTAGTAGGACAGCCTGCTCAACTTTCCAAGTGTTAGTACAAACTTCTCCGTTACCCCTACTCCCACAGACTCCACACTAACCTGGGTAGCCCTCACCGCACTCTATCAAAGCACCCTACACTTTCCGTCTCTTCTCAGAACTACTTTAAAAATAGAACTGAATTTTTAAAGCAGAGCAAAACTCTAACAGAAGGTGTCCTGCCTTCTCTTTTGCTTCCAAACATGAACATTCTGTCCTCTTTCACAGTACATATTATAGTTTGTAGTTATGTTTATAAAACTGCTTAATATCTCTCTTCTCATTAATAAAGTAACTTAACTAGAGAGTACAAAGCTTTGTTTTGATCACTCACAACAAAGCCTCTAGGTTTTGTAATATTATTGAATATATTTAAATTATATTTCCTTTTCCTATATTTAAAGAGCTATAAATTAGAGAAAGGACCCCCCCCCAAAAAGAAAAAGAAAACAAATAAAGAAATGTATAGATAAGTCAAAAGTCAGAAAATAGAGAAATGATGACTAAACATGAATTTGCAAGAAAACAAAGAGAGAGAAGCATTAAAATAAAAGGAAAACTTACCCTGGAATTTTTAAGTTTCTGGACTGTGTCTTTCATTTTTTCTTTAAAATTCTTTAACTTCTCTGGAGAATCTACAATTTTTGTCTTTAAACTCTCTTGTACTTCTTTCAAAGAAACCACTGACAGTTTCAGTTCATTCTGTTGAAATATTTTTATATAATAGATCTAACACTTCAATAACAGAAAATTACAATTAAGTACATATTTGCTTTTAGAGGGGAATAAAATCAAAATTCTGACCACAACACTTGTCTTATCTATAACATATAATTATGTTTTTAATGTTTGTCCAAATTAACTAAGAAACTTGAAAGTTGTAAAAAATTCTCTTTGTTTTCTCAAAGCAAAGAGTAACACTGAGAAGGTATTCCATACGTCCTTGTTGAGTCAGGATAGATTCTTTCTTCTCCTGAATGTGAAAAGTGAAAGGGATCTGCCAGTTAAGAACCCAGAGAAGGGCTGGAGGAATAGCTCAGAGGTTCAATCGCTTGCCTAGCTGAGTACCAGACTTCAATTCCCTAGCACCATGTAAACTGGACGTGTTGGCACACACCTGTAATCCTAGCACTCAGGAGGCTGAGGCAGGAAGATTGCTATGAGTTCAAGGCCAGTCTGGGCTACACAATGAACTCAAATCAGTTCAGACTACAGAGACCGACCCTGTCTCAAAAAGAAAAAAGAAAAAGGAAAAAAAGAAAGAGAAGTTAGGGTGGGGTTACACACCTTCTAATTAGTTAACTCAAGAGGCCAAAACAAATGTTTGAAATGATGTCTGTTATTTTCTCCTTAGAGTTCAGCAAGCCACTTTACCTATTCCCTTTTAGTGCTCTGAGAAATTAGAGGTTATTTTCCAGGTAATAACAGCACTTTCTCCTTCTATAAACATGACACCATACTCATTTTTAGCCTAATTTTAAATGGGACAGAAAGAAATGAAAAAACCGAGGCAGAGAAAGCACTGTTGACTTGACAGACTTTCCCAGCAGAACAAACGACTGAGGACTAAGGAATGACCAATAACAAGGTGAATTCTAGATAGATCCAAAGTCCCAGCATTAAATTACACAAAGCAAGAGTGTGATCAAAAAGCACAATGTTAGTAAAAGAAAGGGCCTTTCTGTATATAGGATTGAGCTCAAAAACATAAAAGGCCATATATTTAATTTTACTTAATAAAATATATGCCTCCTAATAGGAAAATATTATGAATTTGAAAAACAAAGAAAGGGCTAATATCCCCAGCCCAAAGAATTTCTTAAACAATAAATAAGGAAATTTCACAAACCAACAGCTTGTGAAATAGCAAATCACTAAAAAAGTGAAATTCACTAGAATTCAAGAAACCAAATTATGTTTTTATCTTCCCTCTAAAAGAGACAAAGATTAAAAAACAAAACTGAAAACATTTAATTTCACAAAAGGGTAGAAAAAGAAACGTAATTTGGTTGGAATATTCACTGGTATTTGTAAAAGTCAATTTGGCAATATGGTCGATTATAAATAATTCCTCTGACCTCAAAATCTTGAATTTAGCAATTTAATCTAAAATATAGGAGAGAAGCACATATATACATATGTTCCATTAAAATATATTTGTTAAAATGGCAAAAAATTAGAAGCAGTATGAAAGTCTCTTATTAGGGGCCTAAAAGGTCTACTTCCAGTACCTGTAACACCCAATCATAAGTTGTCATAAATAAGGGCCTATTTAAACCTTATGATAACTATTTATACTACATTGTTAAATGAGGGGATGAAAAGCAAGTTTAGACAAACTGAGTATAATATCAACCATGTAAAATTACTTGATAAATGTAAATCACAGAAGCATTACATGTACTATAACACAGCTTACTTCCCATATATATATATAGTTTACTTCTCATATATATGCATACACATAAATGTATACACACACATACACACACTATAGTGTGTAGTTACCTTTTAGGTGGGTTTTCGTTCTTCATGCATTTCTATGCTTTGATGTTTTTAAAAACTGTCACCCTAGGTAAGCTTAAAAAAACTAGAAGTTTCACTCTGAGGGAATTAAAACACAGCTAAAATATTTTTTCCAGACATATATTCAAAACTTTAAATGATAATTAGAAAAGAGGCTTACCAAACGCTTGGTTTTCTCTGAAATATCTGACTTCTTTTGAGAATTTCCCTCTTGTAGCACTATCTAAGAGAAAAAATATTTTTTTATGATTTGAAACAGATTTAAACTTAGCCTTTTACTGCTTTCTCATAAAATAAAGGAATGAAGTTAGAATTGAAATCCTCAAACTCTGTCCATGATGTCCCAGGCCAAAAGAAGTATCTAAGAATTTACTAAGTAGTTAAGTCCAAATACATGCATAATTTCTGTCAAATACATTGTAGCCCTCTGGAAAATTTATTTGACAATCAAACATCATGGCTCTACAGGGTTGAGGGAAGGTATATTTACTATAAGAGGCTCAAATGGTTATAATTCTATTTATTTAATCATTAAAAGATATGTTCTCTCCTGCCCAGTATACGCCTCTATGTAGTTACAGTATTTGTTCAATTCTCAAGTGATTTATAACATATACCGTTTTTTGACGAAACTCCTGATTCAGTGATTGCTGCAGCTCCTGAATGTCATCTGTAAGCTGCTTGAACTCTTCCTGCTCTTCAACAGGAACAGAACTAAACACAGCAAAATTAAAATAATGTTAAAATAACATTATTAACATTGAAAGATCAAAATAAAATCCCTGTCCGCCAATAAACAAGACAAAGTAATTGTTTTCTTGTTTCTGAATTGCATACTTTGGTATGACTTGTATTTAAAATAGATAACCTAGACTTACTAGGATAGAAAATTAAATTCCGATAAGCCCCTTCAATGTTTCATCATCCAATCTACTGGTTCTATACACAACACCATATCCAACCTCCTCCCAAATAAAATGAGCAGAGTACTGCCTGTCCTGAACTTCCCCACCTGCACCCCGGCTCTCAGCACCCCTCCAGCTCTACCAGTCCTGCCTAAAGGCATTTACACACACTCAAGTCTCTTCCGGATGAATGCTCTAATTTCACTTTTGCCCGACATAATTTAGGAAGCTAAGTTAATGGCTTCAAACAAGTCAGGCTGAAAAAGTAATGAGAAAGAAATCAAGATCACACAATTAAGAGTTAGATACAAGAAAAGTTCATTTTTCTCTTTTTATAAAAGGCCAACTTAAAAACATTGTGCCATTTACCAAGAAAAATAAGGAAACAAAGCAAACTGTAGGGTTGTATATTACTTACAATTCACTTTGCATTTGGAAATGGCATTTATTTCATTTGTAAATCTCCCACTTACTCGAGTCTCTCCAACTTCATTAAAGCCTCCTGGTGTGCATTGTTTAACTGCTGCATTTTGTCCACAGAGGATTTCTATTAAAGCAATTTTAACAATCTCAGATTAGCACTTTTCAACGTGGACCATGATGTATTTTTCCTCAAGTAGCACAGACTGCAAAATGTTTACTCACTTTACAATTTTCACCAAGCAACAGAAATAAGAAATTTATGCAGAGGCCGGCACTTATGACAAATAAGTGAAGAGTGTTTCTGAGCTCTCACCCTGTTCAGGCCTCGTGCTAGGTGCCCAGAATCTCTGAAAAGGCTATCTTTCAGTTCCTGAGCTAAAGTAGACGTGTGTCTTTGAACAGTAAGATATGAATAAGAACTACAAAACAATTGTCGCAGGATTGATCATGGAATAAAGACAAGTGATATCTAAGCCAACTTGGGTAATAGTTGGGAAGGAAGGTTATAGTGGGTGTCACAGAAGCGAAACAGGTATTAGGCTTGTCTTTAAAAAAGTGGGTTCATTAGCACAACAAAGCTGTTCATGAGTATGTGTGCTGGCACACGTATGCGTGCAACCTGCAGAGACGGTGGTGTTCAGGAGGTCCAAGCTTAGCGTGACTCATATAAAGAAGCACTCATGCAGCTCACTGCGGCTGCAGCCTAAGGTCTAATATTGCCTGATACTACTCTGGTGATTTCTAAGAGCACAGCACGCCATGCAGAGAACAAACGAGAACACAGCGTACAAATCGTCCCAAATTCTCTAGTTCGTTAAAGAAAAGTGAATTTTTATCTGGTAGTGATTGCCTTGGACTAACTCTTACAATGCAATGTTGTGCAACACGGTAACGCAATACTCCAATTGGGCCATTATTTCAAAGGAGAATGTAGTCTGAACTATCTCAGTTATTTAATCCTTTTGTTGCAACATCTGGATGTATCTGAGTGAACAAAGTAAAGAGACAAAACTGAACGGTGATCACAGGATGCAGAAAGGGGAAAGGGATTCTGAAACAAAAACGAACATATTATGCAGAAATGTGTCCCAGAAAAACAGCAATGTGTGTTGTCCCTTGGTTTGAGAATTATCACCCAAAAGTAAAATCTAAAAAATTTTGGCAGTGTTCTAGAAAGCAAGTTTTAAAAAGCAGATTCTGGGTTGAGGGTGTAGCTCAGTAGGCAGAGCGTGCACCTACTAAGTGCAAAGCCCTGAGTTCAATTCCCCAGCACAATATAAACCAGGCATGGTGGTATATACACCTGTAATCTCAGCACTCGGAAGACTGAGGCAGGAGGATTGCTGTGTGTCTCAGGCCAGCCTGGGCTATGTAGTGAGTTCAGGACCAGCCTGAACTATAGAGCGAGACTGCCTCAAAGAAAAAAAAAAAATCAGAGTAGATTCTAATTTACCTATATTTAAATCCAATGATGCCACTTTATGTTTTGGATATTTTTTTGCTAAAATTAAATAATAAATTTATTACTATATAACAAAATTAAAATAAACATAGCTTATATGCAAAACAGCTCAAAATATTACTAAATACATATAATTGTCAAAATACCAACATTTTTTGGAGATTGACATATTTTGAAAAAAATGAAATCAGTTGAAACTGGAAGAATTAAATACAAAACTATCTATGCAACCATCAGAGAAAAAAATACTAAAATGTATCAATGTGTCCTGCCCTAACATTTCTTAAAACAGGAAAAAAGAGAATTCCAGTCAAGATGGTGACTGAGTAACAGCTACACAATGTCTCCAGGGTATTCACTTTAAAAGTTGAGATTATAATTAAAAACTGCCTGTTCAACTTAGCTAGGAGAGAAAGGAGTGCCCAACAGTTGAAAGAAGGTCATAAGAAGATCAGAAATCTCAAAGACACATCAGAAGCAGAGGAAAACAGCAGCCCCAGAAGCAGCCCCAGGCCAACTGCCCGAGCCACAGGCATCCCAGAGAGAAGGAAGCCTGGAACATCGGACCACGGTAGGAGGCAAATGGAAGCCCAAGCCTGCAAGAGCAACCCTGCAGGTAGTGCAAACTGCAAATGCAATGTGAGCTGCCCCTAGAAAAGGCCTCTCAGAGCCTAGACCAGAAGCAGCACTCAGAAGCCCTCATGGGCAGTAACGTAAATAGTCATTCAAAAATAAAGAAGCCCAAGACCGAACTGTTCAGAGTAAAAGCAGGCTCAGAAGAGCACATCAGGTTTGTTGGAGTCACTCTTAAACAGTGCCTAGAAAGAAACTGGCACAAGACAGTTGCAGAGAGGACAGAAAAGCCACTGATCCCGTGAATGGCCTGGGTGAAGAAGTGGGAGCATCTCCTAGAGTGGAGAGCCCCACCTTCGGGGGAAGGAAGCCAGAACAGGTGGAAGAACTTCGCTGAGGGGGCCGGGGATGAACAAGAGACCTCTGAGGCCATCCGACTGTTAGTCCTCCATCACTGCTTACTCCCAGCACAGAACTCAGAGGAATTTCGGTTCCCCAAATACACCCTCATATCTGTTCAAAGATAACTCTGAGCTAGGCCTTTAAAGTAAAGTCTCTCAACAACAGAAACATGGGAAGAAGACAAGGCAACAGGACACCCACAGACATGCCTGAGACCCCAGAAACTAACGTCATGGGCCCTGAAATAGTGGAACTCATAGGAAAGAAATTTAAAAAGCAATTAAGTGAGTCAAACAGCCACTTCAAACAAGATATTCCCAAAGAAATGCAAGCAATGATCAGCAGGCGTAAAGAGGAACTTAATAAAAAAAAAAAGTGGTCCTGATGGATACAAAGCTTACTCAGCATATAGAAGCCACAATTAAAAAGCCGGCTGAAGTAAATAAGGACATACAAGATATGAAGGAACATTTTGAAAGAGAAGTGGAAGTTCTGAGAAGAAATCTAGCTGAAATTCAGGATATTAACATTTGGAAGCAGGGGAATCAACTTGAATATTGTAAGGACAAAATTTCAGACCCTGAAGACAAGGCTGAGGAAACAAATGCTGTAATTAGGCATGACTCCAAAATTAGAAATGAGCAAGTAGCTGGATACAACAACAGATGGTTGAATCAAAGAGAAACAAACTCAAAATTATGGATGTGGGAGAAGACAGCCCTGAGGGTATAAGAAATTTATTCTCTGAAATCATGCAGGAAAAATTTCCAAATCTAGGAAAAGAAATTTTCAGGTATAAGAAGCTTACAGAACACCAAATAACCTCAACATGCAATGAGATTCTCCGTGGCATATCATAATCAAAACCTCAGAAATGCAACATAAAGAGAGAATATTAAAAGCAGCAAGAGAAAAACAGACATTATTCTAACAACGCATACCTATTTGAATTACTGGAGTGTTCTCAATACTAACTTTAAAAATTCAAAAGCACCAAACAAAATCTTTCAAGCCTTACAAGACAACCAAGTGTCAAACAAGGCTGCTGTATCCAGCAAAACTATCCCTGAAAGTTGAAAGGGAAGTAAAAATTTTTCATGGCCAAGAATCCCTAAAGAAATTTGTGATCACTAGCCTAGCACTGCAGAAAATACTTGAAAGAATCTTTTTAAAAGAAAGACAAACAGCACCAAAAAATATGGAGGAAAGAAAATAGCTAGAGAAAGTATAACAAACAAACAAAAAAATAGATTAGTATTTGAATCAATTGGTTGGTGTCTTACTAAAACAGGACTATCTTTCTTATAAAATCTGGGAAACTACCCCCATAATTACAATTTTTTTAGTACACTAGCTTGCAAAACACAATAATTATATTTAACATGGGAATTGGTAAAAATCTTAACCTGTGAAACTTTTTTGATGCGTATGATGAGTATAGACATTTATTGAGGGTGGAGTGGCAGAAGGCAGTGATTTTAATTTGGGATACTTTTTAGTTCTAAAAACAGTAAGAGTTGGTAAATAAGTGATACTTGGAGTCTTCTCCCCGAAGCCTTCATTGAGAGGTAAAGATAAAAAAAATTGATCACATAGCCTTAGCCCATTGGCTAAGAACTCAGTCAGCTATTAGCTCAACCTGTGACTCTTGAATTTTATGCCTCAATTTCATGCTCTATAACTAAATTTGTAATAATGGTATTCATTTCTTCCTGCTCCTCTTTGGGAAAGAACTCTTTAAAAAATTCTGAAATAACTAAGTATGCCCTTCTATCTATTGCTTTATGTGTGGTATACTTTTGAGATATAGACTTACATTCATTTAATGTAGCGATGCACTTATTTGGTCCTTGATATAAGTTTAGCCTATGAGATCTGACTGATGTAATGATAATCTGAATGTCTTTTGTATAGCAGCACAATTGATAACAGTCAAATTTTAGAAGCCATTATGCCTAAGTACAGAAGACTGGACAAAGATATGGTATACGCTCTCTCTCTCTCTCTCTCTTTCTCTCTCTCTCTGCCATTAACAATGACATATCTGAGTCACTTTTAGGAAAATGGATGCACTTTGAGGCCATGATGCTCAAAGAAATGAATCAAACCCAGAAAGTTGAATATTACATGGTTTCTCTAATATGAGAAAACCAAACCATAAAATATGTAAGAGACAGGGAAGAAAATAAGAAGATGGACTTTGCAGAGAGGGAAAGGGAAAGGTGGGATGAGACAGGAGGGAAGGAAAAAGGGAGACGATATGTTAAAAAAAGAAAAAGAAACAAATGGGGTGATAGTGGGAACTGGTGGGAGGCGAAAGTTGTGGGAGGGTCAAATGGGGAAGAGAAAGGAATAGTAACTTTGATGTGACATGTATGTGCACAAAATACTCAAGTTTAATGTAAATATATGTATTGCATATATATATATATATATATATATATATACGAATAAAATGATGAAAAATTTTTTAAAAATATAAAAAGAAACTTTAGCTTCAAGATTAAAACAAAATGCAGTCTCTCTTTGTTACCAAGAAAAAACTTTGAAATATGCTTTGTAATAACTGAAACCTGCAACTTTACATAAATATGAACAAATTTAGTTCTATACAATATCTGTGACAAACATTTTAAAAGGTATTAATAGTTATCAGTAATATTATCAATAATAAACTTGTACATAAACTACATATATATTTAACTTACATATTGCCAGAGAAATTCCATGTATGTCTCACGGCAAGCTTCTCTGAAGTGAATAAAGTTAATAATGCCACTTAAAAATCGAGTCGTTCGCTTGGCTTCTAAAATAGAAAGCAGGACACCTTATTAAACTTCTGAAGCAGCATAATATGAATTTAAAATTTTGTCTCCTTCCAACATACTAATTTCTTCATGATATATAAAGTTGTATGCTACAACAAAGTATAAAATATCTGTTTTAGCTTAAAGACAATAATTATTATATTAATAACAAAAACAAGCAAATAACTTTTGGCCAGGAAAATAACAGAGACCATATTGACTCTCATCTTAAACCACTAGTAAAACAGACAAAAATGTATGATGCAGGTAAATACTCCAAAAATCAGATAAGGTTGGAAAGTTTTCAGGTTGCTGCCCCAATAGGAGGAACACAACCAATTCATAAGTTTTGCTGAATTAAGAAATAGAGTTTAGAGTTTGAAGAGGCCACAGTAACTAGAATTTATGAAAGCCAGTGCTTCAGAGGAGAAAGAATTCAAATCTCCCAAGTAACTTTATGGAAAAACATTAGAGTTAAAAGAGTTAAGGGACAGTTAAATAAGACTAAGAAATTTTTTACATTCTAATGTAATATAATGACTATACCAACCAAAAATATCAAAAGACACTTTCATGATAAAATTGTTAACCTGATAAAATTCATATGATAAACCCACCATGCAACATCTTGCCTGCATACTATTTGCATTCATATTCCCAAATTTTGAAAATATGTTTTAAATGTAAGGAGTTAGTCAGACATGGTGACACAGACCTTTAAGCCCAGCATCTTGGGGGGGGGGGGGGGGGGGGGGGGGGGGGGGGGGCGGTGACGGGGAGGGACATGGAAGAGGACTGCAAAACTGAGCCCAGCCTGTAAAACTAAGCAAGACCTTCTGAAAATAAAAATTAATAAAGGGCCTGAAACATAGCTCAATGTTCAGGCCTTGAGTTCGATTCCCAGGACCGAAAAAATAGGTCAGTAGGTAGGTAGATAGAGTTAAAAAAATTAATCACAGAAACAACTTTTTTTGTAGATCTATAAAGAAAAAACATTCCACTGATGAGATATATAAAATTCATCATTAAGAATGAGATATACTTTCTAAAACCCATCTTCTTTTACATTTATCGATAGGAAAGTGAAGTAACAGATTGAAGCTGCGAGTTAAAAGACTGTTTTAAATTCTCACTTACTTGGATAAAGAATATCAGCAATCTCAAAGTCATTCACCCGGCAGATAGGCAGAAATGAATCCCTTTATGTTAAAGAATATTGAAAAGCATATTACAAACTACAGACCAAGCCACAGGAATACAAACACCCTACTTTCAAATAGAGTTTTGGGATATCTCTCAATGTGAATGGATCAAGTCTGAACTCTACAATACAAAATTCTACAGCACTGAAATCTATTTTTTCTGTATATTACACAGTATTCATGAAATGCCAACATGTAGTTATAGATTTTAATAAATGACACATTGTTGGTAAAAATAACTCTTTAAGAACTCCAAACACTACATCAAGCTAGGACATAATTTTAGATTTACAACATCTTAGAATTTCAGTTAAAAGTGTTCTGAGAACTGCCAGAGGTAGAGGCAGTTCTGTCCGGCAGAACCCACACTTCGAAAGGATGCTGGTGGAGTACATTCCCTTAAGAAGAAAAGCACACCATTAGGAAGGCTTGATATACTGTAAACAGAAATGCAAACTATAAAACCAAAATCGCTCTTTACTCACAGATGAATAAATAAATTGCTGACTGGCAAAAACCCCTCCATTATATGTGGATACATGACTTCAGAGTTCACTGGCATCTAAATGTAGTAAGTCACAAAATCAAAGTTATACACTGATTAGATAAATGAGAAAATTCTTTTATCATGAGAAATCTTAAGCATAGGTTAAGAGCACACTACATTAATTTATCACCGAATTTGCAGAAAATCTTAGTTCTTAGAACAAACCCAGAATTGACATTAATATTAGTAAGTGCTAGCTTCACAGTCGGTGCTTCATTGCTTAATAAAGATTTTAAATAAATAAAAAACCAAAGAGGTAATGGTAAGTACTTACTAAACACCAGGAGCTAAACAGGGCAGTTTACACAATTCTTTTATTTTTATGCTAACACTGACACAAACTGCTAACCCCATTAAAAGGTGCTACTCCTATTTTTCAGTCAAAGAAACTAACCCTTACCAAGGTTTCATAGTAAATAGGTGGTAAAGCCTTTTATTCTTAATCGATACACAAAAACACTGAGAAGATTCCAAGGACATTAAAGTATCTTCTGTTCTAAAAGCTCATTTGCCTCACTTCACTGTCTCCACCCTGCTGCATAGCTCCTACTCCAATAGTCAAGAACTTCCTATGTAAAAAGGCAAAATGCACTGCTAGAAGGAGAACTGAAACAAACAAAACCAACAAAGTGTTCTTTTGCCTCATGTTAAGCTTACCATGTAAAAGTGCTCCAGCCGAATCCCATACACTATCTGTAAGGCTCTCATGTAGATCATGTGCAAGACCTCGGGCTACGAGAGGAAAGCAGCCGTCAACACTGTGAGGCACGCCACCAGTGCTGTGTCACCAGTGCCACTACCCGATGTTACAGGCAGTAGGGCGAGGAACACAGGGCAACAAAATTCCTCTATTTCCCTTGAAGTACTGAAAATTTGTATTCATCTCAAAATACTTTGATATTTATTATTTTCAAATGTCATGAGTCAAGGACATGAATTGTTTAAGCCTGAGAACCAGACACATTGCAATCAAACCCAGGCAGCCTGCCCAACTCAGGCAATGGAGAAGGAAAAGCCCCTCTTTTGGAATGGGCTGGCAGTTAAGGAGAAGAAAGGTGGGAACATGGAAGTCGCACACTTTTACAAACGCCATGGAAATCTTATCTAAGGTTGCTGCCTTGGATATTAAGGTTTTCTTACATTGAAAGTTTAAGGGTACATTTGAAGGATGGGATATGTATTTAAAGGGGTGATATAGGATTTTAAAAATCTCTTCTAAATCAGAAGTTCCCAAGTGCTGGCCTCTGAACATGTTTTAATCTATATACACATTCACTTGGTGAACAATAAAGCAACATATGCAGAGAAAATATGGCATTCTTTTCATAAAACAAAACTTACTTAATTGAAAGGGCTAGCACTCTGTCAACATTCTTTCCATTTTAAAGAATTACAGGGTGTGAAGATCAAAGTTTGAATGATACATCATTAAACCAGGTTTTCCTATGACATCACTTCAAGACAAACACAGGAAACTGGAAGGAGACTTGGGATTTTAGGTGACACGTAAGTAGTCCATTTTTGCATTTAATAACTAAACATATAAAGGGCAATGCCTGTCAAAGCAAGGCAATTCCCTCCTGGGCATAATGCAAGAAAATTAATCTCTAAGCATCCAAAGAGAATTGTTTCTAAGCATTTTTTTTCTGGTGGATGGAAACCATCTGGAATAAGAGCCACCAAGCCCTACCAGCAAACGATATCCTCATTCCACCACTCCAATAATAAAATTTAATATAGTTTAATACAGCTACGGCTTAAAAGGTTTTTTTTTTTAAAGAAAAAGAGCATAATAAAGAATGAAATTCCTAATGGAAATATAGAAGTTGCCTCCCATACAAACTTCAACTTCCTTTAAAATTACCCTAGGTGAGAGATTTTTCCCTAGATTAAAAATGACTGGCTTACATCACATAAGAGGGCATATGCCTTTCTCGCCACACTATAACCCTAACAACTCACTTTGTTCTCACATAGCAATATCCACATGCAAACACAATCATATTTTTACCTTTGGGTTTGGGTGAAGATCATTCCTGGAGAGGTTTTTACCATCAGCTCCTGTTAACAATTTATTACGAATATGAACCACTATCTCAGCTACATTGTATCTGGGAAAAGACAAAGCTTCCATTTTCAGAGTCTAGTCTGAAGAAAGAAAAAAACAAAGATCAGAAATATGACCAGCAGTTCTCATTATCTGAGAAATATAAGAACAAGATAAATAAGTGCAGGTGGAACTATTCACAGTAATGTTTACTAGCATAAAATATTTTACAGATTATATACATCATAGTGACACACACACACACACACACACACACACACACACACACAAACTATATGTGTGCGTATCTTATTTCAAAATAACAGTCATTTTTTGATGATTTTTCAAATGCTGTTCTCTTTATTTAAACATCAGGATCCTGGTTAACAGGGAGGCAGCTGGAAAAATCACGCATTTTTCTTTTTTACATTTGGGAGCCAGAGAATTTAAATAGATAGATCCTGAGAATTAATCTCCAAAACAAGGCCAAGGACAATACTATCAGCAGAATCTATATGTAAACAAAAGCAGCAAAGAGTATGTAATAAAAGTGCCTTCTGATTTGACATCCTATTCAATATACACACAGTGAGATGACTAATATGTTTTAAGATTCATGCAGGAGAGAAACAAGGATACAGTAATTGCCAGGAATTCCTGACACTAGAACTAAGACCTTCAAAATAACAAAACAAATATTTTCCTTAGTGTGTTTAGTAAGCTATTCCTTTCTGCACACCCCTAAGGTAGTAGCCCTCACCATTTTGTGCCCTTCTCCCCCAGGGCATATCTGGCAATGTCTGGAGCCATTTTTGGTTGTCTAGACATGAGTGGGTACTAGAATCTCCAGGAAAGGGGTCAAGAATGTTGATAAATAACACATAATGAACTATCCAGTCCAAAATGTCAGCAAGGCTGGGAGTAAGAAACCCAGCCCTGGAGTTTCAACTTATCTATGTTTGTAACCTTTGCCACAGTGTATTGAGATTACATTTACAGAACTCTGATGCCACACTGTGAGATCCCAGTACGCCAAAACTCTGCTTTTCTCCTTGTCTGTACACTGCCTAACAGCAACAGTAACATGGAAAGAAAAAAGAGCAGAAAAGCAGCTGGTGCCCAACAGTAGCTTGGGCTTTAGTCAGTCACTCAAATACTTGTCCAATTACCTAGAGGTCTTTTATTCCCTAGTGAAGCAGCACAAGCCCAAAGCCCTAAATATTAATATATTCAATTTTGCAAACAAACTAAAATTACCCACAATTTTGAAAATGTATTTTGTTAGTCTCTTAAAGTTTCTTAAGACTATTTGGGTGAAAGGAAGTATTGGCAACCTGCCCAGCTGCTAACGAACAGAAGAATGTGTTGTATAAGACTGTCAAATATTAAATAATTTCCTAGCTCTGCTTGGATCTTTGAAAACATCACAGAATCCACTAACTTAAGGCAACTCTTTTCGACTTTACCATGGCTTTAATAATTAGATGGCTATTCCTTACACTGCACAGAATTGTGTTCCATCACTTTCAGTTGTTGGCCCTATTTCTAGTCACTGTGGCCACACAAAATACGTTCTGGTTTACATGACCTTATTTTCAAAACCAAAAAAGCTGTGTCTTGGCTAAACCCTCTCTTCAGGGTTAAATTTAATTACTTTATATACAGCCACTCCCTATATGATACTATTTTGGAAACTACCACCTGTGAGGAAAAAAAAATTCTTTCCCCACTCTACTCTCTGAACAGTCAACACAGAAGACTCGTGACCAACCTGCAGGAAGGGCCCCCACACACCAAAGGAGCAAGTGATTATGCAGTGCAAAGCTGCTGGGTGGCCTCTAATTCTGACACTACTGACCTCAAGATAGCATTACATCCCGCAGTTTAAGGGTTAGCCCTCAAGCCCGAGCCCAGAGCCTGGCATGCCAATCGCAAGCCCCAGATTGCTGTACCCATACTTTGGACTTTCCGGCTATATACTGTGGCTCCCACCATCCCTTCCTTGGAGAGGATTAATTTGGTAAAGCAGCTCACAGAACTCAGGGAAAATCTTCAACTTGTTTATTAAAAAGGATATTGTAAGTGATGAACATTAGATAAGGAAAAGGACGCAGAAACTTTGGGGTAGGGGACATGCAACCTCTGGGACCTTCAAGTACTTGACTCCTCAAAACCAGTTCCTTCAAGTATTTGACTCCTCAAAACCAGTACGTGTGGGTCTTTATAAGTGTCAAGATGTCAGCAAGTTTGACTGTATCACTGGCCCCCTGGTGATGGACTCAACCTTCAGTCTCACCTTTCCTCACACTGGAGAGCAGGGCTGAAGGTCCTAACTCTCCAAGTCTGCCTTCATCTTCCTGATGACCAGTGCCCACCCTGGCTGCTATCTACTGCCAGCCATCACACATCCATTAGCACACAAAACCTATTAGTATTTTGGAGATTCCAATGATTTCAGAAGTTGTATACCAGGAATCGTGAGATAAAAACTAAACATATGTCACAATATCACACCATCCTGCTTACCTTCCTCTGAAATACTTTGTCAATGTCTTTTTACAACATAATATCCAAACTGCAGACAACACTCCCGCTGTAGTTGGCCTAGGACAGAGTATTAATATAGTAAGAAACAGCCTCTGCTGATCAAGTCTACAACTGTGACACTTACTCACAAATGTATCTATGATCAACTGAAATTCAATCAACTTCTTCAACAAGACCCATTTATACCAGCTTGGATTTCCTTATTATTATAAAATTGGTTATTTGTGCCTTAAGCAAGGATTTACATTTTTTTCCTGCTGAATTTCATATCTGTAAACTTCACACTTTTTATAAAATGAACTTTACAAATTTGCAAACAGCGAAAGCAGGCAAAAATTTTTCTATCAGACATCACCCTTTCTGCATAGGAAAGATCTTTTCACAGGAATAGACAAGGTTTCTGTTTCCTGGTCCAACAGACTACCCAAGGTGGCTGTTACCTGGGAGACCATCTGTATAGTGAGCAACCATCAGTATAGTAAGACAACTGTGGCTCACAGTACAACTCTTCTCTTCAAACGTCCAAGCCCTTCACCCCAGAAGTGTAAGCCCTATTCTTTATTCAACCCTTTAAATCTTTTCCTATGTATGTATGACTCCTGTGCTTAGGCACATAATAAATTCTGGAGTTTTTTCTTTCAATATTCTATTATTCGTTTATTTTGCAAACTAATATTATCAAAGTAAATTTAACATTTTTATCCCTCCATTATTATATTTTTGCCTCTAAGTTACAGACTCAGGAATGTAAAATATCTTCATAATCATTATCGCACATACCTCTGTAATGTTTTGTGCTGTCGGGTTACTGCTTATAAAATATCTGCATAATGCAACATTTGTATAAAAAGACTTCAATTACCTAACCCACCACATCAGACTCAAGTTTTTATGCTTGGTTTCTTTCTAAAACCTTTAATAATTAATGAACTTTCGGTTCCATGGTGTTTCACTTTGGAACACTCTAGAATCTCTTCCCCATATCCAAATTCTGTCATTCTGTCACAGTACAATTTCAGTTCCAATTCATTCTTGTGGGCGGAGGGAGAGGAGGTAGGTGAAGATTTTTCAATTACATAATTTGAGCGCTTAAGCCGGACAACGTACATAAACACAATCTAATATACTCAAAGCGACTTCTGGCAGCATAGCCAGTAGCACAAAGTAATTCTCTCTCGGTGTCTCCTTCATTTACAGTACCACGAAGCACAGCGGGTATTGCAAGAAAATGTCAATGCTTACACACTTTGTTTTGCTTAAAATAGTTCGCAAGAATCACAACTCCAGGTGGAAGAGGTCAAGCAAAAACAAAAGCAAGCCCCTTGACTCAAGAGGGGGTTATTATCGCAAAAGTAGTGCGATACACAGGACGCTTCGTTCCTTTAATTTTTGGGTTGTCTTTTTTGCTTTTGAGTCACGGCTTTGGAGCGGTTAAAAGACGTTTGAGTAACGGAGACCCTTCTCGGGCTGACAAGTATCTGTAACCACACAAGCCTTAGTGCTACGACCCTTTCAAAGAGTTACAATTACAAACACAAACTTAAACTGCTCCGCTTCTGATCGAATCTCTCCTCCCACAATCTATACTGTACCAGGAAAAGCCCGATACGCGTCTTAGGAACGGAGTTCAGCTGGTTCCGGGAACTAACACCAGCCGAACAGGAGCTACGGGCTCCCCGCCGCCTTCCAGGCGCCAGCTTCTCCCGCCGCCGCCCCAGAGACGCACGCAACGAAAACGCGGGAAGACCCGGCGCTGATGCCCGAGAGGCGGGAAGCGCTTCGGTCTTCCTCCGCCGTCCTCCAGCGCCCGCCCGCGCTCACCTCCAACACCAGCAGCCCGCCAAGACACAGCGAATTCGCCGACCCGCGACGCAGTCAAAACTCGGCAAACACCAACCGTTCGTCACCTTTCAAATCCGGCGCCTCCTCCTGGAAGTCCCGCCCCTTCCCGTCCAGCCCCCGCTTCCAGCCTCGCCGGGTGCCGGCAGGGTTCAAAAGACGCGAGGAGAGAGAGTCGCGAGAAGCGAGAGAGAACGCGGGACTCAGAGCAGGCGGAACCATTGTTCTTTCCGAGTCAGTGTCCAGCCGGAACTGTTAATCTGCCGGAAGGGGAAGCGCCGCTCTTAGGAGGAGGAGCCTGGAGTGGGGATTAGCCAATTGCTAGTGAGTTTCGCCGGAACTTTGAGCACCCTGCGTCTTCAGAGCAAAAGCGAATGGTTTGAGTTTCCTAAGCTTAGGATGATATGAGAGGAAGGTTATGGGGACTCTCAACAAAGCAAGGTGAGTCAAGAATCCCAGAGAAGTGATACTGAGTATTTGATGAGCAATGAGCTGGGCACCGTTAGATTCTTATAAGTATTATTTAAGCGTTATTAAAGTTCTGGGGTGGAGAGCGCTTAAATGTTGTAACTGTCTTCTCCAAGGAGGGCTGCTAAGTTTAGAGGGATAAAGAGATTATGTCACTGATCTATGCACAGTAGTTCAAAGAAGGTTAGTCAGGACTTGGAGATAGATTGAGTCATCGCTGGTGAGCACAAATTCGAGAGGTGAAAAGTACCCACGAATTTATTAGTAAAATTCTCTCACTTTTACAGTCAGGAAAACTAAGCTCAGACAGAGATGATTTGTTCCACGTTGTATAAGTGACACTGTTTGGTGTAGATTCGAATTTGATCTTGGCATCTCCCCTCTCTCCTCACCCCCCTGCAGCAACAAGACACTCCAGGCACTTTCCAGCACTAAACTTGCGCGCTTCTTGCTGAGTTATTAATAGACTCTTCAGATAAGGAGCCCAGAAATCTGTATGTTTTCAAACATGGGTTCTTAGGCAAGAATGGAATCACTGAATTTCACATTGCAATCTTGCAAGAGAAGACCTGGTAGTCTTTTATCTGGAGGGAAAGTCATTAAGTTTTATTGAAAATTGGGGGACCTGAGGACATTCCTTGCAGATGGTGGTCTTAACTGAATGACTTGAACAACACTGCCAGAAAAGTTGTGTTGAAAATAGACATCTGTTCTGATTTTTCGTTGTGTTGGTTGAAAGACTATCCCTACTGATAGAGAAACTTGTACCAATTCTAAATAAAAATGTATTTCATATTCAGTAGTTTAAGGATTTTCTTTTCCCTTTGTATGTATAGATACAAGTTGCAAAGTCAGAATCTAGTAAAAAATTAAAAAGTAGGTTAAAAATACAATTATTAAAAAATGAGACCCAGTGAGGAGGAAAAAAAACTTTCTCTAGCAGTTGCCTAATGAAATTGATTACTTGTGCATATATGCCCTTCACTAGTGTCTTAGTTACGTATTCTTTGCTAAGGCAAAATACCCAACATCCACGACTTAAAGGGGGACGGACTTATTTTAGCTCAGTTTCAGAAAGTCTCACACGTGACTCATGGGTAGCCAGCAATGATGGAAGTACATGACAGAGACTAGAGAGCTGCTTATGACATAGCAGAAGAAACCAAATGAATGATGATCAAGTCCATGTCTGGAGACTCAAACAAGCCAGAGCTTTCTCAGGAAGAAGGTATAACAAGTTTTCTGCTCCCTTTCCTTAGTTCAAGCTGCCAGTTGGACCCCTCACACCCAAATTGAGTGCCTCTCCCTCACTTCCTGACCCATAAGTCAGTAATATGCACCTGAAAGTCTGCCTTGGGTGCCCCCCAATCTCAACAAATTAACACAATCCCTCCACATCAAGTCCCAAATATCTGCCCCTATCGGCCAGGCCTCACATCCCAATAGCACACGGGTCTAAAGTTGGCGTCCCACGATATCCAAATACATGAGGTTTTCGGGGTGGATGTTCCAGACACAAACCGTAGCGCCGAGACCATATTTAGAGCCAGAGAAGAGGAACAAAGCATAGTGATCATTGGCGTAGCTCTAGAGCCAAAGAAGTGGATATAAATCCCTGACTACCCTACTTATTATTTATTATGTGGATTTAAGCAACTTGTTCTACCTGAGCTTGTCTCTACATGTTTTTTTTTTAATTGCAATAACAGACCTGTCTGCTTTGTAGGGTATCACAAAGATGTAATGAATTGATTCATCTAACGTATTTAATAAAATGCCTGGGAAATTTTTGAGCACTTAATAAATATTAGCTATTATTCTGTCTATTATTATTATTTGTACTTGGTCCCTATTAAAAATATTTTGCAAATGGTAAGCACTCAACAAATACATGAACTGCTGTTGAGAGTCATTACACAAAATGAGAAAGCCAAGGTTAGAGTGTTTCATATAGAAAAATGAAGTTAAAAAAGAATAAGACAAGAGAAGAACATTTTTTGTATATTCAATAGAAATTTGACAGGGATAATGTTACTATATCATGAGTTAAATAGAATTGTTAGGATTTAAATTATATACGAAAAAGAAAACCCAGTACAAAGATGCTCCTCAGCATATGGTGGGGTTACATCTTAATAACACAGTGTAAATTCAAAATACTCTGAAATATAAATATTTCATACACCTAAACTGCCAAGCATGATAGCTTACCAGCACGCGATCCTGTAGATCATTGGTCTCCAACTTCTTATGACACCAGGGACCAGGTTAGCTGAAGACCCTCCTTCCTAGGACTGGACCAGAAGGTGGGCATGCTTGTTATGCAGTGGGTTGTTGGAGGATAGCTTTGAAATGGCGAGCAGCAGCAGGAGGGGAGCAGGAAGCAAAGCTCCGCCTCCTGTCAGATCAGCAGAGGCTTTAGAAAATAAGTAGAGCATGCCCACAGGAATCAGAGTTTCTCTTGCTACTCACCTCCCGCTCTTGGTAGCTCATCTGTCCTGGAGTGGCCTGGCCCTTCCAGCGCCATAGGCCAGCCCATGGTCATGGGTTGGAGACCCCTGCAAGGTGAAAAATAAGTAGAACCACCATCAGTTAGAGACCATCTGTACTCCTTCTGATTGTAGCATCGTTTTCTTTCTGCTTTGATAGACCCTCCCATGCACTATGCTGACTTTTCATTTCCTTTTCCCTGTCAGCTTTTCCGCCTTTACCTCCTTTCCCAGCCTATATGGTTTATCAACATCTGACCTCATTGTACTTATACTGTTAAGCCAAGTGCCTGGTAAACCTGAACCTGGAAGCTATCCTGTAAATCCTGAAAGTAACACAAAATAACACGCACCATTCTCAGAATCTGTTCTCAGCTCTCCTGGATTTTTAACAATTCTCTAACAATATTACTCAAGTCCCTGTCTTATGACTCGGTTACTTATCGTAAATTTTACCACCTATCTCAATCCTCTTTCCAAATTTGACTCCTCTTTATTAGAAGTGACCAAGGCAGACTTAAGAGGTATTTTGCAGGGATCTAACACATTTACATGCATCTGGAATTTGCGACTGTCTGCTCCTTTCTGATTTTAATTTCGTGCTCCCCTTCTAGATTGCACT
The DNA here is from genome assembly GCA_004027205.1 of Ctenodactylus gundi. Classification (NCBI taxonomy): domain Eukaryota; kingdom Metazoa; phylum Chordata; class Mammalia; order Rodentia; family Ctenodactylidae; genus Ctenodactylus; species Ctenodactylus gundi. Next base: position 309,642 of record PVKB01001922.1, read on the forward strand.
TCAAGGGCTAAGGACAGGTGGGTAAAGAACAGACCTTTGGGTGACAAGATGAGGATGCTCCGAGAGACTACGGCAGCTGGAATTCTATTACTGGTGGTATTCCCATGTAGCTAGTGCTTTAAAAAAATCTCTTTTTAAGTGATGAGGATTCCAACCTGTTATTTCTGCTGTATTTTACTAGATCAGTGTAGATGACCTGCAATAGTAGAATCACATGGCAGAGTAGCCAGAGAGAACCTGTTCACAGCAAGGCAACAGGAAGCTGAGGGAGTGAGGAAGGATATAAGTATCATTTATCCTTCCCGGTCAAGCCTCAGCGGTCACCCTTTACAGCACATGGTATTTATTAACACGGTATTCTATAATGTGAGACTTTTGGAGGACATTCCTGATCCAAACTGCAATGTTGTGCTTCCCCTGGTCCCCAAATGATTCCTGTCTACCTCCTAATCAAATTTAGTCCATCTGTAAGGGTTTCCAGAGTCATAGCACTTCCGGCACTGCCAAAAAGCCCACATCCCAAGTCTCCTCTGAGACTCAGGGCAAAATCTTCGCTGTGAGCTTTTGTGAAAATCAAAGAAAAGACAGATACAACATACAACAACAGAAGGTGAACATTCTATTCCAAAGGGAGGAATAGGAGGCCAGAAAGTAATCTGACCAAAGCAGGAATGAAACCAAGCAGGAATGAAACCCAGCAGGGCCAGCACAGCTCCAGCAGGTTCATTAAATCCTGTAGCTCTACGTCTGGCACCTGGTGTGAGCAGTGCTGAGCTGTGAGCTCCGAAGGCTTTGGGTAACCCCATCCATATAACTGCCTCTGACTGAAACCTTCGTGGATTCTCTTTGGGGCTGGCGGCACTCATAGGCCTCGGCCTTCCTCAGCAGAGGACCTACATTCCTGGCATCTCCGCATTTCTGGGGTCTCCCATACGCCTCGAGCTTAACCTTCACATATCCCTGCGCTGCCCTCCCAGGGCACATGACCTGCCTCTGAGGCCTGAAATCTAAATGGAGCCTGCAGGACCCCACAATTCTTGGATTCTTCGTGCCTCGGAAACCAGCATGGTGTTGACAACCAAGGTCTGCCGTCGGCTTGAGCCTGGTGAAGGGAACCAAGAATTACAGAAACAGACCACCAAAGCTTAAATTAAATAATTAAACTAGTCTGGAGTTTGACTGTTCTCACAAAGGAGACAGATATGTCTTGCCCCGGGATGAAGAGACCTTGCCTGCAAACAGGAAGGACTTGGAATCCCAGGTAGTCTTTTGTTTTACAGTCTGAGGTGATGGGCTCTTGCCTGCAAACAGGAAGGGCTTGGGGTCTCAGACAGTCCTTGTTTTGCCACCCAAGGTGAGTCACTGCCTGCACACGGGAGGGGCTGGAGGTCTCTTGCAAATGAGGGCCTCTCTTGGCTTGTGGCAAACAAATGCAAGCAGACTATGGCAGACTTTGAGATTCCTTGACTAGATAACAAAGCTAGGTGGTCTAATAAGAGATGCAAGATAGAACTGGGGTAAAGGTCAGCGAGTAAGAGAGGGGGTTAAATTAGAGACTTATAAAAATAAAGAGCGCAGTCTCTCATTGCTGCAGTCTTCCCGTGTGTGTGTGTGTGTGTGTGTGTGTGTGTGTGTGTGTGTGTGTGTGTGTGTGTCTTTTGTTTGTGTCTTTTTCATTCCTCCCTTCTAGGACAAGTGGACCACAACACCTGGCCTCCTAGGACCATGGCTGCAGAGGCCTCTGAGTTCTTGGATGGCTGGACTCCTTGGAGATTCACTTTCCTAGGTGCCCTGAAGGATGTCCTGAGGTAGTCTTACCCTTGAACCCTTAGATGGGTAAAGGGTGGGATCTTGCTGCTTCCCGGGACACTCTCAAAGTATCTTTCCCATTGTGCTGATTCCAAGTAGTGGGCTTATTTTTAATGCTAATTTCTTCAAAAATCATGCACTCTGATGATTCAGTTTTGCATTGTGTTTTTCTAGCAAAATTATAAACTTTTTTACATTTTTTCCCTCTGCTTTGTTTTTTCTAGCTATACAGTGTATAGTTGGCTCAAAGCAGGAAACGTTTGTCCTATAATTATGGCCTAAATGGTGGACTGCCTCAAAATTTCCTCTGTTGTCTTTAAGTCGTGCCCTGCTCTTAATTTCAGTTTCAGGCAAAGTCTCAGGGCAGGGGCAGAATGCCAACACATTTTGCCACATGGTAGCATACACGGTTTCTAGACCAATTCCTAATAGAGTCCTTCTTCCCATCTGAAACAAACTTTTGAGTTTGGCCTTTTTCATCTGCAGTTCTGTCAGCATTCTGGCCTTCTGAGATCAGACCAGAATCTCTTATCAAGCTCAAATTATAACATTCTAAGGGTTCTGTAGCTAACATCTTCAAATCTTTCCAAACTACTCCCACAAACAGGTTCTAAGTTTTCTAAGCCACATCACTGGGTACAGTCACAGCAACAGTCCCGCTCCTCTGGTGCCAGTTTCTGTCTTGGCTACTTTTTCATTGCTAGGACATAATGTTCAACATCTACACCTTAAAGGAGAAAAGGTTCATTTTAGCTCAGTTGTAGGTCTCATTTTACATCTCATTTTAGATCTCAGGCAGCCTGCAGAAGTGGAACACATGTAGAGCCTAGCCAAACAGAAGCTGTTCACAGCAAGGCAACAGGAAGCCAGGAAGGCAAGGAAAGGCAGAGCGACCGTGCATCTTTCAGGCCAAGACCCCGCAATCCACCCATTTTGACCAGGCCTCACCTCTTAAAATCAATGGAATCTACAGAAACCCAACAGCATCCAAATACATGAGGCTTTTGGAGGACATTCCAGATCCAAATCATAACAGGTGAATTCTTGCGTACTTGCAAAAAACAGACTTTTAATATTAAAGTGATACTTTTTATTTCTACTTCTACACAAGCCTACATTATTTTGCACCTCCGTAATTTTTATTTTTATTAGTGTATGTTATATTCCCATAATTACATTCAACTTTGGGATTTTGTGTGTATACATTTTGCATCTTAATCATTTTAATGGTCTTTAATTGCCTAGCACCTAACACCATGCCTAGTACGTGCTGGATATTCAGTGTGTGTTGAGTTGAACTGCTCTTTTTAAACATGGTGCCTGTGACAAGAGAAGGTAATAGGAGCAGCCTCGAAGACTTAATCGTTTATACTTTGGTTCTTTTTGCTTCATCCCATCTTCTGCTTTTGCTTCCCATGACAAATGAAAGGTGTCCAAAAAGCTATTCTATTTTTGTTTTGCATACTTATGACTAAAACTATTACTCCAAGTATGGTATGATTAATAGAGAATGAGATATGAGACTACCTGAGCTCATGTTGGCATTTTGACACTGTCACATTATTGATTTGTAAGTTTTACGGTGTATTAACTTTATTATGTCTTCATTAAGTTCTCTTATGTGAATTATGAGTCGTATGTACTGATGTCTTAAAAATAATGACTAATCATGCATAGCAGTCTAAAGTGAAGTTTTGAACCCACATTGTACATTCAGGGTATCAGAAAATCTTTGAAACTATGTATTATGAGGTATAGATAAGATCGATGAAAGGAGAGGAATATCATAATTTATACCTGCCTAATATTATGTATAATATTTCATATCAGCCAACATTTTTAGCTTGCTGACATTTAAAGTAACTTTTAGTATACAATGTTCTTTAATCACAACCAATGTAATATCTTTGGAACATCTTAGCTAGCTAATTTTAAATGAATAGATATGAGTGCTCTTTATGTATTGGAATATATATGATTTATAAAGAAAAGATTTTAGTGACATTTTTGTTTAGAATATTCACTGGGTGGCGCTGTTGCATTAATGTTTACTGAAAATTTTGTTTCATTTCCTCTCACTTAAATAAACAGAATTAAAGTAATAAACTTTGAACATAATGTTCTGGATGAAAAGATTAGATTCTAAATTTATTGGCTTTAAGATGCATGTTTAGAGTTCTTCCTAAGAAGAAGAATAGTACTGAGTTCAAGATAGCTGTCTGCTTTTTGTTTACTCATTAATCATTTAGGCCTGTTGATCTACTTCTCTCCCAAGCTATATTAGTGGTTTTGGGAATTGAGTTATACATTTGCAATAATTTAAATAGTGTCCTTGTTAAGGATGCAAATAGAACTTTTAGTTTGAATCCATAAATACTTAGCTTTAATTAATTTGAGTGAGCTCTACACTAGACATAAAAATACTAAAAAGGTACAATATGCTGTAACCCCTCTAGTATCTTCCTAACTTTCACATCAAATTATACATATAAATAGAACTTTCGGAATTAAGAACCAAATGAGTGGAATCTTGCTAAAAATATTTGCTCAAGCTGGTCCCAGGCCTTTAATCCCGGCATTCCAAGTTCAAGACTTGCCTGGACAACTTAGCAAGACTCTTTCTCGAAGTCAAACATCAAAAATGAACTGAGGTTGTAGCTTAGTGAGCGTTCCTTTGCTTATCTTTCTGCTGCATATATAAATAAATACAATACAATAAAGAAAGAGAGGAGAAGAAAGAAAGAAAGAAAGAAAGAAAGAAAGAAAGAAAGAAAGGGAGAAATGTTTTCACAATGTGACTTTTAAAAATTCAAATTTTATATACTTAGCATTTCCAAAATTGGCTTTATAATACAGTGTTTCCTGTTATGTTAGGAAAGTTAAGGAGAGTCTCAGGGAAACAAAATTCTATTCTAACTTTATAATTAATTATTCATAACATAAATTTTAGCAGAGTGTCTTAGTCTGTTTGGTTTGCTATAACAAAATACTACTTAAGATTTAGTGGACTGAGTTCTTTGACAAAACCACTTACTTCATTGCGTTGTATAAGCAATTGTTCTCCTCTCTAGGCTTTGTATGGGCTAACAGTCTTACAAGGATATTTTAGGCCTTCAGAGAAGTGGCTTATAAATATCAGAAATTTATTTCAAGGTGCCAGTAAGTTCAGTGTGGTGAGGGTCTGCGTTCTGTTCTAAGTGACACCTTCTAGCTGTGTCCTTAATGGTGGAGGAGATACATACATTTTTACTAATATTATTAAAGAAAAGTTTAAACTCATGATTTAATCATCTTCCAAAGGGCTTACTCTTCTAAAACCATTACCTTGAGAGGAGGGAAAGATTAAAATAAATGAAACCAATAATAATAGTATAAATCAGAAAACGAGTATTATCAGCTTTTTTGTCATAGTTATGGTGTCATCACTTTCATGAATTCTTTTATGATAATAGTTTCTATTATCTGGACTTAATCCTATAATATAGGTACCATTTAATATAACCATAGAAAAAAATCACTTCTAACTTTCAACATCTTTTTCACAGCTTCTAATCTCTTTAAAAGGATAGTATATTTGAATATATACATTTCCATATCGCTACAAGTAAAATCTAATTTCATCCTTAGTTTTTGAAAAAAAATCACCTTTATTCCACTATTAAGCAGGTTCAACCCGATTACTTTCTAACTTCCTGTTTTTGATTGAGTTGATAGAAGCAACTTCATTTTGATTTTCATTAGTTTTACATTTCTTTCTCAAATTCCTTTTTATCTTTCATAGATTGTATCCATGGACACTACTAAGAGGAGTTGCTTTTCTGTGTATCTTCTGCTTTCAACTACCTCTATAAAATAAACACAAACTACAGAAACCTGTGAAGAGTTAATCAGACGTTCAGGAAGGGTTTTGGTCACTGAATTCTTGGATATAACCACTTTTACCCACTAGTTTTGCTCAAGGGATTGTCTCTGTCTGCAGGCTTTAGGGTGGGCTGACAGATTTGCAAGAACACCCAAGGCCTTCAGAGATGTCTCCTGTATCTTTTCATGCTTCATTCTTCTCCCATTCATTCCACATTCTCATCCGCACCTTATTTCTTTAGGATCTACCATCACTACAAAGGGAAAGAATGAAGTTCTGGTGTCTCTCAGATTCTGCATTTGCCTTACACATGTCACACCTTAAGTCATTTGTTTATTGCTGTTTGCTTCTGGTTCTATTTTTCGACTAGAGCTCCTGTAGAGATTTTCTTCTGGAATTGATATTATCTAAGACAGAACACATTCACTGTATTCCTTCTACTCTGAGGATTATTTTTCTTAACAAACTACTATTTGTTCTACATGGAGAATTCACAATCATTCATAATCAGTGTTACACAACTTTCCCCTAACTTCTTAGAAATAAGCCAGACTACATTATATTAAGGCAACATTCTATCCTGATTGGCATGCAATTATTTATTTCAAATCACAATTTCTCCTCTAACCATATGAGGGATATAGTGATGTGGGAGGAATGAGGATGGTTTTATCCTCCCTATTTTAATAAATATACATATATATTCATATGCAACACATAATTTTACAACAAACTATCTTGTGCACATATATATCAAATTGTCCTCCCCATTTCTGGCCCTCCCATGCCTCCCAATCCTTCTGTACCTCCCACTATCACACCCATTTTTGTTCTACAGAATGCCTGTATTCTGGGTTCCCCAAATCAGAGAAACCATGAGGTATTTAACATACTTAATCTTCTGTGTCTGACTCACCTCACCACTCAAATCACCACTCTTTAGCTCAGATTCCCACCCCTAGAATGGACTAGAGTAGCCATATCTTGATGCCTGTTCTCTGGAACCATCCATAATTCATGCGTACAGATTTTTTAAAAAAATTTATACCAGTTCCCCATGTTGAATATAATTATTATGTTTTACAGACTAATATCCTATCAAAATAATAATTATGGGGGAAGTTTCACAGGTTTTATGATAAAGCTGGTACTGTTTTAGTAAGATATCAATCAAATGATTCAAATACCAATCTTTCTTTTTACACTTTTTCTTTAGATGTTTCCTTTCCTCCATGTTCTTTGCAGCTACAACTTCTCCCACTAATCCATGGTTTTGTAATCTAGCTCATTAGATCTTTCTTTCATCGGTTCTCACATTAAATGTACCTACTACCCATACCACATAATCATATACCGTTCTATATTGTTTAGAGTTATTCCATGCAGGTGAGTTTAGCTGTCTTAATTAAATCTTAGGTCAGAGACTGAACCTTTTTGTACTCACTAGGTAACAGTGGCCTAGGGTCATGCTTCAACTCTTGGAGCTGCTTTGTTCATTTGAATGTAGGCAGTGAAGTAAGTGTTTCATAATAAACTTATTTGGCTTATGAGTCAGTTTAACATTCTGTCCCTCCTACTATCTATGTCAAATTACTATTTCAAAATGATTGTGATAATAGACCCTAACTTTTTTTCCTATTTGTCAAAGTACAGAGTTGTCAATCCTATGTCAGTTCTGTGTCACTCCTGTACTTCAGACTTATTTTCCTGTATTTAATGCTTATACTAGTTCATGCAATCCCAAAGGCACAACATCACTGGCCATTCTACTTGCTAGGTCTGCTAGCTACAATATGTTATTTTCCGGGGAAGTTTTCTAAACATCTTCAAGTTTCTGCTTGCTACTCTACAAAGCATGGCTCGTAATTCTGCTGTAATGAAAGTTAATTGAAATAATGCATACGAAGTAGTGGCACAAGGCAGTAGTCAATAAATATTAGCTTACTTCTTTTCCTTTGAAATCCTGTTGTGCTTCCGTAGTAATATAAAAAGTTTATGGTCATTTCCCAGACATATGTCTAGGAATGTCTAGGAAACATTGCTCTTGATTGAATCAATCATGGGATAATAATTTTTTTCTCTTAAAAATTATTCTTGAAGCCAGGGTCTTTATATTCTATCATTCATTCATCTCATTTGCCATCAAGGTATAACACTTTCTTAATCTTCAGTACTTACCAGCATGGAGCCAGATAAAAGATCATTGGACTGGAAACCTTTATTACTGGTTTCAAAGTGGTACAAATAGGGCTTTTCTAGATATGTCTTTACTTTGCCCAGAAAAAAGTTCACCTTTTTATTTCACAAATAAAATTGCGAAGACACTGTTAATTTGCAAACTATTTATCACTTTGCCAGAATAGGCTTCTAGATTTGTATGAGAAAGCTAATTAATTTCAGAGAAGGAAAATATATACTAGAATCATTTTCATTTTTTATCTTTTTTTTTTTTTGCCAGACAGGACCATCTTTTTGTGTCAGAGAAAGATGGAGGGACGAGGTAAAGAAACAGCAGGGCATAGGATCCAAAAACTGATGTCTCATAATTGACACAGCTGGTGTCTGAAACTAGATTTGCTTCAACCTGCTAGGTTAGCAGTTGTTCTTGTACCACATACCACCAGCATCCAGATCACTTGGAAAGCTACTTTTGAGTCCTAGTTATACTTCCCAAACCCAGAGATCCTGATTCATTTATCCTGGCGACTGGATTTAAGAATCTGAGTTTAGCAGTATGGAGATTCCTCAAAAGGCTGCAAATAAGTATTCCACTTGATCCTGTCATATCTCTCCTATCTTCCCAAAAGAGTTAAAAACAATATATAATAGAGATACATTTATATCCATGCCTATAGCAGCACAACTAATAATAGCTAAATGGTGGAAGACATCAAAATATCTATCAACAGAACAATGGATACAAAAATTGTGGTGTATGTACACAACAGAGTGTTACTCTTCTATAAAGACAAATGAATTTGAAGTTTTTGTAGATAACTGGATGCAGTTTGAGTTCATCATACCTAGTGAAGTAAGTCAAGATAGGAAGGTTAAATATTGCATGGTTTCTCTAATACAAGAAATCTAGAATACAGGCATTTTATAGCGCCAAGTCGATGTGGTAGTAGAAATTGAGGGGATAAGGGAGGGAGCAGAAAAGTCAAAAATGGGAAAGGGGTAAGGATTGTAATGTTGATGTGATATATATGTTCCCAAAATACTTGAGCTCAATGTAAGCAGTGTGTATAATATATATATATATATATATATATATATATATATATATATATATATATATACACTAATAAAAATGGGGGAAATATAAAGCTAATGTATAAAACAAAGAACCTGTGTTTCAGAAAGGCTAGCATCACATGCAGTTTGTATCACTCAACAGGCCAGAGCGCTTGGGGCAGGGAAGCAGCGCTTTGGGGAGCTTCACCGTGTCAGAATCCCAGTAGCTGTTTGCTGTGTTTCAGCCTCAGCCCTTGTAGGAGGTGCTCCACAGTGCTAGGGTAGTCCTATTTATATGTGAATTTTAAAACTGACAGATTTGAAATAAAAAATAAATCATGTTATATTATTCACTGGGACTGCCGTAATAAACACTACAAGTCAGGTAGGCTATACAGCGCATTCGTGGGCTCGCAATTCTGGGGTTTCAAGTACAAGATGAAGCATCTGCAGGTTTGATTTTTTTCCCCTGGGGGGTGTGGCAGTGAATCTGCTGCGTGCCTATCTTAGTATTCTGAAGTCTGTTGATAATCTTCGACATGTATTGGGTCATGGATGAACCACCTCAACCTCTTTCTTCATCTTCACAGGCCACTATCTGGTTGTATGTGTGTCTCTATCCAGCTTTTCCCTTTTATAGGACACCAAATTATATTGGATTAAAGATCACCCTACTGACCTCATTTTAACTTGATTACCTTTGTGAAGACCCTATTTACAATTGTAATCACTATTTTGTGTATGTGATGCTGGAAATTGAGCCCAATGCCTTCTCATTGAGTTACAGCCTGGCCATTTTTATTTCTGATTTCGAGGCAGAGTCTTTCTAAGTTGTTCAATTGCCCAGGCTGGGCTCAAACTTGTGATCCTCACACCTTGGCCTCTCCGATTACTGATACTATAGGCCTTCTACACCTGGTCTGGCTGAAGTTTTGAGGTTAGAACATCTGTATCTCTCTTTTAGAGAATACAAATCAGTCCATAAAACTTGCTTCATGATATGATAGGCCAACATCCTTTTGAGCAGGATCTATAAATAGCTTGAGAGTTCAAGCCAGGATAAGTGTGCCAGCCCTCTTCAAAGCAAAATAGAATCAATGAATTTATATCTCCTTTTTAAACTGAGTACTAATTACTTATTAACATGCTGAGTACATGTGGTTCATTTTCTTTTTCTTAGAAATAGCTCTTTAAAAACACTATCTGGATATCTTCAGAGAGAACAAACAGAAAGTTAATTGAATTAGTGACACTTTGAATCTCTCAAAGTAGAAGAAAGTAAGTTTCATTGAACAGAAATGAAGAATAACCGAACTTACCTGACTGCTTTGCCTGTGAATTCTAGAGCTATGTATTTAGTGAATACACAAATATAAAATTGAAACCAGAGATAGTGTAAAAAAATTATAAATGTTCCCAAGCCCCAAATTGTTAACAATACGGTAATTTGCTAATGGTGGAAAATAACTGTTTTAAGATGTAGAGCCATCTTTCGATGGCCTAGGTTATGCAGTTCATGAGTATGAAGATGGTTATATACCAGCCTTAGGAGGGCTTCTCTAGTGCCACAGTTTCATGGTAATCTCGATTGACCAGTTGAGGGAGGACTAGTGTCTTACTTAAGAACGGCTGGCTGAAAGGACAGCCAAATAAGAGGGTATACTCCAGAGAGTCAGAATAGATTATCCTAGATAGAGTTTGTCTTCTTACTCTTTGCTGATCTGTAGACTGTAGAGGCTTCCTGTAGATTTCCCATTGGAGCACAGTGGACCATGGGGACGGGATTCTCAGAGGGGGCTCAGCAAGGAATTTAGAGGAAGGATCTGTTTACACATATGGGAAAGGCTGCCTGTTACTGATTTAGATATTCTGAAGGCAGAAACTTATTAGAATCATCCATATTTGTAGGGTTTTAAGGCACCAAAGTAAAGAATACTTGTTCATCATATTATAGGCTTTAAACATATACAATAAAATTTATTGGGAAAGTATTCAGAAAGAGAATTAGTTATTCCCAGGGCTCCCTGTGGAAGGATACAGTGGTTAGGCTGGGTCCCAGGATTGCTAGAGCAGTTCTTGTAGAAAATACAAGGGATTTAGGAGGTTATTGTTAGAAAAAAAAAAAAAAAACAAGATTGATGATGTTCCGCATAATCTGTATTTCTGAACAACCAACAGTTACCCTAGCCTCAGAAGGGATTGTCAGAGCTGAAATGGCTAATAGTTAAGGCTACTTGTTACTTTAAAAAAAATAAAAGATTTTTATTGACTACTCCCAATGTCTGGTCTTCTATTTATTACAGAACCATTGTGCTAGCTGTTAAATATTATCTAGAAACGTCTGCTTAAATGAAGTTAACAGAAATAATTATTTAGCAATATACTTTGATTGTGTACGAGACAGATAATACTATATTCGGTTGTTGGCAGGATTGATCAGTGATGAGACAGCCAGGACAGCCACTGCCTCTTAAAACTCTTAAAACTTTACAATTTGAAATAACATGTACAAATGAGTGGAGACACACACACCAGTGACACGAGGCTGGGGGCTGTGAGTGCTAGCCTCCAAATGAGTGAATGAGCGCATGTAGAAGTTCAAGCTCATAGGCGCTCTCTCCACCCATGTGGCATTCTGAAGCTTTGATAGCCTAATTTGTGGTTTATTAGTTCTAGTTTTGATTAGATATATAGTTGAACATGTTTATTATGTGATTTTGAGCAAATTTCTGAGCAACCTCACCTTTGTTTTCTTTACTGTTTCTAAAGCTAGAAGGTTGGCCTAATAAATTACTTCTATGATCCTTTTCCATTAGCGAGTATTTGAGTTTTTTTTCAATTAGTGTTAATGAGGCCAAAGTTAATTTGGAATAAGTCACTGAAATTCACTCTTAAAAACCTTATCTTGGCCAGTTCTATTAAGATTGCCAGATGAATTTGGAGTATTTTTGTTAAATAGGAATTTCAGATAAGGAATAAAGGTATTTTTAGCATAAATATGTTCGGTATCATATGTCAATGCACGAAATACCAAAATATTATACTTTTTAAAGTTGTTTGTTCTTTCATGGAGTTCAAATTTAACTACATGTCTTGTTTTCTTTTTCCTAAATCTGGCATCCTCACTTCTATTAGCTTTTCAAATAAAAAATCGGCTCTGTGGAAAATAAGGCAGTGAATAATCGTAGAGTCTGCCTACAAATCTTGAAGGTCAAATGAGACTGCAATATCATGAGATTACAGAGAAAACGTGATCAAGGTGAATACGCTGAGAGTGCTTTGAAACTTTGCAAGACAGAAAACTTATTTCAAGGGATAAAAGTGAGGAAAACACCTGAGCCGGGCTGAGAAAGACGGCAGGATGAAAATGAACCCCAGAATGCAGTCATTTCACAGAACTAAATGGGGGGGATAGTGGGAGTTAAGGGGGAGGGGAGAGGAGGGGACAGTCAAGAAAGGGAGAGAAAGGTTTATAACTCTCTCTCTCTCTCTCTCTTTCTCTCTCTCTCTCTCTAAATATATATATATATATATATATATATATATATATATATATATATATATACACATATATATACAGAATACTCAGGTTCAATGTAAACTTCTATTGCATACATATATTAATAAAATGGGAAAAATAACAAATCAGCTACTAAAAATGTGAATGTGGAAGAGGCAGCAGAGAGGCCATTGCTTCCAGACAAATGTCTCCGTTACAAACATGGAGGTAGCAAAGCAGAGTGAGACAAGACAGCCGGCCTTCAATTTGACTGTGGGTAACGGAAGGGGAGTGACAGCAGAAAGAACTGCAAAGGTAACACGGGCCCTACCAAAGCAGCTGGGTCTGACCCATGAGGGACAGCGGCCAGAAGGCTACAGGCTGTTTGCCTTGATTTTTTTTTTTTTTTTGATCTGTGATGTCACTAAAAACCAACAGCAACAGGGAGTATGTGAACCCTCATCCCAAGAAAATCTCCTCCAAGAAAAATTTGACCATTAGCGAGTGTGTCTTTAACACATACCTTGTTATGTGGAAAGCAAATATGATAAAGTGCGAAAACTCATAAGCTTGAGTATGATTAAGATTCTGAGTTGCAGTCCACACTCCCCTCTCTGTACGGTGTTCTTTCCGATCTTTAAAACTCAGTTCACACAAACACAGGCAGGCAGGCAGGCAGACACAAACACGTATACGACAGAAAGGACAAATAACACCCTTGGTTTGTGTATTGGTCAGCTTTGCGTCGCTGGGACATACTACCCAACACCCAAAACCTGAGAGAATTGTCTTGAGTCATCAGAGATTTCAGTCCCTAATCAGCCAGTTCCAAGGCAGGAGCATCATGGCGGAAGGCCGTGCTCCCCACTTCACGGCCCAGGTAGCAGAGCACAGAGGAAGAGTATCAGAGAGAAGTATGTGTATGAGACAGAAACACCTCAGGCACACCCTCAGTGACCCGCCTGAAACTAATCCCTACCTCCTGACAAAACATTCAGCTCTGAACATCAGCGGATTAATTCACTGCTAAGTATGCCAGCATCGCCGTGGTCCAGTCCCCTTAACAATTAAGGTTAACTGGAACATTACACTTAGAAATTATGACTAGGTTACTGCACTTAGTAGGAGCTAAGTACTAATTACTGCATGATTTATTATTTTAACTACTTTGTCTTCTTCAGCCTCCAGACTATCTTATTTTAGGCAACAGATAAAGGTATACTTAGTACAGTGAAAACTTTAAAACTTTCTTTTGAAATATTCACTTCTGCCACTTACAAAGAAATACTTTATTAACAAGGAACAGCATACTGTCTAGACTGAAAGCAAAACCATGAAGCCACTGTTTGGAATATTTGCCCCAAATACTTGTTTTAAGTTGATTTCCTCAGCATTAGAGAAAGCAGAATTTCCTTTCTAAGTGCAAAGTTAGAAATCTGTGTTCAGTGGTGGAGACCAGGAGTTCCATGGATGCCGAGTACTTCGTGGACTTTGAGCACTTGGACTGCTGACCGGTGAGAGCAGGAGGGCAGGGGAGAGGTGGGCAGTCCCGGGATAGCTTATTCCTTATAAAGACTCCGGACAATGGTCCTTGTTTCTTACTTTCTCCTTAAAATTGTACCTCAGTTGTCTCTGTTCATGTAAAATAGGCCACAACAATCGAAATATTTGTTCTTTGAGAATATTTCCTAAAGGAACAGTTACCCAAAGTGTTCTGGAGCCTGTGGAAGTCTAAAATAACCACTCTTGCTGAAATTGGGTGTTTACAGATAATGCCTCCTAATTTTGGCATTTTTCTTTCAAAACGAGTTATCACCAGTACCTTTCCTTTTCTCTCAATCTCATTTTTGTCCCTGCTGCTGAGTATCTAAAATAGACTTATTGCTGAAGGGAAAGTAATTGTTCCCTTGTCGCTTTGCCCACTAAACTCGGAGCCTGCTTCCAACGTAGTCCTAAGCACGTCACAACACGAGTTGTGTCTTAGGTTTATTCTCATACTTTGTATTCAGGGTCAATAAACTTGGTAAGTGCACAGCTGTGACACAGTAGGGTTCCTGCAGACTTTAAGCAAATGTACGTGATTTTATCTGTCCCAGAAGACTAGACCTTGAGTAATTTCCTTGGGTAACATTTGGCAGTGCTTCTTTCTTTGTTTTTATTAATGTTCTGGATCCCTGTTTGTGAGGCTCTCAAATTTATTTCCAGTTAGATAAAGGTGACCTTCCACTTCTCCAAGCTAAATTTCCCATGAGACTCATGAGTCCTACTGAGGCCCATCGCGGCTGTCACTTACTAGATATTGGCACAACTTCAGTAAGAAAATAGCTGCAAGCAAATTAAGACTGCCAGGTGAACTAAGGACAGAATCAGGCACGTCAGACACAACCTGCTTCCTACCTGAGTACTGGGAGTTGTTGTGAATTTAAAGCAAGATGGAAAAACTGAATGATGCTAAATCAAGGAGACTAGAATTAAGCCGTCATCTTCAAGACAGAAACATCGTGGGCTCCATGTCGGAGAAAAACAAGAGGACTGGGTTACTTCAGAATTTAGCTTATTTGAGAACACTGTCATCTATGTGCGGCCGACGCGAGGCTTGTAAAACTATTGTCATCCGTTCCATTTTTTTTCTCCAAGCCTTAGGCCATCATAGAATTTGCTAATATCAGTCACACGGTAGAAATGAGTTACCAGTGATCTCCCGTCTGCTCATATTTCTGCCTCTAGAAGAATGCACCTTGGGGTACATCAACATTTATTAAACAGCATTAGTAGAAATAGGAGAGAAGCCCTGCGTTGAAAGCTGAAAAGTTGAAAGAATAGTCCGGTATTCTCGAGTAATTTGGGGTGGTGTTTATTTTCAAGAAAACACATGAATTATTTTAGAAAGGTTAATTTCTGGCATCTTCAAAATATCCCAAAAATAATCCCAGAGTAAAATTTAATTAGTTTTATTATTATTATTTATTTTGTGGTACTAAGGGACGAACTGGGGCATTTTAATATGCTACATCTCTCATCCACTTTGTTTTTATTTGGAGACAGGGTCTCCTCAAGTTATGAGGTAGACCAGGCTGGGATTGAACTTGCAATTCTGCTTCAGCCTCCCAGAGTAAAATTTTAACTTAAAACACTGGAGACACCATTGGTTGAGGGGAACTGTGTTTCCTGTATTTTCAAGTAAGAGAATAACATTTACTTGGTCAAAATGATAGAATAACAATTTCTACTTTTTAACCACATTGCCAACCTAGCAAATAAAGAACTCAAATTTATTTATTTCTCAGAATTTTTCATTACAGTGACCCAGAGATAGTTGCATTTCATGAGAACTTGTTCCAGTGTTTGTTTTCAGTTCGCTGCCCCCACAGAACACGCTAGCTTTCAACTCAGTTTTACATTATGTTGCTCAATTGTTTGCTACTGTAATAACCCTGTACTGACACTAGCCTCATTTACAAAAGAAGCAACTCAGATATTACCAAAATCAAGGAACCTGTACAATACACCTAGCTCGAAGGTACTGGCCCCAGGCAGAATTTAAAAACCCCTGCCACAGGCCTCGTCCATTTGCCTTCCAAGACCTCTCTGGGTTCCTCACTGTCGCTGTTTTGTGGGATTGCAGAAACCCTGCAGGTTGGGAATGACTTGCACCAGGAAACACGCTGAGACTGTGATTCCTCAGCTGGCTTCTTCCTGGGCTTTTCTTTTCAGTGTACAAAATGTCTATCAGGAGAGAACACTGGCATTTTAAACACTGAACCACTGCTCGAAGGGAATTTACTCTTCCTATTTGAGTATTCCAGCACTGGGCAACACGGTTTACTTAGATATACGGTTCAAAGGTCTACACCATACAGCTCATTTTTGCATCCCTTCAGTGCCTACCATAAGAAAACTGAGAGCATGCCATTGGCTGAATAATTCTCAGGAAGCACACATTTGAATTTCAGCAGCTGGATTACGGGAAACAACTGACCATGTGTCAGTTGTGTTTCTAGCAGGGCAATTTGATAATTCTTTTAAAGGCAATACAAATTATTTTTCCTGCAGTAGCCATAAGATGTGTAGTAATCTCTGTAACCTGAATAATAGGAGAAGTAAGACTAAATTTGGATTTACTTTATTTTACGTTACTAGTTATCTTTGTGCTTTATTACTCTATCACTGCAAATGAAGTGATCTACACATATAGAAGATGTGTATTTTAAATTTTTACCTGATTCCATTGCATCTCTTGTGCTGCGCCTTGTATCATTCTCAATAATTGTTAAATTCATGAAAATGAAATTAAAAATATGAAAATTTCTACAAACATACCAGCAGTACACGACAGTGGAAGTATTTGATAGGGACAAATCAAATTTCCAAGCCAATGACAGTCACAACTCGCAGCTCAAAAACCATTAAGATAAAATATGACTAATTACCTTTATCTTTTCAGATACCTTCATAAAAGTTTTCCATAAATTTAGTTATGATTTAATTATGCTTTTTTGTGACACTGTGGCTGTCATTTTGCTATTTATTCTTTTAGAGAAGGAAAGCTTTTTTCTCTAACCTTTGCAGTTACTAACTGGGTCTCCCTATAACAAAAGACAAATTAACAAAAGAAAAACAAATAGAAAATTGTTAACGTGTACATGTCATACACACAGGGAAGAATACCCAGAGAAATTAGTAAATATTTCAGAGTCCAACTTCAGGCTTGAATGCCAGCTTTCTCTGAAAAGAACATGGAACAAGACAGAGGTCTGCTAAGCAGGCTGAAATCAATGCCTTCTCTATCTTTCAAGTCTCTAATGTTACTGTCCTCTTTCTGGTACAAACAGACTTCTTTATAAATATAAATTCCTCTTATAAGCTCTTATGCAGCAAATTTGCAACCATGTTGAGGTTATCAGTATGCCAAGGAGGCGTATTTTAAGATGGCATACTGTGGGTGGTATGTCCTGAAGCACCGTCATCCTCCTGTCAGTAGCTTCCTGAAGGACTTTCACAGTTTAGAAACCAAGATGGCAGAGTGTCCAATAACCAGCCAATCGTGTTTTCTGCGGAAAAGCTCATAGCTGGGTCAAATTATAAACAAGTTTTCGAGTCTGGGAAGCAGCTAGTGAAGATTTGTAGATGTTGGGCTGAAGGCATCTTTTGCTCTGTGAAATTTTGCCTGTTGATGCGTGAGTGGCCTGCATAGGGACAGTTATGACATTTGTTTGCACATGAGCTGCTCTGGTGATTTCTGTGTGGTTTTTACCAAGTAGTCCAGTTTCAGCTCGCGGGGCTTTGGGAAAAGGGGTGGTCTTGACTCTTAATGCTTCCAAGTCAGAAGCACAGGAGATAATGTAAGATGTGAGCTTGAAGAGTCTTAACCAAATATAAGAATTTGGGATCTGGTCAGTTTCACAGGTATATAGCAAAGCCTCAAATACAGTGAACAAGAATAGAACCTGATAACAAGTACACTATAGTTTTCTGCTGAAACATAATTTTCACCTCTACAGTCCACCCAATTCTACCAAGGACAATGAGTTTGCAAAATAAATCTACAGTAGTCCTTCCTGCTTCCCAAGACCCTCAGCTATTGCCTGAAATGGCAGACAGTACCAAACCACATGTATGTTTCTTTTCTCACATGGATACACACCTATGCTAAAGTTTAACTTATAAATTAGGCACAATTTTTTTTGTTGTTTGTTTTCTTTTGTTGTTTGTTTTCTTTTGTTTTTGAAACTCTGTAGTCTAGGCTAGTCCTGAACTCACTATGGAGTCCAGTATTGTGCACAGTAAGATTAACAATAATAATTAAAAATATAACAAAATCATTATAATAATGTACAACAAGCCAGCATCACTATTGTGCTTTAGAGCCATTACAAAGCAAAGTAAGGATCACTTGAACGTGAGCATAGTGGCAGCGCAGCAGGCATTCTGGTAATGACCAAAGAGCACTCACACGTGCTGATCACAGGGTGATTCACATCCCAGACTGAACGCAGCAGGGTAGCAGGGGGTCTCATCACACCACTCAGAATAGAATGCAGCCTGGAACTTACAATTCTAGAGGTTTCCATTTAATATTTTTAGGTCTTATTGACCACAGGTAAAAGAAACTATAAAAACTAAATAAAACTAGAGCAGGAAGGACGACTGTAGCCTCATTTTGGCTTAATCATTTGTATTAGTGCACCAAGAGTTGCAATCAGCCACGTAAGCACTTTTTAAGTCAGAATTGCTGGGATATTTAATAAGAAATCTAAGAGTGGACTTTTAAAAGATCTGAAGGTTATAAACCCAGCCAAGGGTGTAAATCAGATATTGTAGTACAGTGAAATTTTCTTTCTACCTCATTCTTTTTTCTCTGTAGTTACTTTAAAAAAAGAAAAAGTAAGACTTCATTTGCACAATGAAGCAGCCAATATCAACAGGGGAATTTGTCCTGTCAATCCCACACTGCAATGAATCGAAAATTAAGAGCCTCGTCTGAAGATTCACAATATCAATCTGATGTTTGATCAACGACAGAGCTCACACTGGAGTATACCAACACAGAAATGTCAAGAAGGGGCAAATTCAAGAGCAGATAGAATTGCTAGCTGTGAAAAGCTGGTAACTTTCAGATATCTGATTGAACGGTTGCATAGATAACCGGTAACCATTAATAATAAGTGATAATTGGTGAGTGGTGACCACTGTGGCAGAAGAAATTTGTCTTTGAAATAAAAGGTTAATTCAATTTTGAGTACAGTGAGTTTGAGATGCTTGTGGAACATCTGAGTTAATATGGCCCAAAGGATAAATCAGCCTAAAATTTTTACTAGAACCAGAAAAGAATGATATATGTATTAATCTTCAACTTTGTTAAAATGGTGAGACTGGATAAGAGAAAAATATCGAATAAACAGAAAAAGACTTAAAGACTTACACAAACAGATCCTGAGAAATGACTGGAGGGGAAAACAAGAATAGTGGATTCTTACAGATGCTGAAGAATACAGTCAAACTTCAGTAAGTGAGCAATCGACAGCGCCAGCGCTTCGGCGACATCTAGAAAGATAAAGCTTGAAAAGCATTGTAGGATTTGGTCACAAAGATGTATCTGGTAGTCTTTCCAGAACCACAGGATTGCAAATCAGTGGCAGAGTAGAACAGTAAGTGACTGACAGTTGTCCCACGTAAGAGTTCTTTCCACTGTACTGTATCGTTAAAACTTTGACTTAAACTCTCTCTCTCATCCATATTGTCCCCCAACCTGTACACAAAACCTGCTTTCATATCATTATTATTTTTTAAAAGCAGAAGAGAACTACTGAATATATCTTCCAGGCCAGTTTCTGTGGTGCCCATTGTGGAGAGAAAGTGAAAGTACTGGGGTTAGGAAAGGTCTTACAGAAATTGTGTGCTTTCAACCTTATCTGATTTCTATAGGAAAACTTAATTTATTTTCTGGATTTATGTCTTATATAATACTTGCTCATCAGAATGATCAGAAAATACTAAATAATGGCTTGGGAACTTCAAGTTACAGTGACAGTAAAGTTCTCCCTTCAGGAAATGTAATGGGAAAAAGAGAGAGAGAGACAGATAAGACTTTAGAATAAAACCTCACTTTCAATAACCTAAAAAACAAAGTAACAAGGACACGTTAAAATGCAAAATCAATCCACTCAATCCTGTGACATTTGGACAGGCTAATATGAGAGCTGTCGTGTAGTGTAGTGAAGCCCAGGCAGAGGGGCTGTCTGGAGATGACACCAGCAGGACAGTTATCCGAAGACATAAATAGCCTGTTAGTTTGATAATGCTAAAAAAGTCATATCGAGGAGGTTCAAGATGTCTTTCCCATCCAGAGGCAAGTGAAAGGGATCTGGTGGATGGGTCTTTGGCCCAAAAACTTCTAAGAGTTTCTCAGGAACTTCAACTGGTAGCCACCAGCTGTAACATGTAATCCAGTGACATGGGATAAATCAGTCCATTCCAGAGACCAAGAATACATAAGCATTATTTTAGACAGCAGCCAATATATTGAGTGATCAAAAATACAGTGAATATATAAATATTCTTAAGGTATTTCAATAAAAGACACACACCCCTTTGCACCAAACATACTCACCCCATCATTATCACTTTCTGAAGCATTCTAGAAGTTCTCTTTTGTTAAAATTTCTTTAGTTATGCTGCCATAGCTGCCTGTATAGTTTTAATTCATTCAAAATATTCACCTTTATTGGTCATTTTGACTTTGGGGAAGAGACGTAAGTCACATGGTTCCAGATTCAATGAATCAGGTAGATGAGAACACACAGTAAGGTTTTTATGAGCCCGCCTTGCCATTGGATGGTGCTCCGCAGCAACATTCACTGTCTCATTAAGCACAGCTTGTAAAGACACAAAGGAAGACTCTCAAAACTGTTCCACAAAATGACAAGAATTATGGGATAAGTGTGTTGAAACAAGTGGCAATACTTTGAAGGAGATCAATGGCAATGTGTCTTCTACTTTGTCGTTTAAATATTCATTATATTTTTTGATCACACCTCATATAAATTTACTTAAAACTGAAGGACACAGTCCTGTAAGCTCATCCATTTTTTTAAATTAAAGTGATGAAGTGCAGAATTATTCATGTTATGGAAGGAATACAAGTCAGAAGGCAGAAAGGAGAATACATAAATCCATCAGCAGAAACTGGAGTTGCTTCTACTTTTGACCATTTTTAGTTAAACATTGAGCTATGCAGTCACAATGATAAACACTAGAATGACAAACAAATATTAAAAAAAACCAAAACATCATCAACCACATATTCTAGGGAATTGGACTCTCTTAACTCAGTTCAGGCAAGTAAATCAGCAAAATGGTAACCAACACCCACAGGGGAAAAATCTTGATCCAGAGACGCTGATATAAAATATATAAAATCTCCAACAATCAGCAATAAAACTGAGATAGATACAAAGAAACAAACAATAGCCTGTACTCAAGGAAAAGTAGCAGTCAATATAAACTTTTAGTGTTCCCAGTGTTAGGCTAAGTAGACAAAGTCTTTAAAACAAAAGTTATATTCCTAAACGAATAGTGAGCTCACGACCAGCCTGGAGTGCATAGTGAGAACCTGTCTCAAAATATATATATATTCAAAGAACTAAACAAAATCCCACACATTTAAATAATTACAGTCTGACAGCATTTATCTAAAGAAAAGAAAAAATGAAAAATTATATAAAAGAATCAAGCAAAGCTCCAGAGTTCAAATACTACTAGGATATTTCATATCAATAAAAAGATCAAAATGAATAAGGAATATATAACAATTTTAAATGTGCTCATACTGAATTAACTAATTTAGAATACATAAAGGAAAAGAACTGGTGGAATTGAAAGGAGAATCCGACAAACGTGATAGCTGATAATTTTAATAGTTGATGGAACAACTTGATAGAAAAGCAGTGAATATAAAGAAATTGGACAGCCCCATCAACTAGCTTAATGCAACAGATAGGTACATACATTTATCCAAAACCTTCAGGGTACACATTTTTTTAACGCATTTGGAACATCCTCTGAATAGATGATATTCTGGGACTCAAACTAGATCTCAATACATTAAAAAAGTTCAGTTACATAAAGTACGCTCCCTAGTCACAACAAAATTAAATAGAAATCTACAACAGATCAAAATCTGGGAAAATTGTAAATATCTAGAAATTAAATGACATGATTATAAATAACTCATGGCTCAAAAAATAAGCCATAAGGGAAAGTTTGAAAATAATTTAAATGAATGGAAACAGAAACACTACACCAAATATTCCAAGATGGAGTTCAAGCCATGCAGAGGGCAATGCGTAGCTGTCAACAGCTCTGTCAGAAATATTACATCAACGCTCCTACTCTAAAAATTTGGAAAGTAGAATCAAACCCCAAAAGTAATAAAAACCCAAGTCAGAACTAAAGAAAAGATGAGGAGGAGGAGGAACAAGGACACAAAGATTTTTCTGAAAGACTAACAAAATTGACAATGCTTAATTAGAATGGACAAGAAATAAGCACAATTTACCAATTGGGAGTTAAAATGAACACACCAATACTGGTTCTAAAGAAAACTAAGAATTACAGAGACAATTATGAACAATTTTGGTTCGGCATGGAAAATTCTTAGAAACATATGTATTAGACTGTTTCAGCCAATCTGTTTCATGGAAAGAAACTGAATTAGGACTTTTTACATTTTCCCCATAAAATGAAGCCTGCAGGCAAGTGATTTTTATCCATTGAATTCTATCCATTTTTTTTGTAAGTAAGAAGAGAATCAACCCATTATGAACTCTCAGAGAGGAGGAATGACATATACTTCCTGAGGCTTCCTATGAAGCAGTGTTGTTACGATGCCAAAGACAGACACAGAACAACATGTTGTATCAGTCAGTTTCATATTACTGTAGTGAGACAGATGGCCAGAGAAGGCAGCCCATATTCTGGGGCCTCAGGCAAGGGCAGCAAACCAGGACAGGTGGTGGAGCAAACCACTTACAACAGGAGACAGGAAGCAAAAGGTACCCTGTGCCTCACAGGGGCGCGACCTCAGTGACCCAAGGGCATGCCACAAGGCTCTGCCTCTTGGTGTTACCGCCAACTTCGCCATGGTACCTCCAGGGACTGAGCTTTTAACACATCAACACCTACGGACATATTCAAGTCCACACCATGGAAATATTGTGAGAAAAGAACACTACTGACCAAATCTTTTATGAATATACACAGAAAAGTAATTAAGCACAGCAAACCAAATTCATCAACATAGAAAAGATACGATACATTGTAATCAAGTGGGATTTATTCCAGAAATACAAGGTTTATTTAACCTTAGAAAAAGTAATCAATGTAATCTACAATATTAGCAGAATAAAGGTGCCAAAAACTCATGACCATTACAGAGAAATCATTTAACAAAATCCAACAAATATTTATGATAAAACCTCTCAACAAGAGTGGAAAGGAAATCTGTTGGCCTAAGAGCATCTGCAAAGCACCCAATCCTAGAATTATACTTAATGTCGAAAGATTTAATGCTTGCCTCCTAAAATAGAGAAAAATTCAAGGATGGCAGCTATCTCCACTTATTTTCACAATTATAACAACTGTTATAACAATTATAACTGAAATAAAGGAGAATTGGGGGGTTGGAGAATTGAAAGGAGGGGAATTCCAGAACAAAAAGAGAGAAATAAAGTGACTTAACTAAAGATGACATGTTCTATACACATAATTGTAAGAAAAACACCACACACCTTCTAGAATTATGATTAGAAAATGTACATAAATGGAGAGACATTCCATCTTCAAAGACTGGTTAGCTCAATATTGCAAAAGTTATCATTTGCCCTAAATATCTATCGATTCTACAAAATCCCTTACCTAATCTTAGCAGTGTTTTTTTTTTTTTTTTTTTTTTTTTTTTTTTGTAGAAAATCTCTGGCTGATCCTAAAATTTATATGAGAATGAAAAGGGACTCGAACAACCAGAATTTTTTTAATGAAAAAAAGCTTTTAGCTTACATTACCAAATTCCAAAACTTACCATAAAGCTAACAGAATAAAAAGAGTGCGGTAGTGGCTTAAGGGTAGGCATACAGATTAGTGGGAATTATTTCAGATTTATTGGACAGAAAGAAGGCCTAAAAGTTAACCCATATATCTTAGCTGATATTCAGTAATAGTGCTAAGACAACTCAAAGTGGAAAAAAATAGCTTTGTTCAACAAATGGGGATAGAACAACTTGATACCATATGCAATAATAATATAATAATAAGCTTAGCCCCCTTACCTTTTATACTTTGCAAAAATTAATTCAAAATAGATCATAAGACTTAACTTTAAAAATTAAATCTACAGAACTCAAGAATCAAACATAGAACGTAGTATTGATCTCCAGTGAGTAAAAGAAAAAGTCTTTAAATGAGGCAATAAAAGCACAAGTCTTAAAAGAAAAATTGATTAGTTAATTTCATTAAAGTAGCATAGCCACACATGGATATTGTAACCAATTCGAGCCGCTATAACATAATACTATAGGCTGAGTGGCCTCAACTATGAAAATGTATTTCTCACAGTTCTGGAGGCTGAAAAGACCCACAGATTTCTATGCCAGCTGGACTGTGGCCAGCAGATTATCTCTGCTGAGGGCTTTATCCTTGTTTGTCGACAACCATCTCGTTATATCCCAACATGGCAGGACAGGCACACACTCATTATTCTCTTATAAGAACAGTAATAGCACCACTCAAGAAAAGAGCAATAATTCATAATGGAAGGTGTACTCTCGAGACCTCATCGGAACCGAACTACTTCCCAGAGGCCTGGCCTTCTAAATGCTGTACCTTTGGAGGCTGTGGTTTCAACATATGAGCCCAGAGGAGTTAAGCATATTTAGTCTGTACCAATGGTTGAACTTTGAAAATCATATTATAAAAGCTATAAAAGACTATATATCCTAAGGTTTTATTTTTTTTAAATAAGCAGAAAGAGCAATTTTTTTAAAAAAAGAAGAAAGCAATGGGGTTTTTTGGGAGACAATAAGATAGTTAACTGATTGCAAATAGGCTTGAGAAAAAACTTAGGTAATAAAGAACTTCCAAAACTTCTTGCCTTTGTTATTTCCTGATTGCTGAGACACAATACCAACACCCACAACTTAAGGGAGCAAAGGTTTCTTTTAGCTCCCATTCTCAGGCCGTCACTCACTACTCATGAGCCACTGGCCATGGTGGAAAGGCCTAAGAAGCCTCGCTGGAGAGGAGCTGCTCACGGCATGAAAGGTCAGGAAGCTAGAGGCAAAGAGGACTGGTAGAGCTGGTGTACATCCTTCGAGGTCATGCCCCAGCGATTCACCCATCTGACCAGGTCCCACCTCTTAATAGAAATCAATGGATTGACCCCATGATTAAATCACTTTTCCAACATGAGAATTTTAGATGACATTTCAGACCTAAACCATAGCACTGCTTATATTTGCAGAACTATACATTTACTAAAACATCACTGACTTGTATACTTAGAGGTCATAACAATTATAGTACTGAAATTACACCCAAATAAAGCTGTATTTTTAAAATGTTTTCAAAACCCACAAAGATTAGGAGAGACCAAAGTCTGAAGTCAAGTCCATCTCTGCACATACAGATAAGGCCTGAGTTGCAGTGGCTTCGTTTCTTCCCTGTCGTCATATATCTTACTACTAATCTACGTGATCAGGCTTGAAATGCACCCAGGAGCTGCTGTCTGAAGTCAAGTCCATCTCTGCACATACAGATAAGGCCTGAGTTGCAGTGGCTTCGTTTCTTCCCTGTCGTCATATATCTTACTACTAATCTACGTGATCAGGCTTGAAATGCACCCAGGAGCTGCTGTACTCAAGCATGGCTAGAGCAGACGTGGAAATATTTGTCATGAGGGAAGTTTATCCTCACAAATTCCTAGATACGTAAGCCACACATGCAGGGCCATGTGGAGAAACACTTGGCTGGCCAGGAAGAAGGGGGAGCGTGACCCAGAGCCCATGCTGGGGTTTTCTGAGGAAAGAATGGGCAGGGCCTTTTAGGTACACTGCGTAAGATCAGGATTAAACCTTCTGAATAACTTTGTAGTGCTATAGCTGTGGTTCTCAGCTGACAAAATCTAACTGCGAGGTGATTTAGGGAAGAGAGAATATTGGCTTGAAGAGAGTTCGGTGAAGCAGATGATTGAGAGCAGGGGCTTAGAATTTGGGAGTTAAGAATTAACTACTTGTTCTGAGTGGGACAGTCACTCTAATATCAAGGCCTCAAATACCAGAACATCAAGAATATACAAAATTAGAAATATAGTCAATATAGACATTAGTCAAGTCACTTCACCTCTAGGGACCTCAGTTTCCTTGTCTGTAAAATTAACATACTGAATGAAGTGACCTCTGATGTCTCTCTTAACACTCCTTGCTTTTACGATGGCTCGAGTTACATGCTTTAAGCTTATCATGCCAGTGAGTCATAGCTATAGTTAAAACCATGGCTCTGCTCCGATAGAGAAGGTATTGTTTATGTCTGGAAACTTGTGTTTTTAATCTGAAAAGGAGATAGGGCTAATAATCCTACAGCCAAAGCATTTAGTGTCTCATTTACACAACTTTCCTTAATAGGAGCTGGGTAGATAAAACAACTGAGTTATCTGGTAAAGTCATGGAAAATTCAGGAGGTGGGGAAAGGGTCTGACGAATCTCATTCATAATAATTAGAGGAATGAGAAGCAGTTGGATCAGATAAGTATAGTTATTTTTTATATAAATCATCTGGGAACAAACTACTCTTGGAGAAAATTTAATATTCAACAAATTGGTTGTTTGGCTAAATATAGTTACATCTTTGTGAGTAAACAAAATGTACAGAGAGCGTGTATCACTTAGGCAATTTAAGAAATATTATTTTCAGGCTGTCATTTACAATAAGCAAAACATTCAGGAAGTATATGTATTCGTGCATGATTTCTATTTGTTACCTGTGCTCTTGAATCCTTATTCTCTCTCCTACCTCTGATATAACTCAGTGACCTTCTGGTGATGATAATCTGTGTAGATTACAACTTTGGAACAGGTTCAGAATGGGGGTGTCATGTGCTGTTATGCAGATTGTGAGATTCAAACTGCCAGAGGCACAGTTCATAATCGGATTCAATCCTAGACTTTCAAATGATTTCAGTTTAGACAAGCATGTTTTTCACAGGGCTGGGACAGATTTATCAGTACTGGCCGGACAGAACCACACCATACACAGTTACACATTGGGTTACGAAGCTGCCCCTGAGCTTTGTCTACATAATCAGAGTTCATCTCTTCCAGGGTTGGTATACTGTGACCTACGCCATGGGCATCTACCATCTGAATCTTTTTATAGCATTCCTTTTTCCCTACATGGGCCCTTTTTTAATGAAGTCTCACTGGCCTTAAGCACCCCACTGAACAGAATGAGCAATTTCATCTTTTCATTCAAAGGCTTCCAGAGTTTAAATTCTCTCACACAGCTACAAGGGTGTCATGGCGGCTGTAGCCTCGACCTTCTTGAGGCCTTCACCACGCTGATGTTCTGGCAGAGCTTGTTGATGAACTTTATCATGCTTTTCTGCGTCACACTGAGGAGACAGATAAAGCACATGACTAAATACCAGCACATACCACTCACATGCAGTACAAGGAGACTCAGAGGAAGGAAGACATGGGCAAGATATCTGCTAGTTAGAACCTGGGCTGGATCTGCTACCTGTGTTCAAGACCAGTTCTGAGCCATTGTTACAATGCCCTTTTTTTTGTCACATACAATAGCTGACGATGAAAAACATGGTATATAAATAAGAACAGTGTGGGAGGAAAGGCTTTTCAGGGATGCACAAGTGATTTCTGGTGGGATTACCAGAGAACCTCCATGCGCAAAGTGATGACCCTGTGTCTTTGTCTGTTGTACTATCATAAGAGAATACCATGGATTGAATGGCTTAAAAAGCAGACGTGTATTTTTCTCAGTTCTCTATACTAAAATTATCACAAGATCATGGTGCTGGCTGAGTACATTCTTGATGAGGACTCCATTTCTGACCTACAGATAAGCATTTCTTCCCTGTTTTCTGAAATAGTAGAGAGAGAGAACAAGTTCTCTGGTGAGTCTAGTAAGGACACGAATCCCATCATGCGATCTGCAATCCTTATGACCTCACCTAACCCTGACTGTCTTCCAAGGACTCCACATGCTAGCACAATCACACTGAGGGTTAGGGCTTCACAATGTGAATTTGAGTGAGACAGACACATTCAGCCAGTAATACTGTGAGTGGCACTTCCTAGAGTTATGAATATAGAGTTTTTCCAACTATATTTCTCTCTCAAATATACTTCAGCCTCATTTACTGCTTACTGTATCATATCAGACGATCCATCTTTCAAGGCTCTCTTAAGTTTCTAACTCCCCTACTTATTCTTTACATACGCCTGTTGAGAACTAGAAATTCTCTAGGCAAAATGATACGTATTGGCAATATATCGATCAATAAGAGATACAACTGCTTTATTTTGGCTTACAATATAAGAGATAAATGCTAAATGTAATAAGGTATCAGAATATAGCAACATGAGTTTAGATAAGGAAAATTAGCAGTGCAAAAAGCACAATGATTCATTCTGCTTAAGGAAGTTGAAACAGACTGATATACGGTAGAATAAAATTCATAAGAAAAATGAATTTTGAGGTGAATTTTGAAGACTGAATAAACACTTGATAGGCAGATTTGAGGGGTGTGGAATTTAAGGAAAGGCTTGCGGGCAGATTCTTAAAAGCCCTTTATGAACTAAAGTGTTAGAATTCTGCCCCATAACAAGTAGGGGGCCATTGAAGAAAACTACTGCGCTTTGGAAAGAAGCTCTGGTAGTTGTTTGAGAGGTGTAGTCTCAGAGTTATAAAAAGAAGTTATATTACAACTTCACAAATCCAAAACCAGATGCTGACGGCCTGAACTACGTAGGTAGCTGTGGCATGAGTATGAGAGAGTAAGAAGCAGCCATAGGTGTTGATGACAGAAAGAATATCAGAATAATTGGAAGGGAGGAGACCGGGGGACCCCCATTTTCCACCTGGATGACTGGGCCTTGGCATACACTTGATACTGTAATGACAATACAGGTCAGATCTGCCTGCAATGAGGGAGGTGGCAATGGTCGGTGGTAAGGCGGTAAAACGTAACAGCGACACAAGGTACTTACGTAGAAGAGTACCAGAGGAAAGTAATTAAAGCATAAAGAAATTTCCTTGTTTGCAAATGAGTCACGGTTTCTACGATAGTGGGTGATTGGGTACTTGAGACAAAAGAACATATAATCTTTTCAGGAGTTTAGCTGTAAAAAGGAGAGATACAGGAGTAAATAATCATTTTATTATTAAAGGACCTTGGCCATGATGATAGCCTACTTGAAATGAGTAAGAACAGGAAGCATACTGAAGGCACAGGGCATCTTATAGGACAAACACGCAAGTCTGTGGACTCAAATGTGGAAAACCTGAAGAAATTAGTGTTGACGTAGAGAAGCGAAACCTTTTTCTTTTATAAGAAAATGGAAATAATGGGATGTATTATATTTGAATAAATTAGAAGTCTGTGAGCTCAGACATAGGTGGTGAGAGTGTTCATGTACGACTGCTTTGTTTTCATTTTATTAAGGGCTATTATTGTTACTAAAGTTTGAGCAGTAATGGAAGAAAGATTCATCTTCACACTTAACACTCTGCATAGTGAAATGCAAGGAAAGTATGGGCTGGCTCCCATGAAAAGCAGAAAATAAACCCAAGCATTGACAGTGAGTACCGGAGTGCACATATTTCTAGTGACAACAATACCCGGTGCTGTTATATTCCTTAGCAATGCTCAGCACTCCAAATGTGAAAGTGGAGAAGGCATGGTGGGGCTGGATTTATCAGTAGTGGTGAAATGACATAGAGTAGATACAGAGGATGAGTTCTTTTGACTCTGGAGTGCTGGTGAGGGGTTCACCATAGATGTAAGTTGGGTAGGAAAAATAGAGAGTGATGGACTGGGAAGAAAGAGAAAGATTTAAGAACAAAGTCTCAAAGTCACTGATGAACAGTAGGCAATATAATGGCTCTAAGGGTGGGATAGGAGAGTCAGATCTCGGACTATTAGAATTTACCCTTCCAGAGATGAGGGCATTCCACAGCTCAGATTTAGGTATGTGTTTCCATTATTGGAATAGAAACCTTTGAGGTTAGAGATCTTAATATGGGCTATTTGGTGGGCATCCACATGCATCATCTAATCATGGGTATCTTGGAAGAAAGAGAAGCAAAGGAAAAAAATTTAAAAGAAGATTGTGAGTCACACAGAATACTCAATGAATGACAGGTACATGGTGTAGGATGTAGTGTAAATAGTGAACACATGAGCTTTGACTCAATTCAGAGACTGCAATGTGTTGTTATTAGGATAAGATTTCACTTACTCTCCACAACCTATGAGGCAGACATGACTATAGTGTAATTCTATAGACAAAGAAACTGAGCCTTAAGTTGAGACTTGTCAAGGAGCAGTCACCATGCCAGTAATTGACAATGCTGAAATTCAAGCCCACATTTTCTAAGCGTAGACTTCAAGTTTTTTTTTTTTCCTAAGGAAACATACTATCTTATCTGAGATGACAATTTATCCCTTGGAGCACATATTTCACAGAATTACTCCAAAGATATGATGTTTCAACAACAGAGAGTATAAATGTGAAATTTAAGACCGATTAGTAGATTAAGTGGTTCTCTCCCTGAGGCCACTGGCAGAAGGGAAGAAAATACTTTTCCCAGTTTGCGCTGAAGGAAACCAAAGGCCGTGTACTGACATTATCAGACCTCTCCTTGGCTGTTCTGAGGTAAGCGTAGAACGTGTCCTTGGACACACTGTAAAGGCTGCTTGTTATGCCAATTTCAGGTGTACCTGAGTAAGAATATCAGGTGTTGTGGTTTGGATCTAAAATGTTCCTCCAAAGACCAGCTGAGGGGCTCGTAGAAAGTGACTAGATTATAAGGATGCTAACCTCACAGTGCTGTAAAGGATAGGAAGTGGGGCTCTGCTGAAAGGAGGAGGTCATGGGCGGGTGCGTTTAGTGTCTGCATCTTACCTCCAGCCTCTTCCAGGCCAGCTGAGTTTTCACTCTTGCTGTCCCCTGTGCATCACTAAGGAAGCTGCTTTGTTCCACAACATGCTCCCCACGATTTTCTGTCTCATCCCAGGCCCAGTGGCAACACAGCCAAAGGACCATGGACTCTGAAACCATGAATCAAAATAAACTCTTCCTCCTTTAAGTTGACATTTGCAGACACTTTGGTTACAGCAACACAGATCTGCCTGGGTAACACATCAGGCCAAAAGAGGTCAGGAAACGCCACTTAGGAACTTCGGAATGAAATGGGTGGCTTGGATCTCATTGTTCACATATCTTGCATGATTCTCACATTGTCTCACTTTTATTTTTTAAATTTATTTCTTTTGAGACAGGGTCTCACTCTGTAGTCCAGGCTGGCCCTGAATTCACTGTGATGTGTAGACTGGCCTCAAACACAGACTCTGAATTCTCACTGTAGATCTTTCTATTTGTGTTGCATCAGAACTATTAGTTAACCTTACTCTAGTTTGAGCCTCAGATTTCTTTAACCTTAAAGAAGATTAAGGGTTTCAATTTCAATGGGTTGTTGGTTGGAAGATGTCTTAGCTACTTTTTCATTGCTGGGACACAATACCCAACATCCACAGCTTAAGGGAAAAAAAATTATTTTAACTCACAGTTTTAGAAGGTCCCAGTCTGTTCGTGGGTGGCTGGCGAGGCTGGAAGCAGAGGACTTGCTGGGAAGAAGCTATTCATGGCATGGCGAATAGGAAGCCAAGTGAGCCAGGAAGGGTGGAGCTTGAGTATACCCTTTCAGGTCATATTCCAGTGATCCAGCTCTTCCGGGTCAAGCTGGAAGTCTCCGCCTCTTCCTGTTAGGCCCCACCTCTTAACAGCGCAAGAAATCTATAGATTTTCCACAACATTCAAACACATGAGGCCTTTGGGGGGCATTTCAGCTCTAAACCATAACAGAAGATATATTAAGGATAATTATTTTAGGATACATGATATTATAAGCACTCGATAAATGATAATTGTCAAAATAACTTTGCGCCTGGATTGGATACAAAATGGAAGTGGAAATGATACATTGATACTATATATTATCGCTTTGTGAACACAGTAGAACATAGGGATATTTTGAAGTAACTAGGATGCTCTCAGTGTTCTCTTCTGGAATTCCTTTCTGGCTTTCCCTCCCCAGCATTTATTTATAAGTCTTCCATTCTCGCAAGAGGATACGGTGCCGTAGTTCCTGCATACACAGTGCTCAGGGTATCTGCCCGCTGCAATCCTCCCAAACACCTTCCCTGCTAGCCACTTAAGAGCTGCTAGTGCCATCAATGGTCTCTCTCCCTTCCCACCCTTCGTATCATTTCTTTCCTCAATATTTTTTTTTGTTTAATCAAGCAACCTGCAGTTTCTCAGTAGTCTCATAGGAGATTATATGATTCTAAGGAATGCTAAAATAATGCTGCAGCTCCCAGGAATCGTATTCTAAGTCCTGGCTTTTAGGAGGCAGACACTGTAAGCCTGCTCCCGGCTCCTAACTGTCCTTACCCCTCTCATCACTCCTATTGTTCCCTGTTATCATCATTTACTGCACAGCATTTAAGAATGACCATGAACATTTCTCAGGGCCTGAGCTTTTTGAAGGCTGAGGTTGTGTCTTTTGTTATCTTCCAACTACAGTGATGATGTGAACGGTGCGTTCAAGTATAAAAGAAGAAACAATCTGTCACCGTCCTTATCATATAATATACATTATACATGGAATTCCAGGCCCTATGGCACAGGACTATAATCCTAACATTCTGAGAGGCTGAGGCAGGAAGACTGCAAATTTGGACCCAACCTAGGTAACTTAGCCACTTAATAAGTAAGACCTTGTCTCAAAATCAAAAATAAAATACGTACCGGGGATTTTTCTGTGTGAAGGCCCTGGGCTTAATCCCTAGTGCCACATACCCCTTTACACACACAGACACAGACACAGACACAGACACACACACTTTATAAAATATATACAAATACTTAGAGAGTGTGTGTGTTCCTTGGCTCTTTATTTAACATTACACTAGCAACTTTGCATATATTAAGATATATACTTTGGTATTCTCTGTTCTAAGATAAGGCTTATAAGTTTTGGTCAAAAAACTCAAGGTAGATGTATACTAGAGAACTTTACGTGGGTAACCAGACAGAAGGGCTTCAGTGTAGAGGGCTATGTTTTGGCAGATGAAGGCTTGTAGCCTTTCCGAATTACATATAAATGCAGCCACAATTTTTTTTTTTTTTTTTTTTT
>PVKB01001923.1:0-343254 GCA_004027205.1 Ctenodactylus gundi
AAAAAAAAAAAAAAAAAAAAAAAAAAAAAAAAAAAAAAAAAAAAAAAAAAAAAAAAAAAAAAAAAAAAAAAAAAAAAAAAAAAAAAAAAAAAAAAAAAAAAAAAAAAAAAAAAAAAAAAAAAAAAAGCACATGTAGAACAAAGAGAGCTTTGATGAATGCAGTTGGAGAATGGGCTATGGGAGAAGAAAGCAGAAGTCAGGAGGCTGAATGAACTGAAAATAGACATCTCATTTGTACCAGCTACAACTCTTCTGGGTATCTTCCCCAAAGAGTTTAAGACACCATACAACAGTCATGTATGTACAATCATGTTTATAGCAATGCAACTGGTAATAGTTGAATCTTGGAAGTAGCTGATATGTCCCTCTACAGATGAGTAGATCAAGAAATACGTGTGTGTGTGTGTGTGTGTGTGTGTGTGTGTGTGTGTGTGTGTGTGTATGCACAACAGAATGTTACTATACCACAGTAAAAAAAAAATATGTCATTGTCAGAAAACGAATGCTCTCTGAGACCATTATGCTTAAAGAAATGAATCACACACAGAAAATTAAATATTGCATGTCTTTTCCAATATGAAGAAACCAAAATAAAAATGAGTAGAAGAGCAAAATAAAAAAGTGACTGCAGAAAACAGGAAGATTCAGTGAAAAGAGAAAGGGGGCGTGAGAGAGTGAGAGGGAGGGAGGAAAGGGAAATAAAAATCCACGGGAAGTATAGGCACCAGCTCCTCACGGTGAATGCCATTGTTACCTACTGCAAATATATGCCAATAAAAGAAATAATTTTGGTACAAAATAAAAATATTGGGAACAGAGAAAAAAGGAGCATCATAATTGAACATGTATCCAGAAGTTTCATTAAATAATATGATTAGCCAATTGCTTTTTTTCTTTAGTGATAGATTATTACTTGACCTATAAGGCTGGAATATTTTGAACTTAAATCTTTATTGCTATAGTTCAAATATCTCCCTCACAATTTCATGCTGAAATTTAATTGCAATACAAAATTACTAAGACATAGGATGTTTTAGGGTGATTAGGGCACGAAGATCTGTTCTTATCAAAGGATTAATACCAACAGTATAAGATTATGAAACTGAGTTTCTCTCTCTCCCTTCCTCCCTCCCTCCCTCCCTCCCTTTCTTTCTTTCTGTGCCTTAGTCTTGCCATGTCTACTGCCAAATACACCTCCATTCTTTGTAACTTACCTAGTTCATAATATTCTTTTGTAGCTGTAAAACAACTATAACAACAATAACAACAACCTTTCCTTTCTTTTTAGGTTTTGTGGAAGTTTCATGTTACAAGGAATTTGCACTAATCTCTCCCATTCCGTAGTTCTGCACAGTGGCTGGGCCCTTCCCTCACTCCTCCACATCCTTGTTCCTTGCCAGCTCCGGGGCTTCCAGCCTTGCAGGAGGGATGAAGTGATCCCAGTCTCTGCACTGTGGTTGGCCCATCTAAGAGCTCTGCCTCCCCTCTGGGAGAGACAGCTGGCATATGAGCACATGGCAGGGACGAGACAACGAAGTGGTGGGGGCCACATTCACTGGAAGATGAGCCTTCTGGAGGACAGGTGTGTAAATCACACATAACAAGGAGCTGAACTTGGTCGAGAAGGAACTCACCATCTTAGCAAGAGAACTTCCAGCCTCAAGTCCTCCTGGGGATGCTCACAGATGAGGGTCAGGACGCTCAGCACAGTTCTTTCCGATCTTGACAACATTTGAATAAAATAATATGTTTCTAGCATTAAGGTAGCACACTGAGGCAAACGATAAACACTGCGAGCATTCCGTTGTGTCTTTATTTGTAATTATTGTATATTGTTTGAGACAAACTGAATTTTATATAGCTTGATTTGTCCAAGCATGAAACTTGCACAGTCAGCTTCATGTGGATTAACTTTCCAAAGTGCATGGTTTAAATATGATATGCCGTTTTCTTAATTACCCGAAAGGATGTTCTGTGCTTAAAGAGCTTATTAAGAAAAGAAAAAGGAAAGTTGTTTGTTAGCCAAAATTTAGAAGAAGAAAAAAATCTATAAAATACAAAGTCTTTAGCTGGAATCCAAAATTATTAGTGGAGCTTCTTACATACAGTATGCATTACATAAAAGGTTTTGAGGTTACTTATAAACATTTTTGTAATTGAATACACTGAATTTATACTTGAGAAAATAACAGATTCTAAGAGATACTGAATATAAAATTATTTTCTTCAAATGCCAGATATTGTATTATTTATTAATTTAGGTTCTTATACATTTACAATTTTATTTCAAATTGTCTTAAATAATAGAAACAAACATGCTTCAAAGGAAAATAAATGTCAAAGGCTCAAGAAACATTACAGTAATTCCTGGTAATGATTTAGACCTCACTGTCAAATATTTACATAACATACTTTAAATGAAAGTAAAAATCAAGCATTTAGTGTTATTGAAGTGGCATTTTTCCAAAGAGTAATTCTCTTTAAAAGCTTGCTCAGAATCTACTGTAAATGCTTTAATATGATTTCATCATTTCAGCTCTTTTGATCCATGGTGCTGCAAGGCATTTCTCCTTCCTGACTTTTTTTGCCTAAGGGCTTAAATTTTTAAATTTTCTTTATATATTACATCTTATATGCATAAAATTTTACAATATCCATATTGACTACAAATATATCTGTAACTATAAAGTTAATCACACATTTATGATTACAATGATCTAAATTTTGGTTTATCAATTTCTTTATGGAAAATCTAATTAATATGCATAATATTAAAAAATAACAAATTTAGTTTTACTAGAATTCAATGGGTACAGTACTTAAATATCATGTAAAGAAGATTTATTATTACTTAGCAGATAGTCGACTTGTAAAATTTTTGTTTTATGTCCTTAGGACACAGATATTGTTTTGATACATATGCACATAGTGAAATAACTGCAAAAGTAAAACATGTTACTCTATTCATCATCTCCTCTAGTTACTTTTTATCTGTTCATGGAAAGAACACTTAACTTCTCTCAGAAAAAATTCAGTTACAAAATAATTAACCATAATATTTGTGAATTACAGTAAACCTCTAATCTTGTTCACATTTCATAATAATAAAATTAATCACAAGGAGACTTGTTGCTAAGAAAAACCTTCCAAATATACATGTTCCCATGTTCTTTTGAAAATTCAAGTGACTGGCTCCCTTTTAAGATCATCTAGTTTTATTTTTATATTATGGGTTAATGACACAGATGAAGAAAATGATAGCTATGAAGTGGTTTTCTGTAAGCTATTAGTAATTTTCAGAAGCCCATGATTCTTCAGAAACTTTTTTCCTTAGTTTCGGTAAGAAAGCCTTCGTATTTGCAACGAATGAAACTAATGAGGATTCCAACTGTGCAGGGACTGGGGTCGAGGTCTGGCCACACTCCTGCCTACTTGAGTTCTCCCCCCTTTGGGAGTGCAGTGGAGACCCTGCAAGCCCGTCTGTCAACCTTTAGATGCTTATGGCACTGAGCTCCACCCAATCAATACAATCACAGTTCAGCTAGGCGCCATGTCATCTCATTCTTCAAGGCATTTAACAAAATGAACACGGGGCCGAAGCAGACACCATCCCTCAAAGACATGTTGCCAGTTCTCGTCCCGTGCCTGAGAACAAATCAAGGACACACATGGACTTAAGTACTACTCAGAAATTACTTCTGGGCTGCTGACAGAGTATGGATGGGGTAAAATCTCCGTTGTCTACTTGTTCTCCCTGCTCCTTGGCTTTCTGTGTGAGAAGAAGACACATCACAACTCATCTGTGGCGCCTTCAGCTCAATTAGTGGAAACAGCCATGTCAGACTCTTCAAACACTTAACCTTTGTGTTGGCATCCAGAGAGACCACCTGTTTTCAGATGGCATGTTTTCCTCATGGTGGGACTTCCATCAGCTGGGTCCAGGATGAGCTTAGGGGGCAAGGCCCCTCACAAACCCACAATATAAATGTGCCATGCATCCTTCCATGCCTCAACTATGTCCTCATGTTCTTTAATCACATTTTTGCAATATGACAATAGCTGCATAATCAGCCCATCTATCCAGCACAACTTTCCAAGAATTCAACTGACTTAGTCACTTGTTTGAGTTACTGATCTCCTGCTCCGAGTGCTCAAAGCTTTCTGTTTTTCAGACAGAAACACACTTGATGGAGATAGACATATAGATAATAGGCAGGTGACAGACACATATAGATGGATACAGGATGGACAAGGTCTTGATATAAAATGAATGATCACTGATAGGCATACAGAGCAGCTTAGGAGAATCATTAACAAAGTCACTCA
Source organism: Ctenodactylus gundi (assembly GCA_004027205.1). NCBI lineage: Eukaryota > Metazoa > Chordata > Mammalia > Rodentia > Ctenodactylidae > Ctenodactylus > Ctenodactylus gundi. The sequence continues at coordinate 4,327 of PVKB01001923.1, forward strand.
ATATATACATTTTCAACAATTCTTTAAACATGGAAGATGCACATTAACGCTCTGCTATACGTTTATGAATAAGAGGGCATATGCAGTGATCATGGACTTCACTTCATTTTGGTCTTGCACTTGAACTATTTCATTCCAGAGGTTAAAAAAAATCCAAGAGCAGTCACGGGATTATTTCCAAAATTTCACATTATTAAAAATTGCTTTCCTTTCGAAGTTGTGGAGGCAGAGAAACAAAAATAACATAACGGATTTCATCTTGAGTATGTCTAGGTAAAAATTTGAAGAGTATTTTGCTTTGAAATTCTCAGTGATATCAGAGCATAGGTTATCTGGCCACTTAAACTCAACTAGAAAAATGCTTTCGTTTCTAGAGAATTACCTCTTCTTTCTTCCTAAGAAGGATAAAGAAGCGAACAAGCGGTCAGGTAGGGTCTTCCTTCACTATTCCGCAGCTCTTAGTTTGGAATAATAAAGCAAAAAGGGGTAACCCTATCTTAGGCACCGACTTGGGAAGAGGGGTGCCTGGGTCCAGGGACAAAAAGGAGATTGATAGCAATGTATCCAATAATCTACATTCTGTATCCACGAGATACTGTTCAATGGCTACCTGAAACAATGCTTCTCCTGTTACACTGGTTAGAAAAATCTTTTTCTTTCTTATAACCTATTGTTTAAGAAACTTTACATAGTATATTAACACATGTTTCTAAAGACATGGATAGATATTATATATATATATATATATATATATATATATATATATTTAGGTTGAACAAGTCCAAAATCATCCTGTGCAGTTGCTGCAGTCTTTAAGCTCATGTCCTTCCTTTTTACCATGGCTCCATGGGCTGGGATCTGAGTAGGGCCTTGTAGTATCATACACTGAATAGCGGCTTTTGTGAGTTTCAAATCACATTTCAAGCCAGGATGAGGAGAATGCTACAGGTGATTCTCCTTATGTATGGGTGTTGAAATTTGCTAATTCACTTAATCATTACAATGTATTTGTAAGTTGGCAAATTGAAAAAATGCACTGCATTTTGCACCATTTACAAACATGAGAAAAGAGCGAGGGGCAGGGGCTGGGCACTCTATTGGCTTGTTGATGCCCAGCCTTTTGTTTTCAGTTCCTTTACTATTAGCCAAGGTCTTTTGTTTTTTTGAATTAGCTGTAGATTTCTTAGTTCAGTAGTTGTGGTTGTGTGTGTGTGTGTGTGTGTGTGTGTGTGTGTGTGTGATTTTACCATTTGAAATGACTACCAAGAAGACTGCAAAAGTGTGGTCTAGTGCCAAGGCTGGGAACGCCTACGGAGAAGACACATGCTGGACAAATTTTACCCTATCTTGAGTTACAATGCTTTTGGCTGTGAATCTGATGCAGAAAGAGAGGGACTTAAATACTGATTTGCTGGTGAAAATATTGTGCCTCAATTCTTTCAGATACAACTCTGTCTTTGAAGCAAGGAGGCACTCTCATTCGATGACAAATAAAGCTTAACATCTTCAGGAGTTTGCCATATTAATTATTTAATTCATTGAGCAATCACAAATCATAAATGCTGAAAATGTGTGCAAGTATTTTGGGATTTCATTGTAAAAGAAAAATAGCTTCTAAATTTAGGCTTTGTTCCCAAAACCCAAAATAAATCAACTGAGCATTTCTATGCATACTTATAAAGCTGAATCAGTTATTCAGATATTCTCTATAAGATAAATATTTCAGTTACTCAAATCATTGTGCTGAATCTTTTAAAAGCACATTTATAGCAAAAGATTGATCAAAATTTCTTAAAAATGTTTCAGACATTCTTGGTTTATAAAGGACTATTCAATATATTCAGGTCTTAGTATTTAAAATCATGCATCCAAAAATTCAATATATATTAAGAGTTAAAAAGAAAGCAGCCAAGAATAAGATCTCTCAAAGTATTGGTTTCTGAACTAGTAAAGAAAACATTAAGTTTAATTACATGATCAAGTATACTTGTTAATTTGAAAGCTAAAAAAAAGACTTAGATACTGAATTAAATAAATAAATTCAATGTGGCAAGTGGATTAATAAGTAGAAAAGTCCTTTTAATCATTAAAGAAAAGCAATTAACTTGCAAAACTGTTATTCACCCTACAAATATGGGTGAAACTCAAATATCAATGTCTTCTAAGTGATGTTCCTTTCTGAGATTTTTAAGGTACGCATGAGTAAAGCCTAGTCTTGAAAAGACAACATTTAAATCAAGCCAGTCTCCCAGTGAAGTAATATTTTGTCATTTCAAGTTCGACTGTACACTCCCATTTTGGCAACAGGTAATTTACACCATACAACAGGTTCATGCTTTTCTCATATACAGCGTGAATATATTTGAGGATATCTGATTCCATGGCATACCAACAAAATGATTCTAATCTGTCTTCAATTCTTTTCTCCAAATACGCCAAGTAAAATTGTCACATTCTATTGCATTTATAACACATGGGTGGACCCCTAATTATCTGATCATTTTTGGTTGTGAAGAGGTGAATTAAGCAGTTTAAAATCCCCATCTAATATAAAATTGGCATCTCACCTCCTCCCTACTATTAAGCATAAGTCCCCACAAATGTGGATAAGAAAGAGCTTAGTCCCCTTCTTCTCTTTTCATCTGCTTGCCAGGTGACAGCGCCTGCTGATTTGGGCTGGGAACCCCCCCACAGCCCAAAAAGTTATCTAAGACTCAGTCTCCGGTGCTAAATTTGAGAAGATTTAAAGAAAGGGAAAATGTTTTTCCCCTTGACTTACCAGATTAGAAGTTTAGAAGTTATGCTTTCTAGGCTGCCTACCCATCCCTAAACCATGTGGGAGTTGTTCTGAGTCCCTTCAGGGCCTCTCTCATCACAGCTCCCCGACAGGAGGCATGCCCTGTGTCAGACTCACCCCCTGAAGTCTTATGGATTCAGAGGTGGGCCTTTCCAAAGGTGACTGATTTGGTCATACAGGCTCTAATTTCATTAGTGGCTTCACCCACAGATACAGCTGTGATTTGATAGCATTACTGGGAGATGACAGAAATGTAGGAGGTGGGGCCTAGTTAGAGAGCGTGAGTCATGAGTGGTTACTCACAGGAGCAGGGCCGTGGCCTTCAGGACTTATCTTGTCATTAGTCCCATTCTTTGCCATTTTATTAATTATTTATTTACTTACTACTCCTTGGCTGCTATCAGTGAGCAGTTTTCACATGCCAGGGAGTTTCTGCCTCGCAATATGTTTGAAAGCAAGGGAGGCAGCCAACCACAGAACGAATCCTCTCAAATTATAACCCAAAATATATTGCCCCTCCCTTAAGTGGATTTTCATAAGTATTTGATCACAGCAACGTAAGTGGACCCACATGTCTACTGAACTGAACTCCACTTCTAGAAAAGTAAAAGCCTGTCCAAGCTGAGGTGACACATCTGGATCATCACTGTCCCTCAGCTCATTGTTCTGTGCCTCTTTTAAAGATGTGACTATGACCCCAGTCGTACCAAGTCACAGCTCCTTAATCAAGGAAACACCTTTCTTTTTAATTATCCTAACCATGAATTAATTTAGACATAAATCTAGAGGTACAGTTGCAAAACTTAAGGTGCTTGGAACAAGTAAATACAAAGATGCTGTCCCATGTCAACAAGTCTGCTTTATATATCTTGAGCAGATGTAAGTAACTCAACATAATTTGAGAGAATTTTATTAATTACTGCAGACTCATAAATATGCTATATGATTTAAAAGATTTTAGATATAGTTTAGAAATACTCAAAATACTATTAGAGATATCATTTCCATAGAATAATTTAATCAAGGATGCATAAGAAACAAGTGAAAATTTGTTTTGTCACTATGATAGTTTACCAATGCTTAGACCTTTATTTCAAAAATCAGAGAAAACTTAGGAAATCAAAGGAAACCCAGTGCCCAAGTGTGTAACCAGCATTAGCCTTACAAATTGAACATGACTGATCATATTTAAAATGTAGAAATTTGGTAAGACATTATTTAAAAACTAAAACTTACTTGTTTAAAAGTTAGGCAGCATCATTTTGAAGATACTAGTACTACTATTAAAGTGTTTATCATTCTAACGTGGTATAAATTTGATTAGAAGAAAGGTATTCAGCTATAAAACTTGTCAACAAATACACTGAAACATTTCACTGGTTTAATTCTGAAGAATTAAATGAGTTTTGAGTGTGCCAATTTATTAATAACTTTTGAAACTGACCTGCTCCCTCTTGATTTAGGTCTAAATTTATTAGTGATTTTGATAATTAAAATAAAACCAGGTCACTATCGAATTCTCACATGAGACTGAACTCATCAACATAAACGTTTAATCACATTAGTGCCATCTTTCATCCGAAATTCATTATGCAATTTTAGTATTACTTTGGATTACTTTATAGATACAGATAAATGCGGAAAAGCCTTTTCTCCTTTGGGGAGAAATGATTAATTCCATTCAGAATGAGACCACAGGTGAGAGAAAGTGCTCTCTCTCTCTCTCTCTCTCTCTCTCTCTCTCTCTCTCTCTCTCTCTCTCTCTCTGTGTGTGTCTGTGTGTGTGTGTGTGTGTGTGTATTGTGTATATGTGTAAATGTATCAAAGTTAATGTATAAATAAATTACCTGGAGAAGAAAATTTTAACTTAGATTAACATAGACATTTATTTTCAGACCATTCTCCTTTCAAAATATGCCTTAAGTCTTTGAAGTGTTGTATGAGCATATTAGAGAAAATATCTCTAGCAAGACAAACACTGAGGAAGAGATCATGCTCATTTAATACCAGAATCTGGAAAAAATGCTTCTTGTTACCCTCAACTGGCTCAAAAACTTTTATATACTGAAGGCAAGTGAGCCAGACGGCTCCTCACCGTAGCCTGTCCTGTTCAATGCACTACGTATTACTAGACTTTATATTGATTTGTTATCATAATCTTCTCTAAACCACCGAGGAATTCCCTGTTAGCATCTTCAGAGATTTATTTTTTTTCTCAGGAACTCTTCAGGACAAAGCTTGAAATAAAAGGTGATTCATAAAGTTTTTCAAACAAATGTCCTGTGCCAATACAAAACTGGCAATCTGACTTTTTAATCATGCAAGCGATGTAGCTAAACACAGTACCCAAACCTCCATGATTCAGACATCCTGTTTTCTCCTCACTGAGCTAATCGGTGTACAGAACAAAAACACACCCGCCCTAATCTTTGTGAAGTATACTATACGTATATGATGAATATGCACATTTATGAACTCAATGTTAGGTCATTTTTAGTGCTTTTCTATACTTTGGAAGAAATACAAATGACATCTCTTTTACCACTTACTGATGATGGTAACTTTTACTTACCTTTACTATTATTACATTTTTGGTAGATTTGGTCTGAATAAAATGAAGGCTAACATGTTAAAAGCTAAAGTAATCTTTATCACAGTGAAGTTTATAGAAAAGAAATATACTAAGAACACAGTGTATACAGAGACCTTGTTTAAAGGACACAGTTGTGCTCGTGTTCAACTTGTTGATTACTGAGCTGATCCATAGATGCTAGCTTTCAGGAGGTACCAAAGCCAACTGAAAAGTTATCAACACTCAAAATATTGTCTTTGAAATTGCTACACAGCCATACTATACTTAACCAAAAGCAGGAAATGGATCGACTTTGAATTTTGAAACGTATAGATCAACCTAAATGAAATATAGGTTAGTCTACATTAGATTGTAAACGAATATTGTTTTAGAGTAACAAAGAAATGTATAAGCTTTTCAGCCTGAAGGAACTTAATAAATAACTGATGAATAAAGTATGTTACACTCCCTCCTGTTTTAAGCTCTTGCAAGCCACCGAGGGAGAGGATGGGTACAAGAGGGTGTCCTCAGTATTCTCTCTCATTTACCTCCATTCTTGATTAATTAACAACTACATGCATAAGTTATCAGATACTTATATTCAACATGAGGCAAAAGGTTTAGAACTAAACAGAAATTTTCTTACTCTTACATCTAACCTTCAAATAACCTGTATGCATTCAAATACTTCTCATATGAAAAGCATGTATATTCTCTCTACCCAGAAAAAAAATACTACTCTGACACGCCAAAGATAAATAGCTCAAAAAAGTGATAGGTTGGCTGTACAAAAGCGGTAGGTTGGCAGATCAAATCAACAATACTAAATTCCCCCAAAATGGCCCGTGGAAAGGTGTGTTTATCAGGTTAGGCAGCTGTGATAAGTAACCCCATTGCTTACTGCTAGATTAGCAAAATGAGAAAAACGACATACCTGCATATCAAATTGCTGTACTATAAGATGCGGAAAGTGCAGTTTCTCCAGTGAAAGTGAGGTAGAAAAGCTGTTGCTTATTTACCCAAATAGCTGATATATATAAATTAAACATTTTCAACCAGTTATGCAGCTCAGTCCAACGTCAGTAAGAACCTGACCTCCACACTTCCTGTGCGTAATACGAGGGAAAGCCGAGACACTCTTAGAGCAGGCTCATTGCAAAGTACTGAAGGCAACATTTGCTTGGACAAACATCATTACGTTTCTCTCCTTTAAATAAATGTAAAATGATTTGTCAATTGTTTGAGATGCATTTTCCTGTTTTTTTCTTCGTTTCATACATTTTCTGTCTCATTAAGGGCAAACGACAAAATGCTAAATAGAAATTGATTGCCAATGACCATGCATTTTTTCAGGCTTCAGTTACAATGTTTTGTTTTACTTTATGCCATTGGAAACTACTTCCTCTTGGTAAGAACAATACTTGTGTTCTTCCAACTTTCTCAGGAAAACATAAGCTTCCAATAGTATCTTCTACTTAACTGTCATTTCTTTCTTCTTTTCTTAAATGGTTGAATATGTGATACAATTGTGTTTTTGTTATACTAATGCAGATTAAATACTGATGTACACAGTTATTATTACTTATTAACCATATTACTCCTTGAAGGAGCAATTAGTTTTTTATATGATTAAATCAGTATAAATATGGCAACCTGAAATTCACAAATAGAGCATCTATTTAGGTCAGTGTTCTTAGGGGACTATGGTATAATGGTATAACAATACATTAGAATTTAACGAAGCATTACATTTTGTTATGTGTATGTGACCTTTGGAGAGATTATGTCAATTTGAGGCAAGTAGGAACCACTCCTGGATTAGGGTTTAGGAACCATGCCTAGACTAGGCAACTGGGAACCAGCCTGGATTAGGCAGGCAGTAAGGAAGCAGCCTGGATTAGAGTGTGAGTGATTTGTGTGCCAGCCAATGAGGGAAGAACACCCACCCAGATGTGAGCGGCCCAACTGGGAACTCGAACTGTAAAAAAGGAAAGAAGAAAAAAGCTACAGCTTCTTCCTCTGCAAAGAGACTGTACTTGATGGGACTCGGCTTCCTGTCTGTGATGTCATGAGGAGTTGCCTCCACCCCTGCTGTGTAATTCCACTGCTGCTGGCCACCCCTGAGTGGACTGTGACCTTCTGAAACTGTGAGCTAAATTTGTGGATGTCATTTACTGAGTGACAGCAACAAAAAAGTAGCAATGTTTTAAGTCAATGTATTAATTCACATGTATTAAATTTAAGTTTTTAATGAATATAATTCATATTATAGGATATAGTATTTCTAAGGAGATTATTCATTTTGCTAACAAGATTTAGATCTTTCATTTTTCATAAGAATTACTCCATCCTTTGAATATACTTTAAATGTTTCCTTGAAACAATTTTAGCTAGGGTATGGTCAAATATTTTCTTGCCAAATAAAGTATAGGCAGTTCCTTAGAAATTGTGTCTAAGCTGGCTGAAATAAAAAGAAAAAATAGCATTAACAATGTTGATAAAGTTTCCAGTTAATAGACGTTGGAAGGTATTAAGTAATACAGGAAAATTTAACATCAGAAGTTCAATTTCCATTTCTAGTGGGAATATTTCTTTTTAAAGATACAAGCAAATACTTTCTGAACAAGATGAACTAGATAAATCAATATTTCTTTCTCATAATGCATTACAATATCCTAGAATGGGCCTTTAACTCAAAACTCAGCATCGAAATTATTCAGAAAAAATTTTGTACATGTTTCTACAAGTGTTCTCTGTTCCTTAATTATTTAGGCAGGCATGGTTTTTTTAGATAATTATTCATATTTAACTGAATGGTTTCAAAGAAAGAGAATGAAGAAAGCACGTTACTGAGAGTTTCTTGACACTAGTTTAATGACACTTCTTTCAAGGCATTTATTTTCAACAGAAAGAATAATTTACCTGAATTTCACATGCTATTGGGGTGGAAAGCTAACTTCATAGAGTTTTCAACAAATATCACAAACTTGAGTACACTGAGAAAGAGAAATGAAACCCCTCAAATTTCAAAAATCCATTTTGCATTCAAAGTGCTAAACTTTTGTTAGAATATGGGAAGCTAAAACAGAAGGGCCATTATTTCCAAGAGAAGGCTGTCCTCTACCTCCTCCGTGTTGGAGACAGAGAGAAAAGAAGGAGAGAAAAACATGAACGTGACTCCACGAGTCTATGGCTCTGTTTTCCCTCCCGTTTCTGTGAACTTCCAGTGGTTGGCGAAAGGGAACGTGAGCTCAGGTGGACAGAAGCTAAAGGCCAAGCGACAACCAAAGCGGAGAAAATCCTGCTCAACTTGTAATTCCAACAGACAGCTTCCCACCAGTGAATTCCATGGCAAGATGCGCACTTGAAGCAGTTTAAAATACTTCCATAGAAATCTGGGTTGAGAAAGAACATGAAATAGTAAAATTCTCTCAACCCATGCCATGAAGAAAGAAATATGACATAATCCAGCAAGGACACTGAGGTCTCTGATGGAGACAGAATGATGAGAGTTTAATTGTTCCCATAGATGGTCCCAAAGTGGTACATCCATGACAGAAGCCACAGGCAAAATCTGGTTAGTACATAATTATCACCAATGGGTGTATGAAAGCAGATGGGCATGAGTACAGCCAACCAGGACCTGAATATGAGACATTCTAGCTTTCAGGTTAATGGCTATAAAAATTACCCTTGAATTTTTTATTATTCTTTGATATTTGAGCTTTTAACTTTAGCTAAAGAAATCCAATAACTAGTGTTATAATTAGAGTTGGCAGATTTAAGAAATAAATGTAAATACTGCATTGTCTTTTTAAAAATTATTCATTATTTATCTAAAGTTAAAATTGAACAATCATATTGCGTTTGGCTAGCCTACTTAAAATATGTGGCAGATTTGATATTTTCTCTAATCCTTGAAAATATGGTTAATTACACAAGATGAGTAATATTAACATGTTTACACCAAGCTTGTATTCATTAACATGTTTACACCAAGCTTGTGTTCATTTACTCTACAGTGTGAGGTAAATGTAAAATATGTCACTTCTGTTGGTTCATACATTATCACCATTGTGAAACAAAAGAAGCAGACTCTAGCAGTTGGCTTTGAAGAGGTTTCAAACAGTATGCCTTTCTCTAACACAGATAAGAACAGGGCATAAAAAATACGATGTGATAACCTCTGCTTGAAATTCCTTGTTTCTTATAAAGGAGTTCTTCAACTGGATAGAATGTCTGCCTCTAGGCTAGACATTGTAATGAAGGAGAAATGAAAGGACCAGAAAAGTTTCTTTGAAGAAATAATGGGATCCAGTACGTGTGTATGTACAAAAATGTTTAAATAATTCTCTTGGTAGGAAACTGAAAAAGAAGACAAAGAAAAGATTGTAGAAAGGGTAGAAGAACTTTCTTCTCCGTGGCACTGGGCACGGGACAGCTCAAAGATCTGGATCTGAGCTCGGCCTTATAGCTGATTACCAACACCTTACAAGGGCAGTTTCCAAAGCCTATAGAATCAAGATCTCAGGTAGGAGAGTTTTCCCATGGAATCCCTGGACCTACTATGTGCCACAATTTCTTTTAGGGACCACATGTTCCTGGTGGTATTCTCACCCTAGTGATACTCATCACAAAAATGGAGATGGACATCATCCTGCGAGCAGTTGTACTTACTAGGTCTAAGCACCTGAAATCAACAGGTAAGGCCACCTGCTGTTGCTATTCCTCATTAATCTTAAAGGAAGGGGTATTTTAATTGCTTTTGTTGACACTGTTTTCTGACTTCTAAGTAAGAATCAGAGGAATCGTTTTGACCTGTGGCTATGCATTTGTTTTCTTATATGAAATAGGTATTAGAGGGTTTTGTTGTTGTTGTTGTTGTTGCTGGGACACAAAACCCAATACCCAAACTTAAAGGAGAAAAGGTTTTTAGGCCCACAGCTTCACAAAGTCTCAGCCTGCTCCGGAGCAGCTGACAATGGTGGGAGCACGTGGTGAAGGCCTGCCCAGAGGGAAGCTGTTTACAGCATGGAAGACAGGAAGTGGAGTGAACAAGAAGGAAGAGAGCTAGCATATATCCTTAAGGGTCATGTGCCAGTGACCCTCACCTTTGAGGTCAAGCCTCAGTGTTTTGCCCCGTCCACTCAAGCCTAGTGACCCCCCCCCCTTTCAACCAGGCTTTATTACTTAACAGCATATGGGATAATCCACAACCTCCAAATACATCGAGTTTTGGGGGGAGCACTACAGATCCAAGCCATAACCCCAGTGATATTTATGTTATTAATCTAATAGAGTTGTTGGAAAAAAAATGCATGTTAACAAAACTGAACACAATATCTGCTCAATATCTTAACGTGAATTAGTACAATAATTCTATTAATGTAATTAAATTTTTAAAAATTCTATTTTTACATAATTGTACAGTAAGTGTAAAATGATAAATAGAAGGCAACCAGAGAATCAGAAGACAGATTACTTGAAATCTGCTTAAAATATCATGACATAATTGATGGGCAGAACAGGCAAGTTTCATTAGCTTATTTGAAAATTTCCCTCTATTTTCTTCTCCTTACAGAATTACTCTCTATTTGAAAAGAGCAAAAAGAAAATTTCTTGAGGAAAAAACAACTCATGTCCCCACTCATTCAATATGAATCAATTGTAAGTTTCTCTCATATATAAAATTAAAATAACTGAAAAAATCTCCCTGATTCTCTTCTTTAATACCCAAGCAATCTTCTAGTCACTGGTAATACAGCAGCTAGAATGAACTCTAAAACAATACAAGTCCGATAAGGACAAATCTCTCCACTCAGAAAACTTAAAATTTGAACAGTGTGCCGTGGCTTAGAAACTTCTACCAGCTAATGTTCCACTGACCTTTCCAAACCTGTTATTTATCTGTCCCTTGGCTTCGTTTTTCTTCCTCACTCAAGCATATAATGTCTGTTTCCTAAGCTCAGAGTACCCGCTCCCGGTGCACTGGGCTGCTGTGGCTAAGGGCCTCTGCAGTCTCCTTAGAGGAGCCAGAATCCACCAATGGCTGCACATTCCAGCGCACAGACTTCCATGAGCACATCCATGTACAGCATTTACTGACATTCATTTCTTCCTGCCATATGCTTTTTATCTCTGTACTGCTCTGTCCCCAGAAATAAAGTCAAAACTACTATTATTTTCTCAAAAATTTCATATGCTTATTGTCTTGCTTTACAAACATTATTTCCCAGCAACCTTCTGCTTTTGCTCATAGCTTATATGTGTTTTCAAATAAAGACCAAGGGGGAAATAAATTACCATCTCTACAAATTTTTTAATTATCTTCTGCTATCCTGCAAAGTGAGCACACAAATTAAAATAATTTGAATTTAAAATAGTTTATTATTTAAACAAAAGATAAGGATTAAAAAGCTTAAACTTAGGTAAATCTCATAATCAAATAAATTAACTAAGAAACCAAGTCAAATCTACTTTATGAGTTATCAGTAGCAGACGCTAAATATTTCTTAATAGTACTTCTACCTTTGATTCATGGGGTTCTTGCCCTGTATGTTTTGTATTTCTCTGTCACTTTTTCTTTTCCTGTGATTTTAATTAGTATAAATAACACAAACTCATTAATTAACTAAACTTCCTATACAACCTACAGTTCCTTCCACAGTGCCCTCCTTCCTGTGATCGATCAAATAAAAAAGTCATCATCAGTTTAAAAAAAACTTCCCCACACTCATCTCAGTTGTACCAAATAACCCAGTGGTGGCAAAATTCCAAAGCAACTTGCTCTGAAGAGGGTGATGAATTTTTCCTGTACTTTAGCAAACCAAACCAACCAACAAAACAAACAAACTAAAAACAAAACCCTAGCCAGGCATGGTGGCACACACATGTAGTTCTAGCACTTGAGAGGCTAAGGTAGAAGGATCTCCATGAGTTTGAGGCCAGCCTGGGCTACATAGTGAATTAATGACCAGCCTGGACTACACAGAGTGTCTCTGTCTCGAAATACACACACACACACACACACACACACACACACACACACACACACACAAAATAAGCCCTCATTTTTATCCAGAGCTGTACACTCTATTAGAGTCCAGGCTGATCTCTTTATATTTCAAATTCTTTCAGCTTCAGTCAATCTTGCATACAGTGAGAATTGCCTCATGCAAACTCGTGAGATTACTGCCCCTTTATCTAAGTTTAAACTGTAAAATGATCATCTACTTTACTGCATATTACAAAAAACGTAAAGTTCTTAAAGCCTTTCCTTTTGATTTTTATTTCACATTTCTGCTTCTTGGATCTCAGAGAATGGACAGTAGACTGATAGAAATATGTGGAACAAACACATCTCAAACCACAAGGTCAAAGGCACAGATATCACATAGGACCCCAAACAGGACCGCACATAGTGACAGAGACTCAAAGATACAGGGCAAGAGCCCCATGAATCACAACTAGAACTACAATTTTAAAATAAACTAGTGTTTGCTAACTGTTAATTCATTAATTGGATTTGATTTGATTTATTAAGTTCATGTATTTGATTATGAGATTTATCCAAGTTAAAGTAAAAATTCTTGAAATACCAAATCACATTATGATGCTTGGAAATCAAATTTACAGTGTGTTAGTTATAAGTTGAACTTAGCAAAGTTTAAATCCCAAGCGTTTCAAATTCAAAGGGGAGAAAAAATGAATGGAATAATCTACTCAGTGATACATTCCTATTTATTAAGCAAGAATTCATCATTTGCTAAGACACAGAAATGTTCTTTACTCAAGGTAACTCAACTGCAATAAGAAACACCAATTGCCACCATCCTATAACAGCAACTGTGTTTATATTATATGATGATGATATGTGAACCAGCATGATGGATGAAGGACACATGGTGAAGTAATGAGGTATAAAGTAAGAAACACAAGAAACTACTATTTTATTTGAAGATATAATAACATAACTTCAAAATTGAATAACAGCCCATCATACAATATGGTGCTTTTCAAAACTGCCAGCAATGTCTCTGTACCATCATTCCCAGTTCAATGACAAAGCTGTCACACCACACCTTTCTCTAACCATGTTGTCCACCACTTAAAATGCTAATACCACAAAAATGTGTCAATAGTAAGACTGATTGTAAATAGTTACTTCATGAAATAACAAAAATGATACAAAAGCTACCAAATCTGTTATGGTTTGGATCTGGAATGTCCCTCCAAAAGCATATGGTGGACGATAGGTGTTTGGTAGATTGCTGGGCACATAACCTGGCAAGGGCAGATCACTGATGCTTAACTGGAGGGGTGGAACACTCAGGCTTGATCCACATGGAGCAGGTAGCTGGGACAGGATATGATAGCGTGACCCTTCCTGACCCAGCTTTCTGTCTGCCTGCATCTGCACCAGGTGCTTCCACGAATCCATGAATGCACCATGTAAGACCTTCTGAAATCGTGAGCTAAAATAGATCATTCCTCCATTAAGTTGCGGGTGTTGGGTATCCTGTCACAACAACAAAAAAGTAACTAAGATTCACATTGTTTTGGGAGGGTAACTGCTATAAATGTTTAATTTTCTCACGGCACATGCAAAAACAAAGAAAACCATCTTCATCATGTAAGAGATATTTAAAATAAAAATATTTGATATCATATCACCTTATTATGAACATGACAACTGATGCAATATTATGAGCCAAATATAAATTAGCCAAATATAAGAGAGATAAACTAGAAAAATTAGGAAAAACTTGCACTTCCTTGGATAACATATAGAGCAGGACCACCTCACTTTCCTTTTTTTAAACAATTTTTTTACCTAGCTCATTATTGATTATTTTATTCATAATAAATTAAGCGCTTGTTTTATTCTCAGTTTGTAATTCAAAAACAGACCTGAAATGTTACTTAGGAGTTGCCAGTAAGTTCAGAAACTACTGTTTGACATGTGACCCCTTCTTTTGTAATAAATAAAAGTTGTGGTATGCTTTCATCATTCCATGAACCATTTTATAATCTTATTCACTCCTTCAAAATATTGTTAAGATAATTGACTGAGTCATAGTTTTTTCTGTATTACAGTGTACAGACAGGATGTATCCTTTATAAACTCAGTTAAGCCAAAGTTAGTCACCATAACATCTTTAAAGTTTCTACTTACTCATTCCTCCCTAGGCACTGAGCAAGTACCTTGGTGAAATTTCCTCCTGTTTAAGAAAAAAGGAAAACGGAAAAAAAAGAAACAAAAGAAAGTTACCATTCCTTCTAATATGTATATAAGAGTAGCTTGGACCAGTGACCATGGAAAGATCAGTCATTATACACACAACAGAGAGAGCATCTCTCCCAATTCCCTCCTTTTTGTCCTTCAATGGCTCTTTAAGATGGTCGACGGTATTATACATCACCGAAGTGGGTAGCTAATCACTGAGGAAGACAGGATTCTACATTCTATTTCATTCATCTTTGTTAGATTGTTGTGAAAACTTTTCCAAGGGCAAGACAATTATGTAACTATTTATACAAAGTTTAAATTTAATAGGTATTATTAAAAAACAGTATGGAAGTACCTCAGAAAATTAAAATAGAACCACCATACGACTCAGCAATCCCACATCTGGGTATGTACACTCCCGAGCTCACATGCCAAATTCATTCACAATGGCCAAAGATAGAGAATTAAACCATATGCCCACTGATGAGGAATGGATGGAGAAAATGTATACATGTGCACACACACTGGAATAATATTGAGCTTTAGAAATAAAGGAAAAGGCCCCTGTTATTTACAGCAGCATGGATTAGTCCGCAGGACAGCACAGTATGTGAAGTGAGCCAGCTGCACAATGAGAAGTTCTGCCCTCTCACTGACGCGTGGAAGTGTTCTGAACTCAAATTCACGGAGACAGAAATAGACTTATGGTTACTGAAGGCTGGGGAAGTGGGTAGGGGGACAGTATGGTGTTTGTCACATGTGGCGAAGTTTCTGTTACACAGGACGGGAAGGCTACACACAAGAGCAGGTTACACAGAACTACACAGGATGAGTAAGCTCAGGAGGTTTATTACATTGTATGTTGACTAGAAATGGAAATTTCTACAGGAATATATATTTTCAATGTTCTTAAAGAAACATGGTAAGTATGAGAGGTGGTGGTGTTAATTAGCTTGATGGTAGGTTAAGAAGCTGTTTTTGAAACAATGTATGATGAAAAAATCACCATGTTGCACATCATAAATACACAAAAACTTCGTTAACAATAACTTAATAAAATTTCAAAATTACATAATTGAATAACTCAATCATGAATTTCACTTATTTTTTCCTTACATAACAAAAATACAAAAGTTAATTCAATTTCTTTGGGGTTTTATATACAAATGAATGCATTCCTGCTTTCAATTATATTATATTCCAAGAGATTTAAACTGCCTCCAATCCACAATATGAATTAATCAGCTGGTACTAAAAATTGCTGTATTCTGCTCCATCCACATGATATATTTCAATACTCATTTTTCCATTTAAAAAATTAAAAATTTTAGATTTCAAAAATAGCAACAGAATTGGATGAGCTAAAGATTAACTTCTGTCACTAAAACCATCTAACAGTTGATTAAGTTAAATGGGGAGGCTACAATGAAACAAATAACTTGAAAGAAGCCTTAAGTAGAAATACATTTACTTTAAATCTGATCTGAAATATAAAACCTTTGTTTTGCTGCTTTTGTTCTTGGAAGCAAATCCCACAAGCATTCCAACTGCCAATACTTTCCAGACTAGGTTGAAGAATAAAAATTTAATGTACTAGTATTGCACATCTTTACATGTGTTATACAGTTTCCACTATGTGTTTCCACTATTCAGACTGGCTTTGTTGACTATCAGTTCAAATTGCAAACATTATATTGAATGTTAAATATTGTATAAGACATCCAAGGTATTTTAGGTACAAAGTTTTATAGCTGATGCACCAATGACATTCTCTAATTATCTGCACAATAATCTTCAGTAAATATCTCTATCCTAGTCTAAAGATGATGAAACACTATTACGTCTAATTTTTATAATCTAATACAAAGTATCATTAAAAATTACCCTGCTGTTCCAAGATACCAATATATCTGCCAATCAAAATGGACACAATACTGGGAACAGGTCTCTTCTTAGAGAACAGGAAAAAGAACTACAATAACCACAATTGAACCAGGGGGGAAAAAAAAAACCACATACTCTTCCCCCCACTGTGATGCCTACCTTGTGCACCATCTCCTGAGATAAACTTTCTACTGGAAAGATTTTTAGAAAATATCCATCTCATTTCAGGATATGTGATAAATTACTAGAATTCACACTGCTTAGATGAGTTCTTTCCAGAAGTGAGTCTGTCATTTAGCAAATGTATTTATAAAAACTATGAAAACAGCACTCGTACTGCTAGGTTATTATCCTCATTAAGTGTGCACCGATTTACAATTAAGTCTGAAGCCCAGGACACACTGAGCACTTTAAAAACTGCTACGGTTTTAGGTGATCCAGATCACCATGATTTTAGGTCTTGAGTTTTGAAAGCTGGAAATGCAGAAGGATACAATTTTTAAAAATATCGACAAAAGCTACAATAAAAATAATTTTTAAACAAAAGCAGCAGTGATTGCAATGATTATAGTTTAAGCGTTATTTTGTATCAACAGAATACTAGGCGCTGTGCCAACACAGTTGACATGGCGGCCTAACCTTTACAGAGGACACGGCTGAGGCTAAGGGACACGGCCAGGCACTTAGAAAGACTCACCCAGAAGCACACATGTGTACTTCTATGTGCACACACAACAGACAACTGGGCAAAGAGACAAACAGACATGCAAAAATATCCACATAAATACAAAGACACAAAAGATAAAGGATGATGAACCGTAGAAACTTCCTGGTAGCAAGTAAGAATGAGAAAGCTCTTCTTGGGCTTCTGTATCTAGTGTCTCAGTTGGTAAAAAGTTACCTTAACGTTTCAGTTAGTTTAAGGACAAAACTTTAGAGTTTCATCCAATAGGAAACATCTCTAAAGGGACAGAAGGATGAAGAAAGGCAATGAAAATGCAACAACATGTTCCTAAGCCTCTGTAGACACTGAGTACCACTGAAGGGCTCTCGGGAGAGGGAGGAAAATGGCTGAGACAGGCGGGGTGACTGTACGTTCTGAGCGTCTGTGGCCCTCCAGGCATGCTGCTGTGATGTTTTCATCTTCATGGTGATGATGCTGGGAAGTGGACACTGCGCAATGATTAACTGAAGAGAACAGATTGCTCGTGACTGGGGAAGCTGCTTTCCTAAGGGAGGAGACCCCTCCTGCCCTTACTACCACGTGGTGATACAGCCACAAGGTGCCCTCTGTAGAACAGGAAGAAGGGACGGCTTTCCCCTGAACTGGATCTGTCAGTAGCTTGATCTTGGTCATGGTCTCTAGCCTTGTGAAGGATAAGTTTATGTTCATTATAAGCCACATAATTAATAATATTTTGGTACCAAAGTCCAAGTGAACTAAAGGGCTCCATGCAACTCCCAGTGTTTCATGATAGACTGAATTTCAAGTAATGGCTTTTACAAGAGCCATTGATGAAGGTAATGAAGAAAACAAGCAAATCAGCCAGGCATCCCTCCTGGCTCAAAGAACTTAAAAGAAAAGGCGATTTTAATGGCTCAAATTACTTAGGCATAAAGTTAAAATAATTGCTTAAATTCCCAAGAGAAACCACCTTGCTAGTGCTTAAATGCTATAAATCTGGATTTGCTGAATTCTGCATAGATTTGAGAGTTTCATAATCCTCTAGCAGAAGGATTAATCAGTTAATACTGTACACGAATGCTTTATGAAAACATTTCCAGATAGCCAAACCAATTCACTGAAGCTTTTAATAAAAACAACACCAAACAGGACCAAGGCTTTCTATCATTAGAAGAATGTGTTGAATACACATGCCTTTAAATATACTAGGCACTTAAAATTTTTAATATTAATAAACAGAAATAATAAGGTAATCAAATAGTTTTGGAAAATTGATGTCTGAAGAGGTATTTTTGTAAATATTCCAACTTCACACCTTGATAAGGAGTTTAAGAGCAGGTAGACACAGAGACACTGAGAGACACACAATCTGTGCCACCAATAAGCAATATATCACTCAACCACTGTCTAGTCAGTGACTTTTACATGACAGTACTTATTCTAGACTTTTGAGAGTACATGCATAGTTTAAAAATACACAGGACGCTTGCTATCACAGACCTATGATAGTGTGGGATACACGTACATAGACAATTACAACATAATCAGCAGAATGGGGGCACAGAGAAGAACTCACTGGGGAAAGTTCAGGAGGCTCTTGTAACAATCAGAAAATGATTAACAATGGACGAGACAACAGGGGAGGCAGCTAGCAGAAGGCAGAAGGGAGAAAGGAGTAGCTATCTAGAGGCAAGGAAGAGCCAAGAAGTTGGGGTACTTGGCAACTGAAGTTAGTTCACTGTGGCTAGAAAAGAGCTCCGTAAGAAGTAAACTGGACAAGAGTGAACAGGCCATAGCAGGGTTGCTGCTGAACAGTTGCTGAGGCTTTAAGACAGAAGACGCGGCCATTTTACAGGACAACTGTACCCTGTAGACAGTAGTTATGAAGGAAAGGAGATTAAGCACTGTGTCATTGTCTCTGTTTCATATTCTTGGGTCACACTAGTTCATACACAGACAAATGAAAAGGCCTTTGTAAATTTTATTTTGTTAAAAAGATAAAGACGATGTAAGACTAAATTTTTTTAATTTTTTATGTTAAAGTTTTGAAAAAATATCGATGTCACTGTGAACGAAAGGAGGTTGAGAGAGATCATTTAAAGATTGGGGAAAACCATAATGAAAGAATAAGTAGGGTCCCCGGGAAAGGATGTGGTCCAGAGTAAAGCTGGTTGGGGGTTGGAGCGGTAGGGTGTGTGCACCGCCACATTGGGATGAAATGAATAATGGCATATTTGGGGGCCAGCACACTTGGCAGGCATCTGGTCAGAAGCTGAGGAATCCTGCTTGGATGATTTCAAAGTAGAATAAAAGGTGAAGCTATTGAATAAACACACCAGAAGCTACAGAAAGTAGATCTAAAGGTAATCCCAGATGTGGCTGGAAAAACTTCCAATCAAGTGTGTGTGTGTGTGTGTGTGTGTGTGTGTGTGTGTGTGTGTGTGTGTGTGTTTGTGTGAGTGTGCACATGTGAACGTATGTGTGAGACGTGTTCTTCAAATCACAGTAACACTTCCAGTTTTAACAGTAATATTAGTAATAATGACAATGCCATTCTACATATATTCATTACTTTCTATGAGAAAGTCACTCTGAAAAAATGTGGGTCAGAATAAGGCTTTTCTGTGCTTTCCTCATATGCTACAAAATTTTGTTTTGCACAGGCACAGGTGTGTGCATGTAAACACACACCTATCCACAGAAGCAAGACAGGTTCAAAATAACCAATGTGAAGGGGAATTAACTGCCCACTCCGAGAAGCCAGAAGCAAGTAGAATCTGGCTTGAGATTACAGAAAAAAGACAGAGGTTGGCCTCTGAAACAGGGCCTGGGGAGGGAGAAGGAAGCAACACACTTCTCAGAACAGAAGCCACTATTTCACCAACACTGAATGAGCTAAAAAGTAACAGAGCCAGTAGCGTGCCTGCAATCTCAATCACTTGGAAGGCTGAGGCAGAAGGGTCCCTTGAGCCCAGGAGTTCTGGGGGAAGCCTGGGCAACACAGTGAGATCTATTTTAAAAATGAGCAAATAAAAATAAATAAATACATTATTATATTCAGTGCAACAATTTCAAAAGAATAAAAAACACCGAGGTCATAAAATGTTAATCCTCATACCACTGCATTTACTGATTATCAAGAAGTATTTCACTGTTCATAAAAAGATATGCAAAGTTTCATATTTAATTACTATTTCAAGTCATATAAATGTGTATGGAAACATTAGTATATTCATGCACTGTTTATTGATATATTGTATAAATACATTTTATTTTATTTTTGATATAAGTTTAATGTACATAGACCCTGATGTATGCACACACACACACACATTTTTGTTACTGTATTATATCAGGGTGCAATAATATCGTGGTATCCATTATAAGTGAAGAGAAATTTGATTATTTAAGCTATGAATATCCTGTTTTCTGTTTTTCACTCAATGATTGATGATGCCTGGCTGATTCAATGATTTTTTTAACTGTTGTAAAAAGTTTCTACCAATCATATTTCGTTTTTTAATTCTTTGATAAATTTTCTCCTCTCCCTGAGTTCTTTATTTACTTTAACGGAAAGAAAATACATACAAATCGATAGGGTTGTCAAGAGAACATGTACAGACCAGCCTGAAGATGGCCTCCATGACAATATTTTTAAAAGTGTAACCATTAAAATAGTGACTCTTAAATGAAATACACCAGGCACAGAAGAAAAGTACAGCAATGTCTCATTCATACATGGAATCTAAAAAAGGTTGATCTCTCAGAAGCTGAAATTAGCATGGGGCTGGGCTAGTAGGAACAGGGAGATACGGAGCGAGGTGGATGGTTGACCAGTAGGCCCAAGGTGCAGTGACTTAGGAAGAAGTTCTGCAGTGCTGCTGCTTGGTATGGTGACTACAGATAGTAATCACGTGCTGTGTATTTCAGGAAACTACAAGAAAAGAGTTTGAGTATCTTTACCTTAAAGAAATGACACATGAGTCGAGGTATACATATTTTAATTGTTATATATAGGAGACATATTGAAATATTATGTTGTGAACAACAAGGATGCATGATTTGTGTATTTCACTTAATAAATTTTAAAAATAAATAAAATTAATGTTGAGATAATTATAAATTAAATATCCTAGAAGAATCCATAATACTAAAGAAATAAAAATTATCTTTTGAGCATAACATACAAATAGGAATGTAGCCTCTTTTATAATTTTATTCATATTTAGAGTATCATAATTAATTACTTTAATAAACATAAACCATTACGTATTTTCAAGTCAAATTTCAGAAGCAATCAATATGTTTCTTTTACATTTCTTTTTGAGGGCTGTGTTTCCGGAATGTGAGTTGCACAATACTATTAATTATGTTCAACAATAGCAGAGTTCTGGCTACAATGACAGAAGCTTTAATCATGGGCAATACAAATACAGGACTGGAAGACAGAAAGTGCTTTCTGTAACAGTCCACGCCGAAGCACCATGTGCAGCCAATCACTAACCAGAGCCCTACTGTTCCTCAAATGTAACAGGTACTGTATGATTATAAAGCAAAATTATGAGACCATCAAGCATATTTTAAATATTCAGTGAAATTACCCATTAATTATTATTGTGTTATTGATTATACAACATGAGGACAAAGAAAGAACTGAGAAGAAATGTAGACAATGTATGGAAAAGGAGGAAGGGTAAAGCATTTGGGAAAAATGAAATATGATATGCAAAAACATAAAGCTTATTATGGATGCTGCTAAGATTCACTGAAAGAATTTGAAACAGATTTCAAATTCATTGAATTTGGCATCCAATAAATTAATAGTATCTTAATGAAAAAATATATTTGGAAACACATTTCTGAAATTAAAATGTTTTAAAATGAAGAGAGAAAATAAGCATGTTTTGATGTGTTGAATATGGTTCTCGGCCACAATAGCTGGATAATAAGTATTTGTTTTTATAGAGTAGAGTTAAATTTGAAGCCTTCCAGTTCCTTTGTTTCACATAATTTCGAAGTCTTTAATCTTTCCTTTAAATTCTGATATTTGATTTAGATACACCATTGTCAATAAAGAGCCATTTTAAAGAATTGAAATTTTATAGTAGCGGGTCATATTTTTTGAGAAAGATTAATATTGTCATTATGTGCATAATGATAGGAAATGATAAATGATTTCAAATTGTTCATTATCTAGTTTTTAAAAACATAAATGGCAACTCATTTGCCAATACAGCTGCAGGTAATTTTACTAAAAGGGAAGGATGGCCAATATTTTCCATTTTATTCTGTGGCATTTACCCCCAAATGTTCCACGCTTCTTGTCCATCAGATAAAATCCCAAGCTTCCATACCCATCAAATGTCTCTCAACACAGGAAATGTTCTTCACACTACATACAACACCGAAATGAGAAGGGAAAGAGAACGTGTCAGAAAATGCACTCTTTAAGATATTTAACAGGCAGGAGTCCAAGGCCAGTCTGGGTTCTACAGTGAGTTCAGGACCAGCCTGAACTACAGAGTGAGACCCTGTCTCAAAAACAAAAAAGATATTTAACAGAATGAGATTTTGGTCTCTTTTCACTTTAGATATTAATAAAACACCCAAAAGAAACTACAGCCCTTGAATGTAGAAAAACTTCTGTGCCTACTTAAGTAAAGGAGATGAAGTGGCTTTGGCCACAGCTAGCATGGTTCTCAAGGATGACGCAAGCCTGGTTAGAAACTTAGGAACTACTTACTATTCAGTGGCTTTTTTTTTTTCATGGTATTCTGAAGCATTACACATTAATGCTTTCTCAAATTGGTTTTTTGTTTGTTTTGATGTAGCTATTCATCACAAGTACCTCAGGGATTATTCTAAAATGTACTTGGAAATATTCCACAACCGTTCCCATGCATACTTAAGTATTCTCTAAGAAACAATGTTCTTTTTGACATTATATTGAATAAGTAGTCCCTGCCAAGTTTCTTATTTCAAATCCAAAGATAGTTTGATACTTAATAATATTAAAGTATGTTTATCCTTCATTTATTTCTTTTGTTTTCTCTGCAGTTTCATGTCATAATTTACAAATAAAGCCAAAGGCCTTAAATTTTTCTGTCCTGTGTTAGCTTACATTTCTGCCAGAGTCACGCAGAGGTTTCTAATGAAGTACCAGCCCAAATTAGATTTTTCTTAGGGACATGGTATTTGTGGACATATTATACTAAAAGCAGACTTATCTTGACTTTTTGGCATTACACTCTTTGCACAGCTTCTTAAGAATAACAAACGTAGAAATTAAAGACCACAAGGCACTACTCAGTAAGTCAAATGTGTCAATCCATAAAGACAAGGAAAGACAGAAGAGTGATATTCGTAGTGATTACTTCAATACAGTCCAAAATATTCCTCAATACTAATTTAAGCTTGTCTAACTGGTTTTAACATATTTCACCTATTCAATTTGGGGTGATGAATCATTTGATATATGTTTGCATTTTGTTATATTCTATTTTTTAAAAATGTGATAGTCAATACAGAAGACACTCAGTAAGTATATGTTAAATTATATGTTAAATGTGCTAGTACATATATCACTTTCATTTACCTTAACATGTGATTTAAAGACGATGATCTTACCTTACCTTTCAGTGATTATAGCATATTTAATAAATTCTCTAGGAATACAAGTATAATATAATATACTATTGGGGAAAATATGGCTGATACCCTACAAATAGTGGAGTAAGGAGCTCCAGATAACTATCAGAAATAACATGAATCAGCTTTGGCATAATTTTGGAACCAACTATAGTAAAAAACTTCTAAGAACCAGGCAAAATCTTAATGAAGAAAGATGCTGCACTTTTGATGAGAACACTGTAGATTTTAACTTGCCAGGCTACCTCTCCACCTGTCCAGACTGGCAGTCACCACAGTTAGCTGACCACGCCCCTGTGCAGGCTGTTGGTGCCTATGGGAGCGACATGGGGTTTATTATCCCAGAAATGAGGGTGTGTTTGATCTCTGTGGCGGTTCCCTCAATGAGAACTTCCAGTTAGCTTGTCCAAATGAGAGCATTCTGAGGACCAGAGTAACCTTTGCCAAAAGCTTTTAAAAGCCGCAGAAGTCTGAAGCAAAGTATAACAGGCCAGGCAGCCACCAAACCAAATATTCGGGACAGAGAGGCTAAGAATAATGACCGATGAGAAGCCAGGGCTTTAAAATATCTTCGTATACCGAAGGATTGAGAAGACTAAACCACATATCACAGCTGTACCTCTGCTCTGGAAGAGCAAAGAATGACTTCCACTGTCGCCCCGGTTCACAATCAGACCCCAGGCAGGTGAGATGTGCAAGCCATGAGGAGCTGTAATCGGTCTGGACACGCGTGGCAGAGTGCAGGGAAGGGGAGAATGGGGACTAGACATAATTAGAAGAGAAAATGAGAAAGCAATAAAGAGAATTAACAAAACTCAAAATTGTTCTTTGAAAAAATATGAATGAAATTGAAAATTTTTCTGGAAGACTGAGTAATAAAAAGCCAGAAGATTCAAGTTATTAAAATAAAACAACGAAAATAAAGACAGTACTATAGATCTCACTGAAATCAACAAGGGCTGTAAGAGGACTGCAGACAGCTATACACTAAAATATTAAGAAACCTAGAAGAAATAGGAAAATTCTTTTTTTGTAGTAGAAGTGTTCAAGACTAGGGACTTCTAACTGAACGACATCTCTGGTCTATTTTTTATTTTTGATTTTGAGACAGGTTCTCCTTAAGTTGCTAAGTTTTTCAGCTTGGGTTCAAACTCGTAATCCTCTTGCCTCAGCGATCTGAGTTCTGAGATTAAATGCTCATGCTAAGTGGCCAAATCCTTAAAGCATACACACCATCAAAACTGACTGAGGAAAAAATATTAACATGATTATTACTGGTTAAGAGATTGTATCACTAACCAGACCACTGGCCCCAAAGAGTATTCCAGAATCAAAGAGATTCAATGTCATACTCTAAAAGCTTTCAAACAAGTAGTAACACAACCTTTTTCCAATTTTTCCAAATAATAGAAAAGAAGGAACACCCCTAACATATTCTAAATATAATTTCATTGATAACAAAGTCATATAAATGCATAAGAAATTGTAGATCAATACTTCTTTAAAAAACAATGAAAAAATCCTCTACCATGTAGCAGTACATTGAATCTATCAGCTTATTAAAAAATAAATACCATAGCCAAGTAAGATTTATTTTAGAAATATGTATAGTTCAATACGTGAAAATTAATCAAGAAAATGCATCACAATATAATGAAGTGTAAAATCCTCTTGACTGTCTGAATTGGTACAAATAATAGAGTTGAGAAAATCTCATTCTTTGTCATGTTAAAAATTTAATAAACTAGGAATAGAAGGCAACTTCATTATTGTGATAGAAGTCATCTATGGAAACCCCACAGCTAGTATAATATCCAAGGACAAAAGACTGAAAATCTCTACTCTTAGATTATAAACAAGATACTGATAAGCACTTCTGTTTGACATGATACTACTGGTTTTCACCAGAACTGCTGCCCAGAAAAATAAATACACAACATCCAAATGAGAAACAGAAAAAAAAATTCTGTGTGCTTAAACCTTATAGTCACACATAGACATATTTACATATATATATATATATATATATATATATATATATATGAACATTTTAACATGTATTCATACACACACACTAAAACACTATTAGAACTTAAATGAGTAAGCTCAGCAAACTCGCAGACTGTAAGATCAACATGGAAAAGTCAGATGAATTTCTCAATACTAGTAACATGTAATCTAATAAGGAAATTATAAAAATTCCATTTATGGTAGCATCAAAAAGAATACTCAGAAATATATAAATGAGGATGTGCAAGATGTATATACGAAGGCAAGAGGATCACAGTGCAAGCCCAGCCTGGGCAACCTAGAAACATAGTGAAATTCATTTTAACAATAAAATAAAAAAAATAAATTTGGGCTGTAGCTCAGTCAGAAGAGTCTGGGTTCAATCATCAGTACTGAAAAAATATGTACACATTAAAACTATAAAATATTGCCCTATAAGCAGAATAAAGTAAATGGAAATATGACAGTTTTCATCAGTTGAAAAACTACAAAGTCTTAGCATAGACATATTCCAACACCAACATTGTGATTACTACATAAATGTAATTTTAAAAAATCATGGCCTTTTAAAAAATGAAAATCCAGTTTAAATTTTATATGAATCAGTAACACTCAGCAGCCAAGAAAAACCGCAAGAAAAGGGGTTGGAGGTATTTGGAACTACACAGAATTAACAATGACACAAAATTGAGCGCGACCTAAATGTCACTGAGGGAAAACTCAGAGAAACAATTCCTAAACAGGCATAGCTCATGTGTTGGTTTGGGTGATCAGGGAATGCATTTTTGGAAAACAACAACAAAGTGAATCAACTCCATGAAACGCCTTCTTTGCATTATTGCTATATAAGTCCCTGGCCCCATATATCCACTACTGCTCTTTGGTTCTTTTCCAGTATTCAGCCATTGTGATGTGCCCCAACACAGGTTTCCTCAAATACCACTCATGCAGTGGAAGAGACCTGCCTTCACTGCATATTTGGGGGCCAGGCCCTCCAAAACCTAAAATGAAGAGAAGTTCAGGTTGCCTGATTGAACTTGAGCTCCCATGTTGCCAGCCATTTCCCTGAAGCTGTCAGAAGCCAAATTAAAACTCACATTTTTATAGCATACCATGACTGATACAGTGGGTGCTTAAAAGTAGAGAAATTAAATACCATGTGCTTTATATGGATATAGGTATGTATGTGTATATATGTGCACAGTAGATTAGGTGTTCATATGCATGTGTGTGTGTGTTTCTGTGTGTATATGTACAGAGAGAGAAAGAGAAAGAGAGAAAGATAGAGACTAAGAGAGACAGACAGACAGAAAGAATGAAGAAAGAGCCAGCTGCATAGAGTACAGCAGGGATGTCCAACCTTTTCACCTTTCTGCAAACATCAAGTGAAGGACTGGCTTAGTATGCATGCAATATTTCTAACATAGTACTGAATATACATCACCAAGTTTCCTTTTGTATTTTTTTATTATTACAACACTTTTAAAAGAGGGCAACATAAAAAGTCCAGCAAAAATTCCTTTTTTTTTAGACATAGCTTCACTCTGTAGTGTATCCCAGACTGGCCTTGAACTCAGAAAATCCTCCTGCCTCAGACTCCAGTGCTGGGATTACAGGCATGAGCCACCATGCCTAGTTATCCTGTGGTGCTAGGGGAAGGACTCTCCGAGCCTCCTCCTTCCTAGGCAAGCAAGGAAATCACTGAGATAGCTGCCAGCCAATCCTATGACCTCCAGCAAAACTCAGTAGCACGAATATTACATCTAAGTAGTGATGTCGGCAACCCCTTCCAGGAAAACAGACGTACTAACAAGTAATTCTGTGTGGCCAAAACAGAAACCACAAGAAATAGAAGGATCCGCTGGAAAATACCAGAGATGCAAGTCTGGGGCCGATCCTGAACAGGATGACGTCCAAGTTCAGACTTGAAGCACAATCACATCAGGAAACATAATTTGGTGACGAACAGAATAAAAATGCCACTTTCATTAATTATTCTTTTTACTCTCTTTCTTTCAGTCTCCGAAACAATAGCGACATAGGCTCAGGTTTTCTCAGGGTAAAAACATCATCACCACAAGAGCACTTTGTAAATAGAAAGCCAAGGGCAAAGAGGGAATTGTGGGCATTCACATTGCAAGGAAGTGGTGGTCCTTGACTGGAGCCTCTGAATGACATCAGTTCCAGACCTGAATCTACTATTACTATTACGTTCATTGAGTTAGGCTGCCATATTTGCGTCTTTTTTATGTCAAGTAAAAACATTTTGAAATCTCTTCATTTTTTTATTAAAATGAGTGTGAAACAACCCATTTTCACTTCTTTTTGGCTTTAATTCAACAAATATCTATTGTGCACCTGTTATGAGTCAGCTTTATGCTGTAAGAGTACACCGAAAAACAAGAGAAATAGTACTTAACTTTATGAAACTCACAATTAGGAGGAAAAGAGACATCACAAAATATTCACAGAGAAGTCTAATTAAGGATGATGATATGTGTTATGAAGTAAAAATGCAAGGATTTTCAACACAGTAGGCAGTATGCAAAAAATGACAAACAGAAATTAAGTTTCTAGTCAGATCTGGTGGCTTAGGCCTGCAATCTCAGCTGTACAGGAGGCTAAGGCAAGAAGATCCCAAGTTCGAGCCCAGTCTGGGCTTCTTAGTGACTTAGTGAGACCCTGTTTCAAAATCGAAGATGAGAACGAGATGGGGATATAGGCCTGCAGCCCAGTGTGAAGACTCTGGCCTCGGTTCTCAGGACAGATATAACAAAGTAATAAAACAAAATAATAAAATGAAAGAAAGGAAAGAAATCTAGTACCTACTGTTGGCAAATAGTTTACAAAGTATACTGCTCATCCTTAAACATCCCTTAGCACACAAAGTATATAAAATAATTCTAACTAATATTACTGTTCTTAAAATAAGCTCATCTGCCCTATTTTACTGCCAGAGAGTAAACTAAATCAAAAACAACAATAATGGTGAAGTTAGAATACAAATGTACATGAGATAAAACCTGATTATATAGGATTTATGTACAAAGTAGATTCATCCAAATCTCCTGACTCCCTGATTGTGTGTTCTCACTCCTTGATGTTCAGGGAGACTACGTTTTAATCTGCAGCTTACGTGTTATCTCCTTTCAAAAGTATTTTTCTGAACTCTGCCCTCCTTCCAGCCAGCATAATTCATTCTTTTTTCTCCATAGCCAAAACCCTTGACTGTATCTTCCCTGAGGCACCCCTCACCCCCTGTGCCATGTTATGCCTATCAAGGCTTCACCCTCACCACCAAGCCTTCTCTTCATAACACAGGACACCCAGGGTGTTTTCCAAGGCACCAGCTGCTGCAGGAACAATTATTCAGAGTTTCCTGGCTGCTGCCAGCCCCATTAAAAAAGAATACATTTTTAATCTACACTTATTACTGTAGAGCCAATACAAGTTCTGGTGTGCTGACATTAGGAATCATCTCACTTAGAAATTCTCTGTGAGAGGCGGAAGGCAAACAGTCAATAAAACTGATGGAGAGGCGACATTCCCAAAGTTGAAAGTGACCATTATGTGCCACAAGTGCATACTAGTAAGGAGAATAACAAAAAACAATGCCAAGCATCGGTTTTAAATAAATACATGCATACAGAAATACCTTGTGAATTTGCTTCCTGTAGGTGCATGCTTGAATGAGACATTGAGGGTAGGAACCATACTAGTTGAAATTTTTCTTTATAAGAAACATAGTTCAAATTAAGCAACTCATAATCAAGTTGAGTAACATCATATGTAATCTACAGAGATGTCCTATTGAATATATGATCTCATGTCTTCTGAGGTTTTCAATTCCAAAAATGTTCAAAAATTATGAAAGAACTGAAATCCCCAAAGAAAACTCCTGCCAAAAACATACACAATCTCTGAGAAAATGAGGGACAGGGGAAGCATGGCTTTGTTATTGAATTTGAACAGCTAAGCACTGTTAGTGTATCTGGCATGTTTCTGTACATTTATGGTCTAATTTTTGGCAATAGCAAAATATATCAGTAAAAAATGGAATATGATGTCATTTAACTTCATTTAGTATTGAGTTAAGAAATGGGGTTTTGTCAGCTGTGAAGACCCACTTAAGTGCAAGAAAGCAAATCTAAATGTAAACGTATATTTTAACCAGGAACAAGAGCAGAGAATTAATTAGAAAAGTTTAATTTTAATATCTTCTACTGTAATTTCAAAAGCGGAATAAAGTCAACTAATTTTTACATAGCCTACTGGGAAGCAAACAATGAGATCTGAAATATTTCAACAAGCTGCTGAAACTTGCCACCTGCTCAGTGTCCATATCGGGGCCTCGATTAGACAATGCAATTTTAAACACAGACGGTCTTTTGTCTGTCTCAGGTTCACCATGTCTTATGGCCAAAGTAGACAAAGGGAATTAAAAAAAAAAAAGAACAGAAACTCTTTAAGAAACAATAGCATAGAAAAGTGAATTGAGAAACCAAGATCCTCTGCAGATTTGGCAACTGCTGGAAGACGGCAAGACAAACTCTACAGGGTCTCAGTGAGTAAAACTGTAACCTCAAGAGCTCGCTCAGGCTCTGTTTGCCGTGCAAGCATAAAAGCCCTAGGCAGATATCCCTAACCACATGGTACATCAGAGGGAACACTTACAACCGCTTTTCCTCTTGTCTCACAGCAGGGCCACGATGAGCCCAGATGGGTCTCAATGCAAAACACTCAAGATGGTGAGCCTGTGGTGCTGAGTCGCCTGGATTCAAAATTGAATCCCACACATATTACATGTCAACCAAGATGTAATAATAAATATAGT
Source organism: Ctenodactylus gundi (assembly GCA_004027205.1). Lineage (NCBI taxonomy): Eukaryota > Metazoa > Chordata > Mammalia > Rodentia > Ctenodactylidae > Ctenodactylus > Ctenodactylus gundi. Next base: position 34,986 of record PVKB01001923.1, read on the forward strand.
TGTGCATAACTAATGTCTAAAGAGAGCTGAGAACTCTGAGTATGATGTCTGATGTAAATTTAAAAACAAAATAACACAAAAATTAAGAACGGAAGGAGAATTTAAAATGTGCTTATTTATTCCATTTCTATTGAAGGAAGCAAAGAAATATCTTAACTTATTATATTACAATATTATAATAATACTATGATATATATATATATCATAGTATTATTATATTATCCCGATAGAGCTAAAGAAAAGCATATGTGAACTAAAAAAAAAAGAGTAGGTATGTGTTAAAGAGATAAAATGGAAAGAGAAAGAATATCCACTGAAAATATAACTGTACAGTTTACTTTAAAATAATATACATATTTTTAAAAAGCAATAACTTGGATTATAGGAAAAATAAGAAAATTAAAAGATATTTAAATAAATTCATTGAAGTAGAAAATATTTAATATTTAATGCTCTTAGACATCCATGCCAAGTCTGTGTCTCAACCATACTGAAAAATGAAGCTGTGACCTAAGCAAAGCAAGCTGTGGAGAGGACACGGTATTGGGGAGGAATTGCAGAGACAATGTAAACGGCAGAGAGCAAAGCTTCAGGCAAACCAAAAGGGGGTTCCAAAAGGGAAACACGCAGGTGCTCTGTCTTCAAGCATTTGTACTAACCTGGGTGAGGGGGTGTCTCTCAAACTGGGTTTTTGCAGTTAAGGCTCTGGTTTAGCTGATCAAGTTACTGTTTCTAAGACTTTCCACCCCCTCACTTCTCCCACTCTACTGTCTTGGTAACTAGTTTGATGTTGTCCTCTGACGGGGATCTCACACTGCAGACAGAAACTGAATTTTTACATTTTTCATTTCTTGGGGTCTCTGCACCTCTCTTTCACTTTGTCCTGTCACAATGCTATTCAACATCCTGAACTTCTTGAGACTGTGTCATCTATCAAGACTACTGAAATACAGTCCTTTGGCACACCAACACAGTCGGCCAATGATAAACTGCATATGCAATGGTAGTTTCGTAACATTACATCATCTAGTTATGCTTTCGTCTTCTAAATGTGTACAAAATGTGTGCTGTGATACACACGCAATGAAGAAACTGCCTAAAATGCATTTCCCAAAAGTATTCCATTATTAAGTGATTCGTAGTCCCAAGTACTAGCTCAATCTCCATACCCTTAAGGAATACAGAAGGGATCACTTACCAATCCAAGTTCGTATTCTAATAGCAATTTCCTTTGCTGTGGCCTCGTAAATAAACAAACATATCTCTATTTTCATTATAAACTCCACCAAATTCCACAAACTACTAGACCAATTCACCAGCAGTTCATTCTGAATGGAAGGAAGGATGCCAATCTTACCTTTGTTTATATCTCAATAGAGAGCTGAGCCCAAGTAAATATTTGATGAACAGGCGATTACATTAGCTTAAAATAAGATAATTAGATGGAAAGGGACAACGTGAGGGTAGTGACCGGCTGAGGCAGAAATACTAGGAGTTCAATTCTTGGCCTCAATTTTAGGAAGTCTCAGGAACCATCCCAGCAGGAGCCCACTACCCACCTGACGTCCTATTGCTACCCAGCAGGGGGCAGCCTCTCCCGCCAACCTGGGCGTCCTTATTCAAGGCTACCTTGCTCATGTTATGTGTGGCTGTCCTCAGACCAGCCCTTGTACATGCCTTCAGTATGTAAATTTCGGTGCACATCCCACATGTATGACACATGGCAGCTACTTTCATTTAATTTGAGTCTCAATCTTCTCTGAAGTGAAAACAAGTATTTTCTTTGTTTTTCCAATGAGAAGTTTAAAGAGAAAATTGTTTAAGCAGCTTATACAAGATTACAACGGACACCGGAACAGGAATTAATGTGGGGAAAAATGCAAGAAGGGCCAGAAATCAACAGGTATCCAGCGAAGGAGAGAAAAGTCAGCAAACATTTCAAACCCAGCTCTGCCTGGCTATAAGCCTTACTTCCAAACATTCCATGCAGTGCCCCTGTTTTCATGATCTGATGTGATTTTGCTCAGAGAATAAGTTTAAAGGTTAGTATTTTTAAAAGTACAATAAAAAGTGACCCTTCTCTCACTGGAAAAATGAAGTGTGATAGGAAATCTTGCTATAGTATGGATATAAAAATCAGTCCATGTAATTTATCACATAAGTCCTGTTTTGGAATATCAGTCCATAGAATCCAAATTAAAAACTACATAGAAACACACACACACACACACACCCTACAATTACAAGTGTGAAATCCTTATTGCTATTTCTACATTTATGGTATAGAGATTTTTTCCTCTATAAACATGACTATCTACTTAACCAGCTCCAGAGAAAAACCATTCTACATTTCTTCTTCACCTACTTGTATCCAAGTCTTAAAAAATAGTAGTATGTGGATTACCACCTTCTTTGCTGTAGGTATAGATACAAAACACAGCAAAGTCTCGGAACCTGCATGAACATTAGCTGGATAATCCTAGCACTCTGGGAAGCTGTGGCACAGGAACTGAAAGTTCAAACCCGGGGTGTGCAATTTAGCAAGACCTTATATCGGGATTTAAAAATAAGAAAGTAACGAAGGGCAGGGTGTATAACTTAATACAAAGGTCCTCTGTTCCATTTCCAGTATCCCCCACATAAAAACATCTTGCAAGACCACAGAAACTCCCCTGCCCCCTTTCCCTACACTCCATCCTGCTAGCAAAAAAACAGAAAGGGAATTCTTCCCAGCAATGCACTCCATGAATTACCTCTTCAACTGCTGTATGACAATTGGAGTATGAGTTTTATATCGTTTTGAGCATATTTTGGCTTATTGTGGTTAAAATATATTTTATTACATTATAATCAACTCAGAAAATTTGATTTAATAAAAAATGACAAATACTTAAAAGCCATCTGTAGTGTCCCCTGGCATTTTTATGGCAATATGCCAATGATTCTTGAACAATACGTGAAAGCTTTTCACAAGTCAGAACTAGCATGCTTGTGTCATTCAATTAAATTAAGGATGTTTTGAATTACTTCACCGAATCTCAGGGAAAATTTCACAGTAAACCTGAAACTTGTTATCTAAGACGATTTCACAACACGTTCCTCAAGGGAGAGCCTGGCCGACTGGCATCACCAAGCACAGTGCTAGCCATTCTGGAAAACAGAGATGCATTCTCTCTTAATTTAAAAATTAATTCAAGTGGTATTAACACGTGGACTTAAGCTAGGTTCAAACCCAGGACAGCACACAATAGCAAGCTTTTCAAATTAGGCTAAATGGAGGGAAGATTCTGTTTTTAGTTGCAACATAGTCTTTATTATATAACTGCCACTTCTATGACTTAGCGCTGATCCAAATCATTAAAAGCAGCAAATCACTGTGCTTGGGACCAAGCATTTATGTTTAGACCCTTAAAGCCTTGATTTAATACAACTGAGTTTGCCAGAAAATATAACATACACTTGCAGTATCTTTAATTATAAAAGCCTAGGGACCAACTGTTTACGTCAATTAAGACATTTTATGTTATTTCTAGCACAACACAAAAAGTGCCATTAATAAAACAGTTAATTGCATTTATTTGGACTTTACATTTTTACCTTCTTCCATGGAAATTTTCCTTTTCCAATCTCTTTGAAGAACACAATTTAAACTTGTAAAGTTTAAATATTAATTTCTAGGCATTAATCCCACCAAATATAAATGTATTATTCTTGCTAATGTTTATTTTATAATTAGCCAAACACTGTGAAGATTAATTTTACTTGTTGAAATATAGAAATGTATATATCTTTCCACAAAACAGAATTACCTTATCTTATGGTCAGTCTTTTCACTCAATGTAAAGATGGTTTTGTTTTTTTTTTCTACCAATATCAGAAGATTTAGAATAATTTTTCTAGTTTAGTAATATTTAGAAAATGTACACCAATTTGAAACTAGAATATAGAATATGTTGTGAAATAATTAGAATTTGTTTTCTAATTTTTTAAGCTTCTTTTTAGGTTCTTACAATTTAATAGTGGTTCCAATAATTAAATGTTCATGGTTTTAAAGAAACTCGGTGTTTAAATTATCAATGCTAGCTTTTGTAATACATGTAGTAAAAATTCAAATATTAAGACATTTATTTTTTCCATATACTGAAATGTATAAATGCAAAATTTAAGTGTTACAATGAAGTTGAGCATTTTGTGCACCTATGTACCTTGTCTAGGGAAAAAGGACTTTCCCACTATACTATGTGTATGTAAGATATTAACATAAAGGAAACCGGGGCAAATAACTTGAAGACTACTTTGAACAATTTTTGTGTCTTTTACATAGGAAATTCACATTATATCTTCAGCTAACATGAATATGTTCATGCCATGAATATTTTCTATGACTTCCTTACACACAGCCATATAGGAAAATTTAACCATATATTCTAACAATAACTTTTGAGGCAGGATAGAGCAAATAATTCAAACATATATACTATAGACAGTTTGATTAAAAATTCTTCCATTAATTAATTATCCTGGGCTACTCTGAAAGGCTCAATTTTTTCTTTATCTTAGATCAGACTTGTCCAGGCTATGTTATAAAGTCTTATATCAAATATATGTTTACTTCTATACAGCAGAAGATAATAAAGCTAAATTTTAATTTTGGAGGATTTTTTTACCTGCATATTTTTGTTTTCTACAAAGAAACATGACGTATACATGAAAATGCTGAATTCACCAGGAAAGGCAAAGATTCTAACAATTAGAAATTACTAAGGTGAAAACACAGACTCTGACATTTTGCTTGAGAAAATGCTTTTCATTTGTATTGTTTGAATTTGTTAGGGTATGTAAAACAGAGAGCAGAGAAGCTTGCTGGGATGCTGATTTTGTTTTGGACATACTAGACAACCTGAATCAATTCATTTGGGCTTTATTGTTTCTGGTATTCTAATTAGCAAAAGAGGTATCTGAAACTTAATCTTCTTAAAATTCACTTTCTTGTTGAAATATACAGCCCGGTATTTTTTACATGATGAAGTTGCAGAGTTACAGAGTTTATATTTGTTGGAGCTAAAGCTCATAAGCCTTAAATATGTAATTTGTTTGAAATTCATATTTCTGACAGTCAATGAAAAAAATCGAAAGGATGAGAACAAATGAACAATGGGATTAAAATGCTTTTCTTACAGCTCATCAGAGTTGTGTATTTTAACTACAATATGCAACACTGAGTGGGTAGGCAAAAACTACAGTGCTCTTAAAAGAGGGATTGGAAAGGACCTTAGAAAATGGAACGGTATTTTCTGTTTTTGAATAGGCAAAGGCAATGCTACCAAAATGGCCATACTACCAGAATGACATAGAGATTCAATGAAATTCCAGTCAAAATATCAATAGCATTCTTTACAGAACTAGAGATATAATCCTACAACTTGAATGTAACCAGAAAATACTCAGACTTGCTAAATCAAGTGTTTTAGTTACTTTTTTTTTTTTTTAAATCACTGTGACTCAATACCCCACATAGACAACTTTAGGGAGGAAAGATTTATTTTAGCTCACAGTTTCAGAAAGCCACAGTCCATTCACAGGTGGTCAGCTGGAAAATGGTGCAATCATATATATGGTGGGCCACAGCTGGAGTCTGAGCCTGAGCCAGTACTCAAGAGACAGAGATCCTCACAACGTAACAGAACAAGGACAAGTCTGGGAGAAAAGGCTGGCCGCACACACCCCCTCCAGGTCAAGCTCTAAGCATCTACTCCTGCCAGCTAGGCCCCACCTTCAACACTACAGGGTCTCCATAGGCACAGGAGGCTTTTGGGGAGACAGTCCAGATCCAAACCACAGAATTTTGCCCCTGGTCCCCAGAAGATTCATGTCTACTCCCCTGTGCAACAGACATTTAGTCCATTTCTAAGAATTACCAAAGTCTTTACAGTTCCTGCACTGTTAACGGTCCAAGGTTTATGGTCTCTGAGACACAACGTAAATTCTCAGCTGTGAGTTCCAGTTAAAACTAAACAGTTAAGCACTTAAACAGGCAAAGGCACAGGGTAAACATTCTCATCCCAAAAGGGAGGATAAAAAGTAACTGGACCACAAAACAATTCCTAAACCCCACAGAGCAAGGATTCAATCCTACAACCTGGTGTCCAGCACCTGGACTAAACTGCTGCAAGACAGGAACTCTGAAGGGCTTGGGTGCCCCCGCCCCCACAGCACCGCTGCTGTCCACAGCTTCCTTCTCTGCTTTGGGCTGAAACCGCTCAGCCCACGATCCCCGCTCCTGGCTTCTCCAAATTCCTGGGTTCTCCACTGCACCGTAGGCTTCTCCTTCACAGCTTCACACATGGCCCTCCCAGGGACACACTGCCTGGCCTCCAAGGCCTTCCTCTGAATCCGGGTAGAAGCCTCCATGAACCCACAATGCTTGCACTCTGCACACCTGTAAAGCCAGGACCACACTGATATCAGACAAGTCCACCAATGGCTTCAGAAGTAGTCTGGCCCTCTTGGATAAATGCTGTAGAAGTTCCTGAGCTCTTAGACGGTTGAATTCCAGGTGGCCCAACTTTGGTAGCCTGCTTTTGCTCTGGCCCTGGGGTACACTCAGAGCAAGTCCTTTGCCTCTTAAGATTTGTCTGTCAGATTTGTTAGACTTACTTAACAAGATCTATGGCAAAAATATTTAATATTGATAAAATAGGCTATGTCTACAAGAATAAACAGATACAAGGCTCAAATCATATTAAAGAATGAATATATGAATAAAAAGCTATGCAATTGTTTGTATGAATAACAATTAAAATAGAATATTGTATTTTTGAAATAGTAAATAGTAATGTTTTGTTACATTAGGTAGTAACTACTTTAGCAACTCACATAAATACAGATCATAAAGAGAACAGCTAAGTGTGAGTTGTTACAATTTAAAATATTAAGACACAGGACACCATAGGCAAATTTCAAGGCAAGCCATAACTTTGAGTAGATAGCTGTATCATGTATAACTGCAAATCATTAGTATTTGAAATATTGATAAAATTCCTACAAATTATTAAGAAAAGATACTGCATAGAATAATATGCATTGGAGTGACATATTCAGAAACATCTAAATTATCAATATCTAGTATGTGAAAAAACTATGCCTAACAAATTAAATCCTTCTTTGACCAAACTGTGAAAGAGAATTCTTTCATATTTACCCTAGAAATATAACGGGTTTTTGGATGTTTTATACAGCAGTATTGCACAAAAAATTTTAATAAATCAGCCAGAGCAATATATATCAAAACAACTAAATTTCTCAGGCATAGATGAGCAAAACCAGGAAATCAATGCTTTCATGATTCCAACTAAATAAAGATGAATGATACAAAGCAACACTATATACTGTTTAAAGAAACAAGAAATGAAAGAAATGGAGAGAATTTGGTGTAGACACATAAATCTGAGATGATTTCTGAAATAACTGTATTTGGATACCTGCTGTGCTTACATTTTATTCATTTCATTTACTTCCTAGAATTTGAAAAATCTTAGCAAATTTTTAGAAGATAAATCTTTTTTGTGTATGAAATATTACAAAATGTAAAGAAAACTACTAAGAGCGATTGTTGGTGTGGATGGAATAAAAACATTCTCAACATTCTCAAGTTAAGTGTAACTACTTGTAATCAATGTGAAACAAGTAGCAAATTGAACAGTGAACAAACACGTACCTGTGCTAGCAAGGGTCCCCCCAGCTCTTTGACACCAGGGGTGGTTTAATGAAAGACCATTCTTCCAAGGACAAGCACAGCGAGGCCCTGCCTCCTGCTGCCAGATCTGCAGTGGCATTAGAATTTAACGGGAGCACACTGTCAGGAGGCGGAGCTTTGCTCATGTGTCCATGGGGCCTGCCCTTCCAAGGCAAAGGACATGTTAATGACTCACCTACAAAGGCTCGAGGCCCTGTTAAAGAACATATTCTCTGTACATGTGCCCAGGAGAAATGTTATATGCATACAACCAAGGATAACTGCATGTATTTTCTATGTCTTGTTTTCTTTTTGTGGAGCTAAGGATAAAATCCGTAAATATTAGGCAAGCACTCTACCACTGGGCTTCACACCCAGCCTGGTATGCATATGTTTGGACTGTGACTTCTGATATCAAAAACAGTGAAAACACACAATGTCTATCAATGTAAGGAAGGTGCTTTATCACAGGCTTCCAGAGCTAACGGACTGCACACGTGACAGGGAAAGTAACACAGAGACCTGAGGCATCAGTAGTGATGCCATCTTTGATGTTAGTAACAGACAATGAGCAAGGTAGGGGGTTGGAAAATAAAAGAGGGAAACCCATACAGTATAGGAGATTCATAAGTTGTAAAGGTGAAACAGGATGCATGCTCTGTCCTAGCCTAAGATGGCATCCTCAGGGATGAATGAGCTTTCGTGAGGGGGACCTGCAACAATCTAAGGCCACGGAAACATGTGCAACAGTTAGCGTATAAACTCCGAGAAGGCGGTAGAGACCAGGGTGACAGTTGAACCCTCCGACCCAGAACGTCACCTAGCCTGCCAGAACGCCATGGTCTTCCTATATAATGTGACAATGATGTCTGTTCTGGCCACCCAACAGTATTGTTATGTTAAAGGTGAACCGCATGTAAAAGTGAATATTAAACTACAAAATAAATGTAAATAGAAGTTTTTGCATGATTCCTTTCCCCACTTTTATTAATATTTATATTATGGGAAATATAATGTATCTATGTATATACTTATAGATACACAGATGTGCATATAAGTGTGTGACACACAGTGATTACACTGCCCTTGAGTATTTTCTGCACATATATATCACATCAAAATTACATTAACATTAACATTACATATCACATTAACATTCACATCAACATTCCCCACCCCCTCCTGGGCCCTCCTGCACCCTTCCCTTCCCCTCCCCAACTCTGACTACCATGTCATTTGGCTCCATAGTACATCTGTATTCTGGGTTTCTCATATTGGAGAAACCATGCAATATTTTATCTTCTGCATCTGACTGATTTCACTGAGCATGATGGTCTCAAGTTGTATTCAATTACCTACAAAAGCCTCAACTCTGCCTTTATGGAATGTGCACATGTCCCTCAACTTTTATATCTATTGGCTTGTTGATGGGTATTTTGAGATCTTCCACAATTTAGCAATTATCAGTTGTGTGGCTATAAACGTAGATGTTCATGTATCTCTGTTATATGTTGCTTAACTCCATTGGGAAGAAACTCAGAAGAGGTATCACTGGGTCAAATGGAATATTTCTGTTTAGCCTTTTGAGGAGTGTCTACACTTCCCCGTATAGTGGTTGTACCAGTTTACATCCCACCAGCAATGTGAAAGGATTCATTTTTCCTTGCAACTTTGCCAGAATTAATTGCTGCTCAAGTTCTTGATACACACCTTTCACTCTGGGATAAGGTGAAACTTTAGTAATGTTTTGATTTGCATTTCACTAATGCAGCTAATTGGACATCTTTTCATGTATTTACTGGACATTTGAACTTCTTCATCTGAGAACTGCTTATTCATTTCAGTTAATTTTCTAACCAGGTCTTAAAACAATGTTCTACTTGCTAAAACAAAACAAAACAAAACAAACAAAAAAAACTACCTTAAGAATTTAACTTGTACACTATATAAAATACCACAGTACATGTTAAAAATGAATAAGTAGACATATAGAACTGTAAAAATAGCAACTGGAGAAAAATAAGACATCACAGTATAACATAAATCTGTAGACAAAATTACAGAGCTTAATTTTATTTAATTTATGTTGGCTTTAGGTAAACTTATTTCATGAATTCATTTTCTCTATAAAAAACTAATGGTTCTCTTGAATGATTTCTCCTTAAGAAAGCTATTTTCTTTTTTCTTTCATGAATAATTTTCAAAAGCTATTTTTAGTTGAAATTATAAAATAAATTTTGTGACAAAATAATCACTGGCTATAACACTTTCTAGGTAAAATGCAGGATGTTTTTGGACTTTTTTTATTTCCAATTCCAGCCTTGATATTAAAATGAAATTGATATTGCTGCAGCTAATTACAAAGGTGAAATTAGAAAATGCCTCTGTGAAGGCAGTGCCTATTCCTGTGTATGCACGCATCGAGAGTGTGTCACTCTTCTGAATATAAATTTAATTGAACAATTTAGCAAAAGTTTGTTGACTGCAGATTTCATACGAGGATAGACTAGAACGTCCATGGATCTTAGTCATCAAAGTACTCAGCAGCGCACAGGTACGTTAAACACTGGTCTTGCTAGCATGAATGCCATTTTTGAGCTTTCCATTATCTATCATTCTTAGTGAATTTCATACTTAGAGTACCCTTAATTAGCTTGTATTATACTTCTTATAGTATATCCGTAACATTTCCGGTAGAAAATAATAAGGCCACATATACTATAGATTCTCATCATAGTGCAAAAGTTATGTCTAATAATGCTGACTGTATCATACATACACTGTGAACAGATGACCAATGAAATCACTGGCTAAATGTTTTCTATATTATTACAGCTTATTTTTAAAGTAATTGTATTGCTCCCTCTTTCTGTTTTATTGAGGAGTAAAATAAACCGCCATCAGACAGCAAAAGAGAGCTAGGTGTCTTGGAAACTTTATTTACTTGATGTTCTGGCAGCTTCAGTGTCACTTAAAATGAAGTTGTGACTCCGTTACAGCCCTGAGTGTCAGAATCAGAAGCCGCACTTTCTGGACAAGCAGGCAGCTGAGGGATCCACCTTCTGCTGGAGGTATTAAGTGAATCTCATTGGAATGCTGCTTAATTTTATCTTCTATTTAAGGATGCTTTCCAAACATTTGCCAAGACAAGGCTAGCGTGCAACAGCAGAGCAAGGACGTCTGCACAACCGACTGCTGTGTAGTCAACAGAGTGTACAAACTTGGCCATAATTAAGGTGTCCTACGGACAAAACCCACTGGTAGAAGCCTCGGTGCACAGATAACACTAAGCTGCAAAGTAAAATGATTAAGATTTCTATTTTCACCGATTTGGGGAGAAAGCAAGCCAAAAAGACGGCCAGACTAACCGACATGCATGTACTTAGGGAAGGGAGTCTTCATTCACCACATCAACTTTTTCTTGGTTTACAGTTTGTTCCTCATTAAGTTTAAGAAGCAGCCATTATTTTGACTGGCGCTTGAACATATCTTCATCAGGTTTGTTTTAACCCTTCAGTATTAAATAAAAGATGCGTGTGTGTGTGTGTGTGTGTGTGTGTGTGTGTGTGTGTGTGTGTTTACCTGATATATGATATTATATATGTATATATATATATATGCATTCATTGAGAAAACATATTACAATAATATACCAGGCTTAGACAAAAACTATCACCTGTTACAATAAAAAAATCCCCATTTACCTCAGATACAAAATGGAGATAATTTGTCTCTAAACGCAAAAAACAAATATCTAAATGTCTCTAGACACAACTGAAATAAGGACATTGCTCTAAATAGTAGCTGTTTACATAAACATACTCAGTACATAGTTAGTGATATGTGCAACTTTTTGGCAATCAAGAAGTTAAAATTGCATAATTGGCCTAAGCCTCCAAAACCCTAACATAGCTTATGAGATGTGGGGGAAAAAAAGAATATTTGGTAAGAATGCATTCAAACAGGTTCAAATGAATTCAAACCCAAGAGGACATTCACACCATGATAGTTTCTGTGACTATAGTCACTGGATTTGGGCTGGATAAAGTCCTCACTATTATGTTAATTTCATATTTCTAAAACAAACATTACCTTTTTATGCTACGATATTGGGAGTCAGAGGAAACAGGAAGTGAGTGGAGGGTCAAAAAGGGAGAGGGGAAGGGACTGTAATGTTATCATGATACATACGTGCAGAAAATACTCAAGCTCAGGATAACCACTGCATATTGCACACACGTGCATGCACACACACACACACACACACATATACATGAAAATGGAGAAAAATAAATCATACAGAAAACATACAGAAATTAGTAACAGTACTGCAAACTAACAATGAATTACCTTCCTCTAAATTCAAAACCACAATTCCATTATAATAGCTACAATACTTAGGACGACATTTAATCAGAGAAGTGAAAGATTTAAACTGAAAAACATGAAACACTGGTATACAAAATATACACAAAATGTATATTTTGTTTTTCCAGACTGGAGGAACTAACATCATTAAAATATTCACATAAACCAAAGTGATCTACAGAATTAATGTAACACTCATTATTAGGGTTTTCACAGAAACAAACAAACAAAAAAGTTCTAAAACTTGTATGAAGCCATAAAACACCCCAAATAGTCAAAACAATCTTGAACAAAAAGATGTATGCTGGAGTATAACAATGACAGACTTCCAGATTTACTGAAAAGCTACAGTAAACAGAAGAGCAACATACCAGCATAATAATATAAACATATATCCGTGAGATACAATACATAGTTGGATAAATGGCATGGATAAATAAATTTGACATATTTGTACATGTATGTATGTACAAAAACAATGGAATACTCAACCTTCAAAGAGACGGAGATTTGCAACAACAGAGCTGCATCCAGAGGGTATAACTGAAATAAGCCAGGAGCAGAAAGATGAAGAGTTTGTGTTCTCACAAATGGCAACTAAACAAATTGAAAATTACAAAATAGAACAGTAGTTTTGACGGTCCAGGAAGTGTGAGGTAAAGCTTAATTGAAACTCAACTGTATTTGGAGTGTCTTGGAAAGGTGGCTGGATCATGAGGCAGTATATTCATCAGCCAATCAAACACTATGTCCATAGCTGCACATATTGTCAGGAGGTGGGGACCAGGTGGAGTATGCAGGTCACTGAGGGCAAATCTCTGAAGAAGATGGGCACACTTCCTCAGTGCTCTGACACCCCGTGGCCGTGAAGTGAGCCACGTTGCTCCACCATGCTCCTCTGCTGTGATGTGCCTGCCTTGGATCCAGCTGACAAAGGATTAAACCTCTCAAACTGTGAGACAAATTAGGCCTCTCCTCCTGGGGTAGGTCATGGGTTTGGGATATTTTGACAGAGATGTATAACTGGTAAGTGTTTTCTACCCATCGGTGGCCCATCTCTTCATTCTATTGACACAGTATTTTCATGGAGCAAAAGTTTTAGTTTTGATGATATAACTTTATCATTTTTTCTTTGACACAGCTTGCACTTTGTGTCAATTTTAAGATCTCTTTGCTTGATCTTAGTTTCCAGAGTTTTTTCCTTTGTTTTATCTACAAGTTTTATAGCTCTGTATTTTATACTAAAACTTGTTATCTGCTCTGAGTGGTAAAGTGTAAGGTTCATGTTGAGGTTCAGTGAGTTTGCTTATGAGTTTTCAGCTGATCTAGCAATGTTTTTTTGAAAAGATATTCTTTCTTCATGGAACTATTTTTGTATCTTTCTCAAAAATCTACTGTATGCCCTTATATGAGTCTCCTATTTAAAACAAACTTTTTCCTTAATACTATGTATGTTTACATTCAAGCTCTTCCACATCTCTGTGAGCATATAGAAGACTTAAATAATGTTCTCATGCACAAAGCAACAGAGACTACAAGGGAAGGCGAATTATATTGTCCACATATCAGTAGGACAAGCCTTTCATATTTACTCCTCAGATACATTAATTATTTTCATATACTGCTTTCAAAACTTAGTTGGGTCACATTTAATAATGCTATTTTATCATTTGAATGCATTAGCTGCCAGAAATAGAAGCCGGCACTGGCTGATTTAGACAGAAAGAAATGTATCAAAAATTTTCATTATTTCAAATTAGAAAAAGAAGACTGAAGAATGAGGCTTAAGACTAAGCAAACATGAATAATTCTTCAAGTCATTTAGAGTGGGCTGGTGAAGATATTGCGGTGTGACAGCTGCTGCAACGATCTGCATTGCTTCTACTTTTGCATCAATAAACTGGTCCTGTAGAAATGATTACTCTGCTGTCCACTGTGAAGATCTTTGCACTGAGTGCTATTGCACTCTTTCTGGTATTGGTTCAAGTCTAGCTCACTGTCTCCTGTGCTAGCTGCAAAACCTGGGGCATTTCATCTTCCACAACAGAGTATATCACTTTCTAATTTTAACATCCATAAAATGGGGGTGCCCATCAATAATAGGATGGTAACTTGACTTCTAGGTGAAAAACAAGGGTGAAAAAATGGCCAATATAGCCATTGTCACTGTTGCCCTCTCTACATAAGGATTCACATTATAATATTTTATCTTAGCTCACAAAGTTTCTGAGGTAATAAATGGTGATTCATAACTCACTTCAAAATTATTCCAATAAAAAGAACTTTATTCTAGAGTTATGTGAGGAGATTAAAACCAATAATAGAAAATAACATGAAAAAAGAACTGTGATTTTAATGTGCATCCAGAATCAACAACTATCCCTTTAAGGACAAAACTATATGATCTTTTTCATTAAATTCAATACTAACGCAGACTGTTGTTTCACATTTTACTTTTCATATCATGTCTAATTCAGAAGGAGGTCACACACACATACATCACACACACATGCTCACATTATTTTCAACAGTTTAGTTTGGTGCTATAACTGAAATATATACATATTTTAGCTGGGTTTGGTGGTGCATGTTTATAATTCTACCACCCTGATAGAAAAGGCAGAAAGATTGCAAGTTTATGAATAGCTTACACAACTTAACAAATTAATGAGACTCTGTCCCAAAGATCTCAAAAAGAAAAAAAAAGTTATGGATGAAGTTTATTGTGAAGGCCCTGGCTTCTGTACTGGGGAGTACAGACACACACACACACACACACACACACACACACACACACACACACACAAACTATGTCAAAATTACAAGAAGAAAAGGGTATCACATGAGGGAAGAGTTCTAGAATTTCTCTTGGTTCTCTGTGGAGTTCTGGAGGATCACATGACCTTCAGTTTCACTCAATGACATCATAAAATTCAACCAGCTGAGACAAGATGCACAAAGCAGAAGATAGAAGTCTTTTGGGATCAGCTATATTGCTGGCCAAAGTCTCAGCTAGGCACAAAGACAGCTGACAGAAAACACAATCTAGAAGCAATCCAGAGTCCTCAGTAAATCTAATTTACACTCATTACATTAGGAGGTGACATTCCACCCCACAAAGAAACTTTTGGTCTACACTTTTGCTGTGTTCAAAATGACAAAGTATTATGAACTGTCAGCAATTCAGTGCTTCATAACTGACTTATGAGATAACTAACTTTACATGTCATTAATGCCAATTCAGATACCCTTGCCCTAGTAACCATACTTAGTAGGTTACAATAGCCTAGTGTGCAACACATCATCAAATCTTCATTATATGATGATTACCAACAGAGGCACAGCATTATCATCACCTGAGAGAGCTTTCATGAGCCGCCCACACTCACATCCACCTAGACCACTTCAAAGAGGAAGGTTCACTCATAAGCATCAAGCACTGTAAGTGACTCCAATATGGCAAGGTGGTTTAGATTCAGAAATATTTTCAAAAAAGGGCTAAGTCATATAGATATGTATGCAAAGTGTGAAAATACAGTAATATGTGTATTACAGCATTTGGGATTCTAAGTAGTTTTCATGTTTTAAGAGTATAGAATGATGCATGCCATAGTCTATTTATTCAAATAAAGAATAGTCTCAATATGTAAAAATTTAGGCCATAAAAACTTTCCCAATATCCTATTAAGACATTTATGAACATTTTCTTCTTCTAGTACAGAGTAGGAGAGAGGTATCTGAGTAATTAACATGTTATTTGGAAATATTTACATATTATAATTAAGCTATACATGTTAATTACTTATGTAACAAGGCTGTCATACTTGTGTGTGTATGAAGTACATGCATATAATAAACACATATATACATTTTAGAAGACATTTAGTAGTCAGACCCAGCAATTTTATAAACATTAAGAAATATCAGTAGGATAAATATTAGAAATGTTTATCATGTAAGGTATCATATATAAATTTACACATATAAGAGTGATAATTAACCAATATAAAAATAGATATTTTTAAGAGGAACATTTGAGTATGTTTTTCAATTTCTACTCTTAAAGTCAGCAAGCAATAAGGCAAAGAAAACACCACCTTTGGGGTTGTCATCATCGGAGAGGTCGACACTGTCCAGTGTTCAAGCCTTCGGTGAGTACTGCCTTACTACCTAGATGGTGGTAGTTGAGTTTTGGGACCTTCATTCTTGCAGCCATAGGTTAGCTGAGCTTGAGTTGAATGTCAATGAAAACTTGAGTGTGTCCATTCAAAGCAGTCTCACAGATACTTGTATAGTGCCTTTGTGGTGTAGCAAAATTATTTCCACCAAACAGCACTTTTACATACGAATAAATGAAGTCGGGGATCATAAGAGCTTTATACCATGCTACCAATTAAAGAAAATACACTTACTTTAAAGATTACATAAAGCTGTGTTGGTGCTTGTCTGCATAGATTGCAAAGTTTCAATCGTTGTGTGGTAAATAATTCACTGAACTTGAAGTTAACATCCTGGCTTTTAGGGCAGCCCCCAGGCAAACTCAATCTCTCTGTAACTCTGGCTGAAATGTTCTGTTTCTTTTGAATGTCTAAGATGAAAATAAAACTAATGTGCTTCCAAAGGCCTGCTGGAAGAATTTGTAATATATGTGAAAATTATAAACTGTAAAGTGCACACAGGACACATAAAACGCAACACGATTAGGCTATATGATGAAGTCTCAAACTGAGCTTCAATAAAACCAACGTTTCTTGACAATTTCAATGTTAGACAGAAAATAAAGTAGATAACATCTTGCACACTTTCAAAAACTACAATCATCATTGATGATATCAAACATCATAAAACAAGTTTTCTTCATAACACTAATTTCTATTCTTTCCTTATAATAATATACAAATTTGACTGACAGACACAATATCACCCCTGCTAAAACAGTGTTACAATATAAAGATGAATTATTCAAAGGGTGATCCTGCTCCAAATCTTGAAAAGAATTAATGTGGATTTACACAGAAAGGTATTGAAAATATTCTCTATCTAGTATTCATAGACTCTGCGCAAAAAGTTATGAGAAGTAGGAAAAGAAACAGTGTGAGTAAAGTGAAGAAAAAAAAAGAAAATTGAGACTAAAAAATACCAAAGGAAGTTTTTGTTTTCTGTCATTTGATAGAAATTTTTCTTTAAAATAAGCACTTCAACCAGCACTTGAAAACACATGGCATCTAATGATTATCTTTAAATGAAGAGAATGACCATAATTATTACTTTCTTTTTACTGCTGACTTCTACAGTTTCTAAAATGCAGCAGACATAAATGGAAAGAGGTCCAAACATACAAATACCTAATACCTAATAGACCCACTCAAAACTTGTGACAAATATCTAGGCTTTTGATTAAATTAATTTCTTCATGCTATCTCATGAAATGTCTGACATATCAAGCATTATTATGCATTCTTTGAAAAAATATACCTAGGGAAATCAGGAGCATAGACATTTAACCATTGTGAGATTACCCTATCACTAATAATTTCAGTCATTTGAAAGATTCTTTAAGTCTTGAGTGCAACTTTTGGCATCTGAGAAAAGAATTACGATCTCTAATGTTCACCTTGCCAGCAGGAATCTGTAAATCTATCAAGATACAAACTGAGATATGAGTCCTTCTATATCATCTGTCATTTCCAGGTTTTCTATGAACTATATAGACACAATCATTTAAAATAAAACTCCAAAACACATATCTAGGATAAAATCTTACAGTCACACACAGGCAACACATGCACACACACTGTAAGAACATGCAGAACAGTCACCCTGAATAAAATCCCAAAACAAAAGAAAAAACTAGAAATGTTCATCCATTCTAAATCTATATTTAATGACATATAAATTATAACTAAACATTGATATCATACACGCATTTCTGAAAGCAATGTCCAGGACACACTGCATGCAAGAATGAGCAAAGATTCAAACCGGCCCAATAAAAACACTAAAAACATTATCTTAAATCCATAGGTTGAGAATCCACTTCAAAGTCAATAACCCTGAAAGTTCTTTTAAGACTCAGAATGGTCAGTTACCATCATTTATTCATTTTATCTTAAATATATTTACTGTGTCTAATTCTGGCCAAGTTGGTAAGGAGATCAACAAATTTTAAAATGTTTTAATGTACAGAATGCTGTGCAAGTTCACATATACACATTCCTGTTTATTTTAGTGAATGAGCTTTTATAAAGAAGGAGCCTTCGTAAGTGTTTCCCCTGAATAACTTCTTTCTTAATGTCCACAAAGGGAAGCTGTTTGTCACAGGAAAGGGAACCCCAAAGTGCTCACAGAATAAAGCCAAGAGTGATTCATCCATATGGGGATACCTTGAGGTTTTAGTCAAGGATAAGAGAGTCCAGGGGGTAAATAAATCCACAGTATTTGTCAAAATAAATGAAGAATATAAAAAAGAGAAAATCTTAAATATATATTCAACATCAGAAAGCCAGTAGTCACAAAAATAACAAAACAGTAGTCACAAAAATAACAAAACGCCAAATGTATTACTTTGCTTCTCCTATGACCAAATTGAGACAAACTGATTATAACTGGCTATGTGCTGAGTAATAAAGTTACTGTTAATAACAATGATTTGCTACAATATGACTTTATAATACACACTCTGACAAACACACACACACACACACACACACACACACACACACACACACACCACGATATCCTGAGACAATCCTTTCACACTACCACATACCAATTCCAATCTCTCACCTGATTTTGAACAAGCGATAGAGGAAAAAGAAATAAAACAACTTCTGGATAAAGTACTATTTTTTTCTAGGTTCAATGTGCCCAGAGATATTCACACTGATGTACATGTTGAATATCTCTTCACCAAAATGCTTGGGACCTGTATTTTTTCAAATTCCTTACTTCATTCAGATTTTTGGAATAGTTGTGTGTATATAATAAGATACATTAAGCGTTAGACACAAGTTTAAGCTAGAAATGTATTTATGTTTCATATAAATCTTATGTACCATTGCTTGAAGTAACTGCATGCGCCATTTTTGTAGAGCCTGTGTTTTGAAGGGTGCTCATCGCATGAGGCCAGTCATGAGAATTGCCACTGTGGCATCACACTGGTGCTCAAAAAGTTTTGGACCCTGGAGCATTTTTGAGTTTGGATTAGAAATGCTCAGCCTCTCTTGATTGAATTTTAAAAATTGAGGTCTAAGATTAGCACTAGTTAACTTACTACTTAATCTGAAATTTGGTCAAGGATGTTGGGGAGAATGAGGGATAGCATTCCATAAAATTGCACTTGTTTCTGATAAATTTATAAAGTCAACAAGCAAGGTATTATGTTATTAACGGTTTCAGTGATTGGTTTCTTACTTTGGCTGTGAATGAAGAACAGATTGGATATTTTGCAATACATGGTTTGCTTAGTAAGTTTAATCCATCAGCAGTGAGAAGAAAATAGGGAATTAAGCCTGTAAAATAACCGATGTTGACCACCATGCTTTTCTTCTTACCAGTGTTCCCAAGTATTATCCTTTTCTCAAAATATGAATAACCAAAACTGACTGCCATGACACCTATGAAACCCAATCATGCAAAAGAAAGGTAGATAGATAGATAGATATTCTTAGAAAAAGTGATGTATTTAAAGTTTAACACAGAGTTTAAATAAATAACTGAGTTCATGTCATCATACTTCCAAAACTTAATAAAAATTTATAAAATTACAAAATTTACCTATAAAAATATGACTTAATAAACACATTTTTAAAGAGCAACAGGAAAAATGGTTTGCTCTACTTTTTTCTCAACACGGTTAAATGGGAAAAAGCTGATCAATGTGTCGAGACAAATTTCAAAGCTGACAATCAAAGTTCTTGCCTGAAAGCTTAGCTAAGGAGCTACAGTCAACAAGTCATAGGTGATGGCTCAACATGACACATGGCAGAAGTATGTCAACCATGTCAACCTGGAAGCAGCTTGGAAGGTTGGCCCAGGACTTAGAAGGCAAGAAAGCTTCATTCCCTTCCTTCAGCTTATGCGAAACACTAATGCAAGAGTACAGTGTACACTGGAAAATCTCAACATAAAATAGAATTTCATGTTATAATTACTTCTGATGCAATTGGTTACATACATAGTCCTTTGGTTTTCCATTAGAATATTCTAAAATTCGATTTTTCAAAGCCTGCATATACCTTATAATAAATCAAATAGTTGTACATATTAAATTAGAATTATTTATATTTCAAAAATCAATGTTGGCAATAGTGCTTATAAGAATCATCATGTATCCTTAGAATTCAAAAGTGTTATTTGGAAAAATGTTTATTGAGTCCATAAAATTAAGAATATATATTCTTAGTTATGAAAGTAAATGCTAATATTGATTTCTCATTTTCATGATTTGGAAAATGATGATATATTTTAGTTTATTAAGGAATATAATATTTGTTAAGAGACTCCTTAATTTACTAAGTTTCATAGAGTCAATGCGTGAAGTTTTGTCATTTAAATTTAATCGTCTGAGTACTAGAATAACTAAATAAAAACTGTCTAATTTTTAAAATAAGCATATTCTTTAAAATAGTCAACCATATCTAATTTAAAAAACTCAATTATAAACTTTGAAGTTCACATATTTTAAGCAGAAACAGAATACAAAAACAATTTGTACACAGTCACGTTCTTGTTGTTATCTGAGGGCTGTTGTATTTCCACTTCACTCTGAACACCCGAGCTTATGCACAGACGCTGTACTGTGAATACACACATGCACCGTGGCAGGTGCAAATGGTGTTCTAACGGGACATGTCAATGGCCAAGGGTGCTGCAGTTACCCAAGAAGCACTCAGCACTCATTCTCTGGATCTTACAATTAGGTGACATTCAGCTTTCACTGCATGAAATCCTGGAAAGCTTGCACGGGGGAAGAATCCTACAGATTCCAGGAAGGGGACTCTCGGGCCTCCTGGGTCTCGCGTTCACGCACAGTGACTACAAGGAAAGGCATATCTCCCCGGAGGAGGCAGGCCGCTTAATTCACCCATTAGTTTGTGCAACCCGAACCATCAGGCACAATTGGACTTTCAACAGAAAGGCAACGTTGATGAACAGGAACCCCGTCAGAGAGGTAAGGGCAGCAGAGGTCAAGTTAAGAAGCCTCTCTTCTGGGTGGAGCTTCCCCGCGTTCTCATCCGACATCCGTGCGGGTGATAGATTTGAGCCCCGCGCCCAGACAGCGATAAGTAATGCGCCTCCTTCCAGGACAACCGCAGCTTTTCACAGGGACTTATCCTGATCTTCTAGCCAGAGAGAGCTGGCTGCAGGTCTGCAGGCAGCGCTTGCGCTCTCTCTCTCTCTCTCTCTCTCTCTCTCTCTCTCTCTCTCTCTCTCTCTCTCTCTCTCTCTCTCTCTCTGAGAACGGGGTGTTTGCGTTTCCCGCCCAGTGACCTTTCAGAAGCCTCCCCTCCGCAGCTTTTTACAGATCATCCAAAGTTAAAGAACAGTCGCTCGCGTCCTTGGAGCACACTCTGGGCCTTCCACGCGAAAACCTGTAGGGGCTGAATGAGAGGCGACTTGCCTCTCTCCCTTCCAGTGATCCTCTACACCTGCGTGCACGGACTCCCCCAAAGACATCTGGACGCGGGGCACCTGTCCTTCTGTCCAAGAGTCTTTCAACTAGTACAAGGCACATTTCTCCACTTTCCTTACGCAAACATTAATGCATGTCTGTCCCCCGCCTCCCTTCCCACAGTTGGAGAGTGCGCCCACTCAGGAGGGCACGCAGGGGCCGCTCTCGCCTCCGGCCCATGCCCCGGATGCCAGAGCTCAGAACTGGAACTTTGAGACCAGGAAAGCCAAGGGACACGCAGGGAAGTGGGAGCCGGCGCGCTCTCTCGCAGAAAGGGTTCCCCTTCCCTCCCTGGACCAGCCCTCAGCAGCTACTTGGGTGGCACTTCCAGGACACCATGCGCCCGGGGCTCCAGCGCCCGCGCCGGGCGGCCGCGTCCCCGTCGCTCTCCTCCCGGTCCTTCCCGGTCGGCCTCCCGGCGCAGTCCCCTTACGCCCCGCCCGGCCGCCACAGAAGCTGTGCGCCCAGGGGTCCACAGGGCCAGGCTCGGCCCTTCCAGGAGTGGGAGAAGGTCGCCGTCAACTTTGTCGCCGCGGACTCTCAAGAGTCCGTGGACGAGCGCGTGCACTCACACCGGCGCGGACACGCGGGCGGGAGCACACGCAGCCTGCCGGGGAGCCTGCCCGGGGCGCAGCGAGCCCACGGCCGCGGCCGGCAGGGACGCGAGGCACGGTCCGGGCACCGGAGACAATCTCCAAACGGGCTTGGGAAGTGGGGACCCGAAAACTGCGACGCTGAGCCCCGAGACGCCGGGTCCCGGCTCGCGCGGCGCGCACTCGGGGAGCAGACGTCGGCGAGGCGCCCAGCCCCGCGCGTGGCCGGCACCCGCGGACCCCTCGGGAGGGGCGGCCCCTGCGCGGCCGGCGACCCGGGCGCTCGGGTGGGCTCGCCCCGCGTCCGCACGGCCCGGCCGCCGTGGGCCCCGCGCCGGCCGAGCCGCCGGCGCGCGGCGCGTCCCGGTCGCCGCTCCCGCCGGCGCGGACTCACCCCCAGCTTCCGGCTGCGGATCCGCACGTAGCCCTGCTTCACGATGTCGTTGAAGTTGGAGGCCATGGCGCCGCGGGCCGCGCGCCGGGCCGCCGCGGACGGGAGGCGGGCGGGCGGGCGGCGGCGCTCACTCGGCGGCGCGGCGGCCGGAGCGCACCACCGCGGCGCCCCGGCGCGGGGGGCGCGGGCTGGCAGGCGGGCGGGCGGGCGCGGGCCGCTCCCACCCCGGGCCGCGGCGGGACCGCGCCGCCGCGCCGCCGCACGCGCGCTCCCCCGCGCCGCCCGCCCGCCCGCCCGCGGGGCATCCCCGGGCACCCGACCCGCGCCCGGCCGGCGCCCCCGCCCCTCCGCGCCCGGGCGAGCGGCGCGGCGGCTACGGCGGCCGCCAGCAGGGGCGCCACGCGGTGTGTCTCGGGGCCGTGTTTACAGCGACTGGCACGCCGGGGCGCACGCGGCCGGCCCGGGTCTCTGCCCCGCTAGGAAGTGTCAGCCCACGCCTGCCCCGCCCGGCGGTGCACACAAAGACGCCGGTGGCGCGCGCCGCGCGTGTCTCGTGCTCCCGCTGCCGGAGACCCGGCGAGGAGCCCAGGCAGCCGCCCACCGACCCGGCCGTGTCGCCGGCGCGCCTGGATGTCGGCCGGCGTTTCGGCTGGGACCCAAAGCGGCTGCTAGATGCGCTGACCTGTACAATTTGTAAGAACCAGGGGAGGGAGAACTTTGCCTCCTTCGAGGCGCAGGAAGGTGTCAGCTAGGTTTTCCTCTATGGTAATGACGTTAAAATTTCCCAAACTTACCATTTTATAAGATTCAGCGAAAAGGCATCCTGGTTTAGAAACACGACACGTATAAAGATTAGAAATGTCGTGCTGAGCCCTTCATCTAGAAACAATGATGTAGGGAACCAAAAGCGCGTGTTTGTTTCCACTAAATAAGGTGAGAGGTATCTTTCCAGGTTATTTGAAACATCTTAGCCCTATTTGGAATATGATCCTATTAAGAATCATCCGGAATTTTATTAAGGGGAGAAAAAAAATTGAGAGCTTGTAGGACACTGTAGCTTGTCCTTCACCCCAGGCTAGAGAGCATCCACGGTGACTGTGCCCCATTCCTACCAAGAGACCCCATGGAAGGTGTGATGTGCTTATCCCACCATGTCCTGGCATTTCAGCTATGTAGTAAGTATTTTTTTTTTTTTTTTTGGACAGCTCACTATGCAAACCACAGATGCAAAGAAAGATACTTAAAAATAATCTGGCAAAGTTTATTGGATTCTCACTGGATGAGCTCATTATTGGACCTTCCCAGAAAATTTATATAAGCACCCTGGTAACTCACTCTAAATGCCGAGACAGACGCCTTCTCCATCCCATTCACTCCTCAGTATTTAAATGACTTCTAGGCTATTGTTTTTTAATATGAAGACTGCCACAGTCTTTTTTCAAAAAGCAGTATTTCATTCATCTGTTTAACAAACAAAATTGTTAAATGGACCATTATGCCATTTAATAGATGAGGAGGCTGGGCCCAGAGAAGTGCAGTTACAGAGCCAGGGTTTCAGTATCAGTCTTGTGTACAGTAAGTCTTATGATCGTTAACTTCCACTCTCATTGTATGACTGACATTTCCACAGAAGTCAGGGGCTGCTTTGGCCAGAGGGGCTGCCTTAGTACCTACATATGACCAGGAATTACAGGCAGCTTTTGAGGATTACATAATGATCGTGCTATGCTGACCAGATTTTGAAGGTCCTTATAACACATCAGCATGTTGAAATGGCCTGAATAATCTCCTATATTTACATTGTATTTTAAAATTTCTGATGTAGCAATTTGTCTCTGCCTCCCTTTCTTATGCTGTTTGTTGCTGTGCCTCATGGAATCATGAGGTATTTGTCATACATGTTTTCCGAATTTTGGGCTTTTTCGACTGTAACCGTATTGCACCATTTAAGTATTCACTTAAAGCCTACATTTTCCCTTAGCTATCGGTGTGACTTAGAAATGTATATTCTTTTTTCCAAGAATAATTCATAAGAAATATTGTGTGTATCTCACAGCATAACACCGAAAGGAACACAACAGCTAGCTAATTGGAGAGAGAGCTGACACGTTGCCAACTCAATCAATTAAAATATATGTGAAATATGATTATAGAAAAACTCAAAATTATAACTGATTACATTCTCTACTCACCTCCTGCCCAATAGTTTTTGTTGAAAAGAATGCTCATTTCTTGGATATATTATTTCATCAAGGATTGGACTGCAAAGCTATGGTTTCTTGATTGGATTTTATTTTCCCATTTGTGAATTGTTGTTTCTCAAAAGACAAAACAGCAAAACCAGTAACAACAAAACCTTCCCTTGAAAGTTGGAGGATTGCTCTGAAACAGATACCATATAAAAAAAAGACCACAGGTGTGGTTGATTATTGACTTTGTCAACCAGTTTTCAAAAATATCAAATAGTTTCTCAAAGTGAGCCTTTGCTTTTTAAAAAATACTGTTATTAAATATGTAGATTTTTTGTATTTGATGCTTTTTTATTCCTTTTAGTCTTTATTCATATAATTATTTGACCAGACACAGCTGCTTCACTTAACATTGTTGTATTTTAACAGCGCACAAGAACTTCTTAGCTTTGATGTTGACACAAGGTTTCCCAGGTTTATCGTCTGTGCGTGTAATGGCAAGCCTGGAATTCTTTATTTTTCATAAGGTCTATTATGGTTTATGTCTAAAATGTCACCCAAAAGTATCATGAGGTTAAAGGTGGATCTTTTGGCAGGTGATTGGATCATGAGGATTGAGGGTTCAACACGCTACAGTGGATTAAACCATTGCTGAGTTCAGAGCTGTTAGGATGTGGAGTCTGAAGAGGTGGGACCGTGAGACCCAAACTGGGCCACTGTAGGCTTGTCCCCAGAACCTCTCTTCTCTCTCTTTCTCTGCTGCATGACTACCTTACATTGAGTAACCATCTTCTGAAGTCACCTTGCTGTTTGTGCCTTGGCACTGGCCAGTCTTGGGCTCAAACGTCTGGAACCAAATAAACCTCTCATTTTTTATGATGTGAGTATTGGATACTTTGTTCTAGGTCTTTTTGCATTTATTTGGGTTTATTTGAAAGCATTCTGATATGACCACATTTTTCTTATATTTGAGCACAATTAGTACAAGATTATGTGTAGTACTTAATAAAAATGAAATTAATTATATCATATGGTTAAAACACATTCCTGTGATATGGTTAAAACATACATTAATTTTTGTTGGTTTTTGGCTAGTGATTCTAAGTGTTTGAGTTAGAAAGCAAGGAATTTCTTTCACTATAGAAATATACTTTCCAGAGAAAAAAATCATTTTAAGGATATTTCCAATTCAAATTAATGTGAGCAGAGTATATATTTAAACAGTGCATCTTTTCCTTTGGGTTTTCTTTACATGAAATATTTACAAATTTCCTAGTCAAACTTATCAAACAAGGTATGAGAAGCTCTAATTCTTATCCCTTCCTCTGCCTTCTCCCTGCCTTTGTAGGAAAAACTTCTATTAGTTTGTTAAACTTTTATTAAAAGATATATATGCAGACACATTGCCAAAGACTATGCAAAACGAGGAGTGGCATGTGGATTTCCAATATTCCACTGACAGAGAGCTTGCTGAGAGAAAAGGCCAGCTGCAAAAATATGCTAATTTTTGTTAAAAAATAGATATAGCCCTGAAAAACAAGCCAAAGGCCTCCTATACAGCAGCAAAGAATTTTGAAGAGGAATGATTTTGAGGAATAATTCTGTAGCCTTAAATATTTCTTCATCTCAATTTCAGAACTATTAGAGAATATTAACACTGAATGTCTTCCACTTTCTCCTTTTTTTCTGACATAAATTGTGTAGTCTTTGTATTTGTATTAAGCTTATCCAGTCACTATCAGTTGGTTTGGGAGAGATAGACAACTTGTCTCTCTAGTTCTAAAAACGATCTTTAGCTGAAAAACCATGCCTATAGCATTTCACCCAAAGAGTCTCATTCATACTAGGTCTTGTTTTATACATAAGTGTTCTGTGCTTGGAGTTTATATTGTACAAGTGAGAATTTAAGAGGTCTTGGGAGGTGGTGAAGATATTTTGCACATGAGAAACATAAAATATCGGGAGCCTGTGGACAGATTGTGGTAAGCAGTGTCTAAGGTGGGTCTCAAAGACTCCAATCTCCCAACTTAGTGAGTGTGGCTTAGATTTAATGAAGGAATGATAACAAATAAGGTATTATTTCTAAGATTAGGTTATAAAAAAGATATCAATGTGTTCCCAAGTTTCCTCTTGGTTTTTCATGTTGTATGCAAAATACATATGCTTTCTTCTTAGGGTGCTATTTAAAGTTATGCAATTCCTGTGTCAAATTTGAAATACTAGAAAATTTAACAGATTTCAGTCATTTTTGGTATTCCAATTCTTGTCTAATAACCACAGTTGGTGAATTATTTTAGTTTACTTTCCTTTACTTTATTGCTTTGAATTTTGTGGGAGGAGAAAATGAATTGGTAGGCCCTCCGCACCCATCTCCACACCACAAACTTGCCAAGACGTGGCTGTACAATGTGTACTCTTAAGGTTTTCTGAGATTTGCCTTCTACAGTCCCTTCATTCATGAATATTTGAATCTGAATGTTGGAATCCAAATCTCATTTCTCTTTTCCTGTTCTTAGTCACTATCTTTCCTCAAGGTGGTGCCTAATATTTCAGCCCTTTTTTAGCACTCAATCCTCTGCCTTTAGAAGTCATGTTCACCTGGAATTCAGGATATCAGTACTTCCACCTCTCACCTAATGCCTCATCGGGTGTTCT
The DNA here is from genome assembly GCA_004027205.1 of Ctenodactylus gundi. Classification (NCBI taxonomy): domain Eukaryota; kingdom Metazoa; phylum Chordata; class Mammalia; order Rodentia; family Ctenodactylidae; genus Ctenodactylus; species Ctenodactylus gundi. The sequence goes on from PVKB01001923.1 coordinate 62,593, forward strand.
CACATTGACTAGTTACTCCTCTCCTCGCATAACTCATGATGGATTTTTCTTTTCTTTTATTCTTCGTGTGGTCGGGTATTCTCTTCTTCCTGTTCTTTTGCAACTATTCTTCCTCAAGGCTCTTATTACTGTTGGTGATTGGCTACATTTTTGGCTATTGGAGACTGCATGGCGTATCTTTTCACCTACTTACATTAAGGTAATTGTCTTAGGCAATTTCCATTTTTATTTTATTTGAACTGCAATCTTCATTAATGTGAGAAGGTTTAATATATTCAAATTATTTTGTTGCCCATAGAAAGGTCATCTTTAAGAGTACCCATTCTTAAATTCTAAAATGTTCATGATTGAAGATTTTGGTATTTAGTTCATTTATTTGTGGTTACTGGAGAGAATGTTCATATGAATACATTTTTCTCGTGTTTAATCACAATTAATAAATCTTTACTCAATTTTAATACCTCATATATTCTATGCCAAAAATAAATGTACATCTACTTTTTTAACCTTCTTTTCATACCTTCTAGTAAGCTGGAAAAAAGTTTATATTTTACTGTAGAACTGAGAATCTTAGTTATTTACAATATTTGCAGTGTAGAATTAATATAGGCATAATCTATATGAACACCTAGACTTGTAAATCATCCCTTCCCCAATGTATGCATTATAAATTTCTTTTTCAAATTTTGTGATACTGAAGTGTTATTCTATGAAATCTCACTTTCCTAGCTCAAATATTTAAATGGATTTGTTTAAAACTGTATGAATCCCTTCTATGAAACTGGATTGAGCATATCTATGTAAAATATTAGATTTTTCTATTTAGAAAATTACTTTTCTTCTTTCCATATTTATAGGTAGTCTTGATATTTACTTATTTTCCATTAGTTCTTTGGTGCTCTTTTTACTGTCAAAATGATATTGCTTTCTTTATGAAATTTAAGAATAAGTTATTGCAATAGATTATGAGAAACACTACCATAATAATATTGAAATATTTATTTGTAATATTTTAAGTCAAATTTTTCATTTCTCCAAATTAAAAAATTTTATCTTCAGTTCAGTGTATTTATTATAATATTTTTCTCATTTTCTACAATAGATATAATTTCTGAAGCAATGATACAAACACGTTGAAGAAGTCATTTGGAAATAATTTTGGTAAGATTTTTGGGAATGGGATGAATAAAATGTTGACTGTTGCTTAAAGTCATTGATAACAATTAATAAGGTAACTATTAATTAAAGCAAAATAATTCTTTCCCATTGTTATTTTAAAAGAACTTCTTAAAGATGTATATTAAATCTTACTAAATGTATATTCAGTATTGAGTAGATCTTCAGATATATTTTGCATCTCAAGCATGATAAACTGAGTTACAATTTATTTATTTATTTATGTTAATTTATGTTAATTGATCTCTTTTGGTTTCCCTGAAATGCAGCTTATTAAATGATATTTAATAATTAACTAATTAAATACTGAATTTCATAGTGTAACATTTCTCTTACCATTAATAAAATTAGTTTTGTAAGTTTCTTATGTCTTTTCTTTTTTAAAAAGAGAAACATCAAGGGTCTTTTATTTTTAGAAGCATTTAAAATACAAAAATAATTTGTTTTATTGAGTTTGGCAGCATTATTCATTCTATATTTTTGAGAAATGAATTATTTTATGATTTTATACTCTTCCCGGTGGAACATAATGCTTCCTACAGGTGTATAAAACCTTTATTCACCTTCTGTGGTGATTTATATAAGTAAAATCACAAATACCTTTATGATAATACTATCAGCATTATACATTTTTTGGAGTTTTAAAAACCTCATTGATATGCATTGTTACAGTTCCTTTTTTGTTTTAATAAAATTTTGAATTTTTCTTCCTTTTCTCTTGGAATGTATTCACCAGATATAGCCGTATTTTCTTCCTGACTAATTAACTGTAATTTGGTGGTTAATTTCATTTTGTACTTAGCTTTAATATATGTACATAATTTGACAACAGTTCATACAGTTTTATAAAGTTGGGAACTAGTTTCAGATTATATCTTTACTTAGACACAGTGCCACTTCCTTTGTTTGATGACCTCTACATACGTATGTTGAATTTATCAGAATGTGACTGTATTTAAAGAGGCAGTATAGTTAAAATTAACTCAGTAGTGTGAGTTCTGTTTTAATATGGCTGTGACTATGTCCTTATAAACAAGAGAAATTTGGACACAAACGTGGACTGGAGGGAAGATGGTGAGTACATGGAGAAGACTTCCATCTACAAGCACTGGAGAAAGATTTCCAGAGAAACCAGCCTTGCTAACACATTCACCTTAGATTTCTAGCATCCAGATTTGTGGGAAGATAAATAGGTGTTGTTTGATCCATATACGCTGTGTTATTTGGTCATGGAGATCTTACCAAATTAATGCACTGATCTGTCTTAAGCATTTTAGAGTTTTTATTGAGAAGTTTCGTGGTCACTGAAAGAATTATATCAATATCACAAGATTAGGAAACACCCAGTTTATCCATAAGACAGAACTTTGCATGTGTTTGACCCAAATATGGGCCAGCAAATGAAGGAAGAAAAACCAACCTGGGTGAGGTGGCGGAATCAATAGACAGGCAGCTTGAATTAAATAAAAAAGAAGGAAGGAGGGAGAGGATGACAGCTTCTGCTGGGAGAGCTCTGGCCTTTGCTGCCGTCCACCATTGCCACACACTGACTGGCTCCAGTGCCCCATGTGCCTTTGCTGCCGTCCACCATTGCCACACACTGACTGGCTCCAGTGCCTCATGTGCCTTTGCTGCCGTCCACCGTTGCCACACACTGACTGGCTCCAGTGCCTCATGTGCCTTTGCTGCCGTCCACCATTGCCACACACTGACTGGCTCCAGTGCCCCATGTGCTGCTTTCCCTTGCAGATTTGCTTGACTGTTCCGGTCTTCACCTTAGCCTTTGGATGTGGATCCATCCCACAGGTGCGAACCGACTGCCGGGTGGTCTTGGACTGGTGTTCTTGCAGCTCATGGCTGAGCAGCTCCTGGACCTTCCAGCTCTCACAAGTGCAAGGGTCTCTCTTGGACTCCCTCTCTAGCTCTGTAAGTGGATCTAAAATATTCTATAGATACTATTTTAAAGATATATATATATTCATTGCTTCTCCCAGAACTCCAACTAGTATACGTTTTAATATTAACTTAATTAATGAATTTTGAAAAGTAATTTTCTATTTATTTTGTTTTAAGTATATAGAAATACAGTTGATTTTTGTATAGTGACCTTGCTAGACTTGCTTATCCGATCCAGTAGTATCCCTGCAAATAATTTTGGATTTTCTACTAACATAGTCATGACCTCTTTGCATTCAAATTAGCTGAACTAAAAAAACTGGGGGTAGTGGGTAGTCTACCTCTAGTCCCAGCTGCGTGGAAGGCTGAAACCAAAATATCACTTGAGCCACAAGTTCAAAGCCTACCTGAGCAACATGCATGAGACCACATTAAAAATAAATAAAATGATAAGAAAGATATAGGCAATTTCTGTACCATCATTTCTATTCTTATGTGTTTCTTCTTTATCTCTTCTTTCCTCTCTTTTCTTTTTGGTCTTAAGGACTACTCAACAGTGCGAAACACAGTTGGTCAGATCAGACATCTTTGCTTGTTTGCATACTCTCTGCAAAGCTCTTAATATCACAACATTATGACATTAACCTCATAAATTGCTTTTGCCATGGACATCTCTGTATTACTAGTTTCCTGTCTGATTTTATCATGAACATATGTTAAATTTTATCAAATAGCAAGTGTTTCAAGGAAGAGCTTGTATTGTAAGCACCTGCGTGTCTCCGATTCGAGATTCAGGCTCCACACCATGCTAGTCAATCCACTAGGTTTCTTATCTCTGTGGCTTGGCCCAGGGTTGGAAGCAGAGAAAATCAGTCTCCAGATAGATTCCCAGTGCCAAATACCCTTCGGAAAGACATGGATGGATGCAGATGATTTCACCACATTCTCTGTGGTCTGAAATGCTTGTCTATTGTAGTTTCAAAAATTTGACTTAAAATTTCTAAAAACTTGAGAGACAGTGAAGAAAAGTTCATGCTAGAGTTTGAATATTTTTGTCTTCACCTTTAACTTACATTATATACTCTCAGAATTCATGTGTTTCTTTAGAGACCAAACTGGCCAAAAGCTTGAAACTTTTCAAAACTCCATTTTTGTGAGTATCTAAGGGTATTTTCATAAGTCATTTAGTAAGATTTTTTTCAAAAATGATTTTGTGATATGTAATCGAAAAAATCATGTGTATTTAAATATAAAAATGTATGACAGTAAAAAAAAAACCACATCAACCTTAATTCCCCTCAAGCACACTTCGCTTCAAACACAATTATCCAGTTGTTTTTGTCACTTCCTGAAGCAGTCTTGGAATATTCTTCCGCTAATGTCTTTATTTGTACTGTCCTGGTTACCTGGATGTCCTGAATCTATTCAAAATGCTTTATCTCTTCAGGTCATTTTGACTCTGGGGAGGAGCCTAATGTTAAACAGTGAATAAGGCAAATGAGGACATGTCAGGAGCCTGTCTTCCCCTGGACTGCACAGGCAGTGGTATTCAGATAGTAGATAACAACTTACAGAGTCACTAACAAAGAAAGAATCCCAGAAGTGCTTCAGAAAGTGTGAAGAATAACAGGATTGGTGTGTTTTGAAGCAAATGGCAGTATTTTGAGTGAGAATAATGGCATGTATCTTTCTTTATGAAATCTTTTCAATTTTGACATTCACTCTATTTTTCAAGTATCCCTTGTATGAAAATTCTACCTTTTTTCCTTTCTAGACATGTTGTGCTTTCTGTCATTTAATACTATAAATTTATTGGCTTATGCTATAACTTATGACCTATAAAATCTCCATTTTAAAATACTTGATAAGATTTTCATATGCAAACAAATATAAAAGGGCTGAAAAGTCAATGATTAATCTTTGAAACTGAGTTTATATTTTCCTGATATCTAATTCTAAGTTAAATCGAGTGCTTTGATCATAATTTATCTGTTTTCCTTACATTTTAATAGAATTTATTCACATGTTTTACTGAACTGCTGCTCATTGTATTCACATTTATGAATGATATACCTCCGTCATATATCTTACAAAATCATTTAATATTCTTTATATGTTTTGGTGTACTATCCTAAATTATATGTTAAAAATGTTTTTTTCTGATCTTTTATTATTATATCTCTTTTAGTTTATCTTTTCCAAATCTTTCTCATTTTTCTTTGAAATACTTTGCTTTTATTTTGAACAGAACATAGAGTATTATATTTTAACTCATCATTCACAATCATGGTTATGATAAATACCAGTGAATTCGTGTTCACAATCACGGCTGTGACACATTTTATTCTTTTACATTTGTTTTATATTATTTATTATACATTTTCACATTTCTTTAATGCTTTTTTTCTAAGTCTAACATGTTTTTTTTTTTAATTAAAGGATACTTTCCTTTTTTTTGTCTTGGGCAAATACGTATGTTTAATCTAACTTGAAATGATATACTAATTAACTCCGCCAACAAATTCAACGTTTTCATTCCGTTATAACATCGGGGGAACCTGAGTGTGAGCAGAGAACTGCAAAGCTCTTCTGGGTTCGCCCGGGCCCTGCACAAGTCAGTCATGTACTACAAAGGATCCCAGGTGTCAGTGGTTGTGACGTCTATGAGGTGAAGGGAAACCTCATGAACTGCACAGCAAACCTGTGGTTGTTTTAAAAATGACTTTTAAAAATAAATTATATAATATTATCAGTGTACACTGAATAATGAAGCAATGATATAACAAAATAGTCAACATTTTCTTACCCATGATACACTTTTTTAAGCCTAAATGAAATAACTTTACAACACTTTTATGTCTACCTTCTTTTACCTTTTTCTATTCCCATTAGATATTTAGAATGCTTTCTTTTTCACTCTGCTTCCCCATTACACTTTTTAAAGATGAACATTCAAAACTGTTTTAAAATTGTTTGTTTCTTAAACTTTACATAACACATTTCCAGACACCTTACTACGCACTTTGTTATGATACACGTGTGTCTGAGCATGCTCCGCACTTTTCCCTCATTGGTAACTTCTCTCACCCCCAGGTATTTCAGCATTTTTCTGACGCTCCATCTTTGTTCTTGAGTACTCTGTTCTTGAATATCTTCCTGAAATGGACTGAGTCAAAATATTGAATTCTTGCAGCTCTTCAATCATTTTTCTTTCTTTTTAGCTAGCGAATGATCACTTGCTGGCAATAGCGCGTGTTTTGGGGTTTTAGTCCTGCATCTCTGAGGTCTCCACGTGTTATTCCCTAGTCCTCAATTTGCATTGTGCCAGTAAGAACTGCAATTTAAATTTGAATTTTACATAGTGTGCAACTTTTTTCATTTTGCCTTCAATCTTATAAAAATTTTCCTATGTTTTAGACCTTCCGAGATTGTATTCTGTATGATTTTTCATTAAGGATACCTTGAACTTATATTTGATTGTGTTATTAGTATCAAGGAAATAAAGTTTTATTATTACATCTGCTATTTACTTTTTTGCTACTTATATAGTATCCTATTTCTGCTTCTAGGAATTTTATTATATCTTAGATGTTCAGTCTTTACCATTTTTCTCTCTTTTCATTTCTGCCTCTTTTTCTGAGGCAATCTCTGCACCTTATCATTCCAAACGTAGCTCATTTATAAATAGTATTTTCCTCTTTTTAATCTTAATTTTATCCCACATACTATTTCCACTACATCTGTGGTTAGTTCCTTCACTGAAATATTGAATGCATCAGAGTCACTTGGAATGACTGGATTTTCTTGCAAGCTCCCATTTCTGTGAATATTTTTGGCTTTCTTTGCTATGGTACCTAGAATGGCTTGTTCTATCTAGAAGATTTTTAAATTTATTTTTCCAGATCCATCAGTGGAATCACTACCTAGGGTAGCTATAGCGTTATGAAATATATTTTCTAAATTATAACACCATAGCACTTGAAAGTCAAAATTACTCCTGATTTGCAGGCAACAGAGCACATTATGTTAGCAGACATGAAAGGCATATTAATTTCATTGATCAGCTTCATCAGAGCTCTCAGGTGATGAGATAAATTATCAGTAAGTAGGGGTATTTTGAAAGGACTCTTTTTGTAGTAGTTCTGAGCAGTGGACTTAAAATCCTTAGTGGTTTAAATAGATGCACTGACATCTGGGCTTCGTTTTGCATTTCCAGAGCACAAACAGAATAGATCTGGTCTAGTCTTCAGAGCACTAGGATTTTTGGAATGGTAAAATGATTATCGACTTCAAAGGGCAACAGTACATTAGTTCCTAACAGGTTCTTGGAAGTTTTGGAGCCAAGCCTTAACCTCTTTTTAGTAATGGAAGTTCAATAGTTAGCCACTTCTTCTAGTGTAAGACTGCCTGGTCCTCTCTGCAAATGTCTTGTTTATGTAGCCACATTCATCCATTAGCTTAGCTACTACATCTTCTGGAAACCTCAATATCGCTGTGTCTCAGTAAACAGGGAGGAGTGTGGGGAGGGAGAACAACGGGGAACAGCCCATCCATCCGTGGAGTGGTTGGGACACACCAGAGTTCGTTCATCGCCTTGTATGGGCATGGTTTGTGGTACTTCTGAGCTGAGTAGAGCGGCAACATCGAAGGTCATTGATCACAGAACAACATAACAGACACTAACATTAGAAATGTTATGATGGACAAATAAAGTGAGCACAGCTTGTGGACAAAATGATTCCAAATATTTGCTAAATGCAGAGCTGCCACAAATCTTCAATTTATAAAATCACAACAGCTGTGAAGTACAATAAGGTGAAGTGTCATAAACAAAATGTCTTATTTTTTCCTGTTTTTATTCATATTTACTATTCATTACTTTGCTTTTCTCTTAAACTAAGTAATATTTTTTCCTTTTTAAAATTATAAAGGTCACAATTATTTCATAGAACCAACGATGGGAATTGGAGGGGAGGTAGAGGGATGGGAGGATTGAAAAGGGGGAAGGGAAGGATTTGCAATTTTGCCATGATATGCAAATGCACAAAATACTCAAGATTAATATAAACATTATGTATTGCATCTGTACATATGAATAAAATGGGAATAAAAAAGAAAAGAAAGAAAAAATACCAAAAAAAAAAAAGACTTAAAGCTATGAGCCTTCCTCTAATGTGAAGCTGGAGTACACTTCCTCTATTGCCTGTTATGGTCATATTATGACTGTTAATGTGTCAATAATTGAGATTTTAATTTCATTTTTAGTTCAATAACTATTTAAGACTCAAAACAAAGAAACAAAAAAGAGAGACCTAGTTAACATTTTGTAGTTAGTTTCAAATTTATTACATCATTTTCAGAGAATGAATACGCTATAATTAACCTATCTTGTATAATTAAAAACTATAAAATTGAGTAATGTCGATCATTTTCTTAGGATAATATGATTACTTTTAAAAATTATTCCCCATGGAGTTGAAAAATATTTTTTTTTCAACAGGTGCCCGTGTGGACCACTGTTCTTAATTATATAATTTATCCCTCTATTTTCTTGCACATTTTTGTCTATTTTGACAAAAAATTGGGTATGTTAATCTCAAGTATTGTTTCTGGTAATTTTTCTTTGTGCTATTACCGCACAAAATTATAAGATCTTTTTCATAAAGAAAATGTAATAATATTAATAACCCCTAAAGTTTGCAATGATTAGTGTTCGAAAGCTATCATCATAGTTGCATACAATTAATGTCACATAGTTTTCTCATAAAATTTTGTTTTATCGTGCATATTTTAATGCAGGATACTTATTGAATATTTTCTTCTTTGTTCTCCATTAATGTACAAATATCCTGGGCTAATTTGAAATATGTGCTTGTAACACAAAAGCGCTTGCATTTTACCTAGAATCTTTACCTGTTAGTCTTATTTAGCTTTGCTTCTTATTGGTATTTGTAAGAATGACTAAATTAATCTCTTCCATTCTGTGTATATATGTGAGTTACATTCTTTTTTCATGCATTCCTAGAATATGTTTATTATACACTGTAGGATGTTTCTTATTGATCTAATCTAATAATTATTTTTGTGATATGAATGTTATTCCTGTTTTCCTCATTAGATTTTTACTTTCAAATAATTTGTAAATTTTCTATTTATTTTTAGATAGATTACATTTTCATTCATTTTGGATTGATAAGAAGTAGTTTAAATCAGATACAATATCTCTAGAATGTCTTACATATTTTAAAATGTTTGGGTTCATATTTCAAAAATGAAAGAAGATAAGTTGAAACATTACCTTTGATTTTCACTTTATTAAGCTAGCTTCAATTCCTAACAATTTATTTTATTTCCATTTAAATACATCTTAAACTATAACAGGTTAAATTGATTATTTCCAAAATATTTTTTCACCTTTTTAAGTATGTTTGGCATTTCTTTCAAGTTTATACGTGATTTATCATTAAATTTCACACATAGTAATTCATTTTCACAAAAATCATAGAAGAAAATCTTTTTAAATCTCATTTCTAATTCCCAGGAAAGCCAGTGAGTGGGATCAAGGTATTACATGGTAATATTAGCTTACAAAACTTAATTTAGAATTTACAAAATTGTGTTAATTAATTGGCAGAGTCAATAGCATAAAGTACCTCCTGACATATTTCCAATACACATGATTCAACAAAGATAAAATTATTTAGTCAATTCGAGTTCCAGAGATCATTTCCTCATTTTCTGGTAGAAATGCTGACCTGGTTGCATAAAACCAATAGAAATTTTTAACTAATATAGAATACAGTTTTAATCTAGCGATTTTCCAAAAGTGGAATGATATTTTAAAGTTTAGCAGGTGTCAAAAAGCCAAAGAAAAGGAAGATTCCATCTCACTGAAGAAGGGGCACACAGATGGCATGGAGGGTGATGGGTAGGAATGGTCCTGTTCTCCACTGTCACCTCCACAGAAGGCCAATTCTCACGAGGATTCTCACAGTGCTCATCACTGAATTTCCATATCAGTCCTGTCTGTGATAAACTGCTTAGCACTCTGTCTCTAACAGCTCCTTTAAAAATATTTGGTGCTAACTCTTACCTGCAATAGTCAGCTTCTCCTCTGTTTCTGGAGAAATCATTAATCTCTGCCACTCACGCTTCATGCTGGAACCACACTGTGCAGTGCACATAGCATGTGCGTCAGAGCAAGACGAACATACAGCTTCCACAAGCATCAGGTTTCCCTGTGAATGAAGGAGGTATCAGTAAGTCTGATGTGTTTGTTGATTTTAGGTGGCATGACATCCCTAGGCGTGCCCATCACAATTTATGTTAAATAAATACAGCAATTTCTAGCTGAAGGAATTTTTTTTTGATGGATGAGTGGTTTATCTTCTTCAAATTTCTTAGACCAGTCTAGATTACGTCACAGGCAAAGGAGGATCTCCTATGTAGGTAGCCCACTTCTTGTAATTCTCAACTCAGGCAACAAACTGTTTTATGTAAGTAGTGTAGTTATTTTAATTTAATGACCAATGTATAACTTACTCATCACAGTGAAATTGTTGTTCTAGTTGATCCATAGGTATTTTTAGTCAGGTCTTTTATTCTGGTATTTATAGTATTTATCAGCATTAATATGATAGGTAAAGCTTTCAGGGTTAGAGCTCATTATAGACTGATGTTATACGTAAAAGGCCAATCAATGTCCACATCAGAGAAGCAACCTGAGGACAAACAGAAATTCTGAAATCTGAAGTCACATGCTCTCACTTAAAGATGTATGTCAGCAATCTGCAAGCTCCTTGAACTGTGAAAGTTTGCAAAGTTATCATTTGGCGTTGTACATTTCTTTAGCGAAACGAGAGTAGATTATCATTTCTGTAAGGGGGAATGCTATTCTGCTCTGTACATGGACCGCATGTATCTACCCAGTGTTTTACTGGTGAACATCTAGCTTGATTTCTGTCTTACCGATTGTGAGTTACATTTTCTATAGGTAATCCCGCGATGATCTCTTATGTTTGCCGATATCATGTCCTTTGGGTATAATCCAGAAATGAGATAGCTGGATCAGAGGTTTTGAGGAACCTCCAAAAGTTGTTCATAGCAGCTATCCTAATATACACTGTTATCTTGAGTGTATTAGTACTCTCTTTTTTCCACATCACGGTCAAATTTTTTTTTTTTGCCATTTTGATGCTAATCATTTTAACCAGAGTAAGATATCACATTACAGCTTTTATTTTCATTTCCCTGATGGCTCATGATATTTGATGTGTTTTCATAAATCCACTGGCCATTGAGATTGCTTCTTTCAGTAATTATCTCTCTGTTCATGACATTGGCTCATTTTAATGGGATTATTTATATTTTCATTAGAAGTATTTTTCTCTTACAAATTTTCCATGTTCTCTGAATATTATTTATCAGATGAATAGCTTGGAAATGCTTTTCATTCTGTGTATTTTCTTGTCAGGCAGTCGTTTCGTTTCCTGTGAAGAAGCTTCTTAGCTTGATATGAATGTTTTTGGTTTTGTTGCCTGTATTTTGAAATGTTTTCCAAAAATCATTGCCTGTAATGATTTGCAGCAAAATGAATGGAACTGGAAGATGTTACTGTAAGCAAGATAAGTCAGATACAGAAAGACCGAGGCCGTATGTTCTCTCTCATATGTGGATGCTAAGAAACCAAAACCAGTCTGAATATAGAAAGTGATTATTAGAAGCTTTCATGGGTGGTTACCATTCTTAGTAGTAATAGGGTCTAGCTTTCCACAGCTTAGTCGAGTGACTAGTTTTGCTATTGTATGTTTTATGAACAAGAGAGGAATTCAAAGCCTCCAAACATAAGGTAATGGCAAGGAGATGGAAATGTTAATTAACACAGTAATTAGTAATCATTTTGTTCTCATGGGGAAAAAAAGTCAACATATGGATAGGAGGTCTTAAATATTTATAGCTATCTAAATCAAGATAAACAGTTTAAATGAAAGTTGACAAAAGCAGCTTAGAGAGTATTTGCCGCACACTTGTGTTAAATTAAAGGAACACAAATTTAAAAGAAAAAAAGAGCTTCTGAAAGGTTAGACTATATATATATGTATATATATATATATAAAATTTATATATGGTTGGATTTTGTTTTTTCTCTGGGGCGACTGCTATCCCAGTGCACAATGCAGCTAAAGGACAGGCTGTCTGGCTTGGAGAGTCGCAGATGTTGTAACATGGACCACAATGTGGGGTTCAGATGAGGACTCAGGTTTATCATGACTGTGATTCAGGGAGGCCGTATCTCCCCAGGGCTTCACCGACCTTCATTGTCCATGTTTTTCCTCTTCAGTCTCTCTCAGTATTACAGCAACTCATTCTCCTAAAAGGAAGCCAGAAACGTTGTCAGAGATGAACTTGCTTATGTTTTTAAAAATTCTAAATATCAGTCAGAACAAGTGATTATCAGAAAGCAATGGAGCATTAGAACCATTCACCACAGCGCAGGATAAAGGAAAGGAAGCAGGATAGTTGGAAAGCATTTGAGGAGAGCATCTGGCCACTCATACATGCAACATAATAATAACCCAAGGCAGACAGTGGGGACCGGGTATTTTATGGCAATTGTAAAATACATTATAGTGATGGCTATGGAATCATTTTTGAAGCTATGAAAAGTAGGGTTGTGTAAACATGACATGTCTAACACAAAATTAGGCTTTCCTCGCAGATGGCAGATCTATCATAGCACAAAAAAATCTAACTGGTATCCCTTTCTGGGATCCTTATAATGACTTATTAGCTAGAGGATGTTTTTGCAATTTCCATGCCTTCAGGCAAGGTCAGGAATTCCTACCTTGTATAAGAAAAAATACAATTTTTCTATAGATGTAAATGTTTTCAAGAAAATTACTGCTATTACATTATCACATGTATGCAAATATTTCTAAATTGATCATTGAATTCAATATTCGATGTAACATACTGACAACGCCATTAGAATAAAGACACATATAATTTGCCTTTTTATTTATACACTGCAGTATAATGATTTCAGCATAAGTACTCAATATTATTTTCCAGAATAAACCAATTCAGTTAAAAAAAATGTAGCCAAGAAAATAAATGATGATAAAGAAATATTAAATATGTCAGTACATTCCTAATAAGAGCTGGGAAGTTCTAAAGATGAATATTTGACTTTAATTTCTTCCACATTTGCATGAAATTAAGATTTGTCAATGTTATAAGTATAAGGAGAACAACAGGTTTGACTTCCTGAAAGTCAGGATTTTTTTTTTTTTTTTTTTGAGGGATACATGGGTACTCCTTTAAAGCCACAAGTCTGTCATGAAGATTTTTTTAAACATATTTTTCCTTGACTTTTATTGATTTCATGGCAAGGAATTTAAGCTTAAAGGTGTGATATATCTGTAATATTGGTAGAATGCTGGGACTCTTGTCTGTGAACAGATAAAGAAAATCAATAGTAAGAAAATCAACAGCAGTTTCTAGGGGAAATTATTTTAAAGTACGTTAGGCATTGTATTCTTGACTTCGGATGTTACAACATATAGATCAAAGATAACATGAACTTGAGATTCAAATCTAAGTAGAGACACACAATTACATTGTAGTTTTCACTAACCACTGATGCCTAAAATATGGGCATGTTAAAATTGTGTAGGGTCCAAAGGAAAACATGTATGACAGAAGATTAAGTAGTTATTACTTCTCTGGTGTAAGAAAGGCATCTAACCAGGCACAACATACCTAAAGATATTAGCGTAGTGGAGATTGTTTAAAAAATTAAGTGGGAAAAAGACACCCTAATGCAGAAATGAGAAGCCAGGAGACACGGGAGGAGAGAGACAGATGGGGAGAATAAGAGAAAAGGAAAAAAAAAAGTACCTCACTGATCCTCAAATTAACGCATTTGCTATGCTAGTGTTGTGCTCTTCCACAATTCAGTGTTTGGTTCGACCTCAGGATGGCTGAGACAACACCACAACCAACTCGTCCTCTTTTCCCACTCCAAATCCTAAGATCCTCTCGACATATACACGAGAAGACAAACAGAGAAGCACATGCTCAACATAAAATTGGGAACATTTAATTCCGTCACAGAAAATACACCTGCCCCTGTGAAAAGGGAACAAACAGTGCTTGGGAAAAACTGACAAAAATTTGTTTTGGAAACGAAAAATACAAACGATATTCTTTTCTCAGCTAAACTTAAGCGTAAGTGAAGTGAAAGAGTACAAAAATTATTTTTAAATGACTTCTGTTAACCGTGGATGTCATGTTAAGCCTCACTAAACAGGTCCAAGATGAAAAACTTTTTTCAATCTCAAGGACTTTGAGAACCACCACATCATCATAGCTGGTATTTTGGAAAAAAAAAAAAAAACTTGCAAGTACTATTTACCACTGCTGTAGAAACCCAACCCATGTTTTTGCTCTGTTCTTTCTCTAGAGTTACTCAGTTTATGTCATCATTGTTGTGACATTGTTTCATCACCGGCACTATGTCAGTTGCTGCCAAGGCCAGAGGGTGGTGTGGATCTGGCTACTCCTGGCTGGCAGCATGCAGTTCTGAGCCAGGCCACGTCGTGTGTGGTTGTTGTACTGATTGCTCCCGACATCTTTGCTTGCACGTTTCACAAGAGCTCTCCCTGTGACCAGGTGCCGCTGCCCTGCCTCTAACTCCACCTTGAGCCCAGGGTCTTCATTGCACACCCTTCACTGCCAGTGTGGAAATAGCTTATTCCCCTGGATAGAACAATCAGTGGACTTAACATTAGTTTCCTCTGGAAAAGAGGGAAAAAAATAGCCAAACGGTCATTCAGTGGGATATTTTTCTCATGTTTTGCCATTCTCTTATGCTTCAAATCTTAGACAAATTACAATTCCAAGTGAACTGGGAAACTGCGTATCAGTAAGATAACTTGGCCCGACCTCCCCTCGTTTTGTGTGTCTTTCTACACAGCGCATGATTCCCTTGGTATCACCCTGCCTTCCTAAGTACGCTCACTGCGAGGGAAAGGAGGCGTCTTGGGCCTGTGCCACAGGGCTTTACACTGGCCCAAGGCTGTTGGCCAGCTGCTGTGGGACTGTGATTCACTTTCTTTCCCTTTCTGGCTCTGGGATGAGCCACTAAACTAATTGAGCCCACTGGGCTGCTGATGTGTACATGAACAATAGTCCTCTGTACCTATTCCAGTGGTGAGGATCATACACCCATCACCCCTGTAGTGCCCATTTACACCCCACCCTTGGGTGTTTTGAGAAAAAGCATAGAGCTTATTGCCCTTTTCATTGTCTATAAACTCCTGGTGACATTTAATTGTTTCAACTAAATTTAATTTTTCAGAATAAAAGCAAACTCAGATAGTAATTAACAGCCATTAAAAAATAAAGAAATGCGTTAATATTTGCGTATCTGGGAAACCTTCAAATCAGTTGGAGGGACAGGAGTGGGTGACACAGACACCAAATTATGGTGTCAAAATTGTGTGATCAGACAAGAGACCAGGAAGTGTTATTCCCAGGTCATCACAAATGAGAGTGAAAGCAGGGTGAGACCATGTATCAAAAATAATAATAATAATGATAAGATTGAAACATCTCAAGTATAGGAGACCAGTAAAAAGCTAAGACAAGAAAGAATGGAATATTTGCAATTTTGATATATATCATATTTATCATTATCTTTTTGAAATTGCATTATTTGGGTTTTTCTTCCATTTTATTGATATGTATAAATGCAATACATAATATTTACAATGATCTTGAGTATTTTGTGCATATACATATTATGGCAAAATTACAAATTCTTCCCCTCTCCTGTTTACAGTCCCACATCCCTCCTCACTCCCTTCTGATTCCCATTATTCCACTCAATTACTTCTATGAAATAATTATGATCTTGGATTCTCATATTAGAGAAACATCCAACATCTAACCTTCTGCTTCTGACTCACTTCACTGAGCATGATGGTCTCAAGTCACCTCTGTTTGCCTACAAAACCCTCCAACCCATCTCTCTTTATAGATGAGTAGTATTCCCTTGTGTATAAATACCACAATTTGTGTATCCGTTGTCTATTGATGAATATTTTGGTGTCTTCCACATTTCAGCTATTGTTAGTTGTGCTTCTATGAACATGGGTATACATGTATCTCTGCTGTAGGTTTTTGTTAACTCTTTTGGGAAAATTCCCAGAAGAGGTATCACTGGGTCGAAGGGGATATTTATTTCCAATCTTTTGAGAAACTTCCATACTGCTTTCCATAGTGGTTGTACCAGATTACATTCCCAGCAGGGCGGGAGGGTTCCTTTTTCCCCACAGCCTCACCAGCACTGATTGCTGTTTGTGTTCTTGATATATATAGGCCATTCTTTCTGGAGTCAGATGGTATCATGGTGATGTTTTGATTTGCATTTCTTTTATGGCCAAGGATGTTGAACATGTTTTCATGTATGTATTGGCCATTTGAGCTTTTTCATCTGAGAACTGCCTATTAATTTCCTTTGTCCATTTTTCAATAGGATCTTTGATTTTGAGGGGCTTGCTTTTCTTCAGTTTCCATATATTATTGTCGTAAGCCTCCTGCCTGAGGTATTGGTGGTGAATATTTTTTCTCATTCTGTTCATCCTCTTTTTACACTGCTGATAATTTTCTTTGCTGTACAGAAACTTTTTAATTTGACATAATCACATTCGTTAGGAATTGCATTATTTGTAAGTGAATTAGAAACCTTTCGACTAATGAAGGATTGCTTTGTCATATGATAGCTATTTCATAGATATTTGTATAATTGAACCTTTATCCAATGGTGAATGTAAAGCACTCAACTTTCAAGCATTTTTACAACGATCATTCTTATGCTTGGGACATTAAATTATAGTGGAAAAAAGAGTGCTTTAATATTGGTAAACATGTAAATGTTCTCTTGAAGGTTGTTTCTGAAAGCCCATTACTGTTTTGTTTAAGAGAACAGTAAATTGTGAATGCATTTAGCCTGTTGTTCTTCTAAGCAAACACATGGTATGATTAAATTATTTAAGTCCTTAGTACCATGAGAAAAGTAAGCATTGATTCTTTGACCAGAGAGCCAGTGAAGACAGTAAGTTCTAAGTGCAACTTTGTTTTTAAAAACATTTTCCCACAGTGCATGTTCTTATGTAACTCAGGTCTAAAAGAAGTAGAAGCTAAGAAAAAGAGTTTTGGTAAGTGTGTGCAGAGATGCGATGGTCTAGATAATGGCAGTTTACAGTGGAGGACTCAAGTAGCTGGGTATTGGGGTGCACACCTGTAATCCCAGCACTCCGAAGGCTAAGGCAGGGAGACTGCCAAATTCTAGCCCAGACTGGGCGACATATGTGGTTCAAGATCAGCCTGGACTGTGTAGCAAGACTGTCTCGAAGAGGTAAAGAACAGTGGAGGACTCAGTAGAGGTCATGAACTTCTTAAAGTTTGGGGAAAAACTGTGAAGTGTGAAGTAAATATTTATACTTACAACTTTATTTAAATTATGTACCCTTTTTAAATTCACATTTCCAAATGTCCCTGAATCCACCCCCAGTGTGTCTGAGGCTGCTCACGTCTGGGTGCCGTCCTTCCCCACAGCCAATTCAATGATCCAGGTACTCAGTAGGCTAAGGGTGTTCATTCACATTCCTCACAGTCTTTGAAATGTAAGGCTAACATATTGAATGAAAAGCTATGTTTCCTAATGTTATTCAACTTCATGCACTATAAACACATAAAAATATTCTAGAGGTAAGCATATGTGTTGAATAAAAATCCTGGGACCATTATTCAAGAGGAAAATTCAGCAAACTTTTTATTTCAGATCACCTCGAGCTTTGAGAAATACATCGTGGTAGGGAACAAGAGAAAAAGCATAAATTATCAAGACTGTAATTTACTTTTTAAGGATAATTTGTTCTGAGTGGACTCTAAAGTATAAAGGTGAAATTATGTGCCGACCTGGATAAAATCTAAAGATATATTGAATGGAAAGTGTAGACATGAAAACTATAATTGCAAATTTGTTGGGAAAATAATGACAAGTGAAGGAAAGGTATTATAGCTTCATTACATTAAAAATCTACAGAGTTATGCAAAATCCAACATATTAAGAACAAGAAACTGAGGTAAAGACAAGATTTGAGGTTCCCTGGAGAGAGAGGGACCAGATGTTACAGTATTCCTGGGGTTGGACGGGAATACAGACATAGCACTTCCAAATGAGTAGACATTAGAATTGCATTGGTTTTATTTGTAGCGTTTAAAAATATAATTTGAAAAGGTACTTGGAATGAGATTTTATGAGTTTAATACTTGAAAATTTAAAAGCTCTGTCAAGGGTAATTTACCACTATCTCTATAAATATGTGGAAAATCTGAACTAATTTTGAATCATTATATTAGCATTTTAAAAAGCATGTAAAATGTATTTCAAATATAAATTATTTTGCATTACTAAAAAAGAATATTACTCTGATGCTAAAGTGTATGTGGTTGTGTTAAATATATCATCTCAGTTCAAATACCCCATCAGCTCTCCTCCCAGATCCCCCCACTAATCTCAGCCCACGGTAGTTGCACATCAAGCATGCTCAATTTCACCATCTTGCTTTTAGATATCCCCTCTCTCTTTCCTTCTTTCCTGCTACCTTCCCAGAGCCTCTGTCACTCTCTGACTTAAGTTTGGGTTAAGCCAATAACAAGCTGGACAGAACATGGGATGATGGGATAGACTGAAGGATTTTGCTCCTAATTCATTCCCTGGGATGTCACAGTCTAATGACTAAGCTGTCAGCTCCTCCTGTTGAGTTGTTCCCTTTACTAGGATGAAGTGGCCTCCTTCGTCTCTTTTGAACTGCTTTGGCTTAAAGTCCCCTGCGTCCGGGACGAGCGTCACCACGCCTGCTTTTCATCCACCTTCCCAGTGGCACGTGGAACTCCATCCTTTCTTCTCCAGTCTGTGTTTATCTCTGCAGGTAAAGCCAGTCTCTCTGGCAGACAATGTGCGTTGGGTTATGTTTGCCAATCCGTATCTTTAACCTGGCAATTTGAAATCATTGACAGTAAGGGTGGTAATTGTCCTGTAAGTATTGAGAACTGCCAGTGTCCTGACCTTTGAGTGTTGATTTCTTCCTGTTTTCCTCTTTGTTTAGCTGTTCTCTCTGTTAAATAAATATCTGCCTCTGATTTCTTTGTTGTGCTTTCCTTTTTGGCCTGGGGTCCCAACGGCCTTCTCCTCTGTGTGGCCTGTGCCCCACCCTCCTATTTCTGCACCAGTAAGCTACTGTCCCATGCGTTATCCACCCACTGATACGACTGGCCGTGGCTGAAAGTAGGATTAGTGCACTCAGCCATCTACCTTTGTTGGGGTGGGGCGAAGCTGTTCCCAAAGGACCCTCCAAATTAAGGTGCTCTGCTGACTCCGGAAATGGTGGCAGAATAGTTGGCACGGGCCACCTCTTCTGCATGCTTCCTGTGTTTTGTGACCTGGGTGCAGGTGGCCGGTCCACGGCCTCCTCTTTGCACAGGCTCCAGCCCTCATACAGCAGTCTGCAGGGCATGGTGCCCCACAAAGTCTTATCTCTGGATCCCAGTTTTAACAGCACTTGGCCTGCATGCCACTTTCACTCTGTCAGCCAGGTTTAGGAATGTTCTGCCTTGTGTCCTGTGACTGTGACTTCCTACCACTGCCAACACTGCTGGTGCCACCGCTGCATCTTGCTGTCATATTTCTCTGAAACCTCTAACATTATTTTTGTCCAGTTCATTTTTATGAGGCTCGACTGTTTCACAGAGCTAAGTCCTTCAAGAATCTGTCTACTCTATCTCAGTTTTTTGCCATCCCATATGTGGAATGAATGATTGGGTGTCCTGTGGTCCCAGCAACCCCCTCTATTTATTCATAAACATTCCCTTTTACCTCTGATATAGTATTCCTCCAGTTGAAAATATTCTTTAGATTTTCCTGTAACTAGGTTAGCTGATGACAATTTATCATAGTTTCCCTTCCTTTGAGAATATATATACTTTGTTTTAACTCCCTGAGAATGTTTTTCATTTGCTATAAGCATTTGGGTTAGAAGTTCTTTTCTTTGGTCTTGTAAGAATTTCCTATTCTCTCCTGGTTTCTGTCTAAGAAGAAAATCTAATTATTCAAATTGTTGCTGACCCTTTAGAATACTGCATCATTTTTCTTTGTATAATTTGAAGATGGGGGGGGGTGTTGGAAGGTTGATTATAAGAAAGCAAATATTTTGGTATTATTACTTTTGATATTTCCTGAATTTCTTCAATGAGCAAATTGTGCTTCACTATATTTACAAAGAAAATTAGATATTATTTCTTCAAATCAGATTTTCCCCCTAATATCTTTATTTCTTCAGGGACAGCAATGGTACCTATGTCAAACATTTTAAAGTGCCCAAAGTTCTCTGACCTTCTGTCCATTTTCTCTGTTATATAGTTTGCATAATTTCTCCACTGTCCTGTTCTCATATTCATTGATCCTTTTCCTGACATTTTTTGTGCAATAAAAATTTCATAGGTAAATGTTATTTTGGTTATTATAGTTTTCAGGTTTTAAATTATGCTTAGATTTTTATAGCTTTTTATTTCTCTGCTGAAAATTCTTGCTTTGCTATAAGTTTCAAGCACGCATTCATAAATTTCTGTAACTCCTGTATGTCTTCCAAAAACCTCAATTCTTCAAAGCTTGCATTTGTTGGCATGGTCTGCTCTGCATAAGCACAATTCAGGCATCAGTCTGGTACTTGACCTGCCATTCAGAAAAGCATCGAATCTCAAGGACTTGCTATGTAGATTTGTGTCTCAGACAGGACACAAATATGTAGCTCCAGAGTGAGCATGAGACGTGAATGAGCTCATGTTTAAAATCAGCGTTGTTCCTCTCTGTTTCTAAAACCCTAGGATTTTCTTGCATTCTCTGTCATGTATGGTTTCTTTCTCTTTCTCTCTTTCTCTTCTGGTAAGAACATGAGATTTCTGTTGAAGTTTTAGCTCACACTACTATCCCCTCCATCTGTCAGTGGGACCCACCCTGAGAACAAAACTGTGAATGAAAATTAACAGAGAAACTGTCATACATTCAATCTATTCTTCAAATTCTGACTCCCTCTCACAATCTGTTTTCATTCACTTTTCAAAATCTAAAGGCATTTGGTTTCTTTTTCCCTATTTCTCCATTGTATTTAATTACCATCAGGAAGAAAGACAGACTTGAATAGATCTACATTCATTAGTTAGAACTGACTATGATGTAGAGTCTACTGCTATGGAATAGGAAAAGCAGTCATCTATTTAGAAAAAGGAAAAATGAGAAAAGCTTGTATTGTGTGGCAGTTAGCAAACAGGTTTGGCCTTTCTAACTCCCCTGTACTTGCTTTGTGGGAGTAACTCTTTGGTCCACTGTCTTCCTTAGACTTCCTTATCACGATCCTTAGTGGTCTCATCTGAAGTTCTTGGTGGAGAGCTGCCTCACAGGGCCTGGTAAGGGCATGGCACGGGCAGCAACTTTAAGCATAAATAATTTAAGATTCGTAAAAGCTTAACATTTCTTTGGCAATACAAACTTCTGAAAAGACATTGCGGGCTAATGTTTCTTTTTTCTTTTAATAAATTCATCTGAAGTTAGTTATATATGTAGTTATTAAGTCTGATGAATGTTCTCTTTATTTCCTGGAGCTAAATTTACCCTCTCTGTTCCCTTCTCTAATGGCATTTACCTTGAGTATATTTGAAGTAATAGATTTGTGTAAGGAGACACACTGAATTAGACAGATATGATTGGAATGGCCTTTGCTCTTTAGCCACGCATGGGGTTGGTTGGCTTTTCCAATCCCAGGAAGCTGCAGATCTCTGGATTCTCAGTCCTTGCCCTTGCATTTTTCTCAGTAACTGGGAAATCTGGCCTCGTCTTAGCTCACGGCAGATAACCAGCCCCTGAATGTGATATTGTGAGCTTCTCAACTTGTTAGCGACAAGTTTCTTAGCAAAGTTTCCACTCCCAACTTTTCTATTTTAAATTTAACTCTATTTATTAGAAATATATTTCAACTCTCCCCTTATCCTCACATTCAATCATAGGCTAGGTCCAACACATTTTAATTTCTAATTACTTCTCACCTGTAGTAATTTCCTATCTCCCCGTAGCCAACTGAACAAGCTGTTTAGAAGAATGCAAACTAGAGGCAGAAACCACTATAAAAACAAATTATTTTTGATAAAAACTATATTCAAATATAATTTAGGAGTGACTATGCATCACAATCATGCTCTTAATTTAAAATAAACCTGCATTAGTAATTTCTCAACATTGATAGCCAAGCACACAATAAAAGAGACATTAATTTGTAAAAAAATGTGTTGCTCAATAAATGGGTTCTGAAATTCCTTTCATTTAGTTCCTAAAAGTGTCCCCCAGTTTCTTCCTCGGTGACCTATGGCACTGAGCAGATACCAAAGCATAGCAATGTCTTTCTCCTTGGTATTTTAGATACACATGCTTATTTATTAATTTAGTAAATATCAGCTTGTGTGAACTGTTTGCTGTGCACACACTCTGGACCACACACCGACAGGCAGCCACGGAGGTGAGCCTGTCAGGGAAAAGGTTTCTGGATTGATAAAAATACAAAGAAACGTGTCTTTGCAAATGAATATACATTTACAAAGTTAGACAGCCACTGTGGTAGAATATAAACACAGAAAGCTGAATGTAAAAAGGATAAAGCAAAAAGAAAATTTATTCCAGACAATATTATCAGAGCCTAACTATATAAAAAGCTCTGTTAAGTGCATTTTATTTGCCTTGATATTCTTACATCATGCAGGCATTCATTTTTTAACCTACTAATTTAAAAAGCATATAGTGTATATTCTGTATAGGTTAAATGAAGAGCTTTAGTGTAACTTCTGTGTTAAAATTCAGAGATCTTGCAGTATTCCCAATTCATATCAAAACAATTTCAGCAGACATACAATTAAGAAAACATTCTTTTTTCATTATTCTTCTCTCTGCTACTACCCATATCTTTCAAAATTTAACATTCATTTCCTACACCCCATATCAGAAGGTTTCTTGTAATATTTTGAAAATCACATCACTCTTCTCTAGAAGACATCCTGAGCTTCTTATTCGATGTAATAAACCCAAATCTTAATTCTGGTCGGCAAAGTCTCTTGAACGATTTAGATCCATGCCCCTCTCCCCACCCCAGTCACACTGTCTCCTGCCTTCTCCTCTATTACAGAAGGTATGATTCACTTTAACATTTACAGAAAATAATCTGGTTGAAGGTGATAAAAGTAGAAATCTACAATTACTTTGACGGACCAATTCATTTATGGATATGTTAAAATAACAGATTTGATCACAGAACCTATGTACAAAATCTGTAATTCAGGTTTCTGTTGTTGTTGTTTAGTTGTTGTTATTAGGAAAACCAATTTATGATGAAAAGAAAATTGAAAAAGTCTAAATCTTCATCAGTTTGGGAGAAGCTCCAGAAAGCTGTTCTAAGGTAGCCACTGTTGGCAACTATGACAGCTCGCTTGATGCTGCTTTTAGAATGAAGGGGCACAGATTTCTGAGAGTGCAGTTGACAGGCAACAGGCTGATACCCGGTCATGAGCTGGAGGTGACATGATGGGACAAGAGAACGTGACTCTGGCTGGTCAGACCCACCGCAGCCACGGGTCCCTTCTGTAGCTCACGTCCCGGGGAGAACACTGTGCTGAGTGCTGGGAAGGTCCTGAGACAAGAAGGGAAATGAGGAATAAAAAGGGGAGGGCAAAATGCAAGCAAAAGGAGAAAAGAGAGAAAAAAGAGAGAAAAAAACCATAAGAAATAACCGAGGTAGGGAATGTACTTGGTGAGTATAAAAGACATCCTCACAAATGACCTAACACAATTTAAAGAAACACTACCCCAAAACAGAGGGAATATATATATATATATATATATATATATATATATATATAGAGAGAGAGAGAGAGAGAGAGAGAGAGAGAGAGAGAGAAATTTTTCATTTATTAATTTTTAGATCCTCTGGCAAAAGACCCAAGACTGGGTGGTTTACAAACCATTGCTGTCGAACTGGCTCGTGATTCTAGAGGTTGAACAGGTCAAGATGAAGGAATCACACTTGGTGATGACCTTCTTTTTTCCAACTGTAAAAAGTTTTTTTATTTTCTCAGTTTTGGGAATTGAACCCAGGATCTCCACACCCAGCTATGACCTTCTTATTGCGCCATCCTGTGGAAGATGGCGGGGGCGAGCAGGAGAGAGAGAGAGAGAGAGACAGGAAAAGAGAGGAAGGAAAGGGAGGGGGGAGAGAGAAAGCCTGTTTGTTTTGTAAGGACACGGTAATTACCTCCCTCCTGAAGGCTCCTGGGCATTGTATTCCTTTTACAACAATCAGTGCCCGCCCCCTGCTTAGGTAAAGTCACCTCACTCTCCTAAGAGTGACACTATTCTAAGGAACGCAGTCTAGCCAGAGTGAAGCTGAGCCCTGGTCATCCAGTCACCTTTCCCCACATCTCAGCACGGTTGCTTGCCGGATTACATTTCCCAACATTCAGACCACAGCACGTGGTAATGATGAATCACTGAAAGAAACCAGGACTAAGTGTGAATGGAAATAGATAATGCATCAGTTCAGCTGTTAGCCTGGGTATTTATTACTAGAGGGCTTGGTCTTTTTCTTCATAAATTTGAATATCTGGTACAAGTTTCACTTTGGGCATTCAGCTAGTGATGCTGGCTGAGAGCGATGCAGACTCATATTTGATAATCTCTGTAATGACAGACTACACACAAGGATTGAAATTAGGTTCTGAAAGATTACCATGGCAACTCTGAAGATAAATAAAGGGCAAGGGATATGGCAGATCCTTAGTTTTTTTGTGAATTCAACATAATGTTTCAAAAGTCAGGTCAGAATTGTGCCTCAGAAGTACTGATTTGTACAATAGAGTTCTCTGTCAGCTTTGTTGGAGGCGACAAAAGCTTCTGACAATATTTGTTCTGGAAATTTTCTAAGACTTCCTCTGATTTTTAAAGTTGAAAAGTTCAGCTCTCTCTAGGATTTTCAAGGAAGCCTGTCTGTGTTTGCAGAATTACATACACATTCCACAACTGGGTTCAACCACAGGTGCATTTCCTTTTCATTAGAAATGCGATTATATACATTAATACTTTTCTAACAGTGAATTTTAGGAGCATCCTAAAATAACACAAATATGACTTCCTATCACTGACTTCTATTCTGAAACTAGCTTTATTTTCACTTTAACATTTAAGACTTAGGCTTCTTAAAATAGAAATACTTAGAAGCCAATTACATTAAGATGATGAAAATAAAACCATCTTTGGATACAATTGAGAGACATCCTAATCAGTTGAGAACCTCTGGCCATAAAAACAAATAGCAGAGTGAGGTTACCATCAGGGCTTCCCCAGGTGACAGCAGGCACGGTGACCTGGGCGATCTGTGGAGGGTTATATGAGGCCAGTGGCTGTTTGTCATTAAGAAACCAACTCTCTTTTCACCGCTTAGACCTGAGTGCAGTGATGAGTCAAGCACCCTGCTTCATGACCTGGGCTGCCTACTCCTCTTCGTGGTTCATGGTTTTCACTTTTCTTTGCCTTTTTTTCCCCATGAGGGAGTAATCTTTCTTTACAGCTATTCACTGTGTCTTCGTGAAGACCTGCACAAAAGCTCTTAGCTTGAAGAAGCCTGGGTGTTACACTTTAGGATCATCATGTCTGCACAGACCACTAAGCAAACACTATTAATGTCTCAGAATAGCATGAAGAAGGAAGACTGTGGCTCACACTGAACTACATTCTCAACCCTTTTATCTTTTCATTTTCTTTTTCCCCTCTATCTCTTTTTAAGGAGTGGTCTTATTAAGTCACTAACGTGCTTGGGCCGGACTCAATCTTCTAATTCTCTTGAGTCACTTCCTAAATTCTGTTTATGTGCTTTATGGACCTTCCTGCCCCCACAACATGCCACCCACACTCACAACACACAAAATGTGTGAGAAATTAATGCACCAGATCCAAGCTTCTAGATCTCATGGTTTCACTTATTTTTATTAATGTGATGAAAATAGATCTTCTTAATACATAAAAATAAAGAAGTGGTCCCTTTATAATATGTGGTCTTGGTGTTTAAAAAAAAATAAAAATACGATGTCATTAAGCAAGTAGGTTGAGAAATGTGCTTACTTTTAAAACAGGAGGAATAAAACAATATAAGCAGTGGATGTGTTGAAAATAGAGGAAAATTCCATTGAAAATTCAATGGAAAAATTTGAAGATCCTTACACCACAACAAAATATTGAAGGGGGGAAAAGATTTGGTATTGAAGGCCAGCAGAGACAATGCAAATAGAGGATAAACAAGCCTCTAAATCTGACTACTAAGTACAAAATGTTTACTTATTGCAAGACAGAAATTTTATCTTTCTTATTTATGGCCCAAAGAAAATTAACAGCACTCATAAAAAACAAAGGAGAATCATTTCCCCAAAAAAATTAGAGGCCAAGACATTATTATAAAGTGGCCTTAACTCAGGGATGAACAAGATAAGAAAATGCAGGAGTGCCTTTAAGGATTCTGCCAGCATCACCGAGGCGTGGCCAAAAATTATCTGTGCCAATTTAAGAAAAAATTCAGAAACATTAGTGAAAAAAAGATGTCTTATTAGGTCATTTCAATGTGGTTTGGCCATGAAAGGTGGACGGTTAGCTCACCCTGCCCGATACGTTTATAAAACTTATGCTGTGAAGCACATCCCACTGAGACATCTTTCAGGAAGGAAGAAGCCATTACAGTTGAGGGTGAGGGTAAACAGCCCACAGGTTGATGGCGAGAAGGAATGATTTAATTTAGAGTAGCAAGGGAGGGGAAGACTTGTCCCAGCCGGGCTCACCTCTCTCATGTTAGAGAAATTGGGAACCATTTCATTGGAGGGACAAAATATACAGAATATGATGAAAAAAATGTGTGTAGATAAAATCAAGAACCACCAACAATTTCCTATAAAGAACCACCAACGATTTCCTAATTCTCTTACAGCAAATAATTGTGCAACGTATTTGTCAAAATATCTGTCACAGTGTATCCCATGTACACATATATTTTTTTCTTTAGGAATAAATTTTGTAAAATTCAAAAGTATTGGAGAAGGAATGAAGTCAAGTTAAAATTGAGGTTGAATTCTTGAGACTCCAGATAACCCCTCCTACAAAGGTATGTGGTAGAGGCAGAGGGAAACATTTGAGATATGTTTCATAACTGGTGGGGGAAAATGCATGCAAAGTAATGTGCTTTGATATTTGGAACATTCAGAAAGTGAATCAAAAGAACACAAAGAGAACAGGCAGAGGGATCAGATCTTATAAGGTCTCTTTTGGCAAAAGTTTCAAAAGCGTCGGTCAGCAACTCCTGAGTGGGAATAGAAAGGTGATTTTTTTTTTCTTCTAGTGAAATGAGTAAAGGGATGAAACCCTTTCTAGGAGCAGTTTTCGCCAGCTTTAATTTACTGCATGATGAAAGGTAGAATGAGACATCTTGGCCCAGGAACGAGAAAGGCGGCTCTGAGACACAGTGGGTACTATCTCGCAGGTATGCAAACTTCAGCTCAATATTGGGTTAGGAAAAGAGGTAGTCAGTTACTTCTCCTCTTGTAATGATAGTCTAAATGTTCCCCATCGACTGGTGCTCTATGCATCAGAAAGTTCTAGACTTCCAAGAAGTCAGCAGCATTCCAATGAGGTAGGGTTACGGTTGTATGAAAAGAACCTTTATTTCAGAATTAAAAATTACACGGGATCAGGACACTGTTGACAGAGGCAATCGCTTTTGTCTTAGTCACTATTTCTGGAAACAATACTTAACACACGACTTTCTTTGTTTATATCATTTGAATTTATTTCTGTGCTCTCTCTCTCTCTCTCTCTCTCTCTCTCTCTCTCTCTCTCTCTCTGGAGGAATTGGCTTATTTATGTAGTGCATCTCGATCGTTTTTACTTATCTTTCCCCTTCCTCACCCCCTATATCTCCTTTCCTTCTCGACGGTTTTTTTTCTGCTTCTTAGTTTCTTTCAGCTCTCTTTTACTTTTATTTTGGCTTGGTTTTTATGTGAGAGAAATCAGGTGATTTTTAACCTTCTGTGTCTGATTCATTTTGTTCAGAGCAGTGGTCTGAAGATGAGTCCATTTGTGTATGAACAATTCTAACTTATCATTCTTCATAACGGGATAGTACCCCATTGTGTAAACACACCATGTATTCTTTACCCATTTATCTGCTGATGGACATATTTTTGGTTCCAAGATTTAGTTATTACATACAACTTGAAGGAAGACACATTTATTTTAGATCATAGTTTTAGAGGTCTCAGTCCATGCACGATTGGCCAGTTCAGGGCAAAAATTGTTATGGTAGAAGGCCTGGCAGAGGAAGCTCTTCATTTCATGACTACCAGAAATAATAAAGAGGAGAGTAACAGACTAGGGAGATGTATGACCTTCCATGTCACGTCACAACGACCCATCCTTCCAATGTGCTGCATCTCCTAACAGCACCAGGAATCATCGGTAGATTGACTCACAGATGAGTTCAGAGCCCCCATGATTTGATCACAGTCCAAAACCACAAGACTTCTAGGGACTACTTTAGATTTAAATCACAACAGCTTCTAAACATATGCAAAGCTTCGCAGGCAAGGGACTGGATAACAGGAATCAAATGAACTGATTGTCATTTTGCCCAGAAAAATTACAGGAAGATTTTTCTCTGCAGATTCTCCGTTTGGTTTCTGCCATGGACTAGGTAGAGCTGATTGCTGGGTTTTGGGAGTACACATTTGGCTGGTATTCTGCCTAATCTTGTTGTTAATTTGACTAGCTTAATGGACTCCTGGGGAGTTGATTGGCTTGTGCAGCTGTTATACTCATCAGTGGATTACTCCACTGACACTTGTCATTGAGGGTGCTGGTAGGAGATGGGGTTGGAGGACCAGGGTCATGGGAGATGGCCTTTGAAGGGTGCATTGCTCAATGGTATTCTTCCTCAGTGAGCACTGCCAGCATGAAGTGAGCAGGCTACCTATGCCAGGCCTTTTTACCATATTTGTGCCTTAGAGCCAGCCAGTGATGGACAGAAATCTGTGAAACTGGGGGCAAATAAATTTAAGTTACAGTGTCAGGTATTCTATCCAAATGATAGGAAAACTGGCTAATATACTCATTATAACTCTTACAATGGCTAATGATGGTACTGTTTTCCAAATTATATGGAAATGGAAAGAGTGAATTGATAATATTCTATATTTGATGAAGGATTTTAAAATCTGTAAAGATGAAACTCTTCAGAGATTTGTCTTTTCTCCATCTTTTTGAGGTTATGAGAAACCATGTCATTAGAATAGGAGATGAAAAAGCTGTTTCTAGCTGCTGAAATAAGTACACTTCTATGCATTCATTGCCAGGAAAAATGTCTCTGAGAAAGGTGAAATGGAAGAAGAAACTTAGGAGGATTTTTTTTAACTTAAATTTAATGGAAAAATGTTACAGTGTAGATTTTTAATTTCTAAGCACAAAGTAATAGATTTTTATTGGAGTCTGTACATTAGGAGTTTTATTTGAAACATGTTTAAATATTTCATCTTTGGTTTCTTCCCAGAAATTTTATAATTGCATAAGATTAAAATTGAAACAAACATAGCTCAGGTGCAATTTTTAAATTGGAGACTTTGCATTGCATTTCTGCATTTTGTCTTAGTATCACTTTCTAAGTTTACAGTGCTTCCACGTGGAACAGAATTTTGTGTAAGGATGGAATGGGATTCCTGGGGAGCTAATGTAAAGACAGGCCAAGAAGTCAGCCAAACCTGGCCAGCAGTTATCCAAAGGACCTACTTCAGGCATAAGAGAAACAGGTTTCTGAGTGGTGGCTGGGCTCACCCCAACCATAAAGAGTGCCACAAACCTTTTTACAACTGGAATAACAATTAGGCAGAAAGAGTGCTCAGAACAAAACTGTCTCACATAGATGGTCATTTCAGTCTCATGGCAGAGCCAACTTTTGTTTTCATGAGTTGAGATTTCCACCAAACTCTGACCTATTGCACTTTTCTTCTCTCCACCCACAGAAACAAACAAATTAACTGGTTCATTTTGGGGAAAACAGAACAACAAACAAATAGCCGAGCAAGGCTCAACTCTGTTCTCATTTTCCCTTCGGGAGATCCACTGTCCACATTGAGAACAGGCAGCTCCTCACAGCATTGCAGCTAGCAGGCCAGTTCCCTGAAGGAAGGGAGGAAGTAGAATATGCTCTTCCAGGGGCTGTTCCTGTGATCTGCCTCTCTGGGTCCAGCCCTAGTATTCTGCCTTGTCTAGCTTTAAACCCCTAATGCATCACATGCCTGTAATCTATAATCTACCACACATCTGTAATGTAATCCACATGCATATAATCTATAATCTGCTACATACTATAATCTATCACATACCTATAATCCATCACACACCCATAATCTGCCACTCCAGACAAGGCCCCCATCTCCTAACAGCACATTGTTCCATAAACAATAATATCCAATCCAAATCCAAATATATGAGACTTTTTGGGGATAATACTCTGTCCTGACCCCAAAAAGACATACACCCAGCTCATTAATAAAAGTACATTTAGTCCTCCAAGGATTGCTGAAGTCTTAACTGTTCCAGCATTGTTAAAAAGTCCAAGTTCAAAGTCTCCTCTGAGATACAAGGAAAACTCTCAGCTGTGAGCACCTGTGAAAATCAAAGGGTGAAACACTTCTAACATACCATGACACAGAGTAAATATTTCCATTCCAAAAGTGAGAACTAGGAGGATAAAAAGCAGTCAGACCAAAACAAGTTCTAAACCCAGCAGGGCAAAGGTTAAATCCTGTGGCACCAGCTCCAGAACCCAGACTAACCTGCAGCCAGATACGACCTCTGAACGGTTTGGGTGACCTTGCCCTTTTAGCGTCTCAGCTGGCTGCAACCTCCATCTTCCCTCTTTTGGTCTGGTACCATTCACAGACTATAGCTTCCTTCAGGGAGCAATTCATGCTCCTAGGTCTTCCAAATTTGTGAGCTCTCCATTTTACCTTAGGCTTCTCCTTTACAACATCACATACTGCCCTCCCACAGGCACACTGCTTGACCTCCAAGGTCTTCCTCTGAAATCTGGTTGGAAGCCTCCATGAACCCACAACTCTTATACTCTGCAAGCCTATAAAGCCAGGGCCAGGTAGACATCACCAAGGTCTGACTCTGGCTTGAGCTGTGGCCTGGCTCCCAGGAAGAATGCTGAAGAAGTCTCTGAGTTCTCAGAAAGTTGAATTCCAGAAGTCTGGACAGTGGTGGACTTTCTTTTTTCCTTTGGGGACAGTTCTCAGAGCAAAGTCTTTTGAAATGCTCTCAAGTCATCTTTCTTATAGTCCTGAGTATAAATAGTTGGCTTCCTCTTAATTCTAATCCCTTTAGCGTCCCCATGATCTCTGGTGCCACTCTTGCAGGCCGTTTTGACCTGGCATTGCAAACCCTTTTTGTCAGTTTTTTTCTGCCATTTTTTTTCCTGTCTTTCACCATAGAGTTGTGTAAAAGCTGTATAGCAGCCAAAAGTTGTATAACAGCCGAGCAGCAGTCTAGACATAGAGCTCTCTTTAGATTTTCTGCACCAGATTAAGTAGTTCAATGCCCTTAGTTTCAATTTCAGGAAAAAATCTCCAGACACTGGCAAAATCCCAGCACATGGCACACATGCTCTCTTAGATCACTTGCCAATAATAGTCTCCTTCGCATCTAAAACTTCATTAGCCTGGCCTTCTCATCCACACTTCTCCAGCCAGAATCCCCCATCAAGCTCAGCTTAGAGCAGTCGAAAACTTCTCTAGCCAGTATCCTCAAGCTTTTCTAAACTCTCCTCACAGACCAGTTCCAAAGGCTCCCAAACCACATGGTCAGGTAAAGTCACAGCAACAGCCCCACTTATCTGGTACCAATTTCTGTCCTAGCTGCTTCTCGTTGCAGGGACAGAATACCAGACATGCACAACTTTGAGGAGGACGAATTTACACTTAGCTCACATTTTCAGAAGGTTCATTCACAGGTGGTTGACTGAAAAGTGGTGGAATCGCAAGGTGGGACTGCAGCCAGAGACAAGAACAGAGGTTCCCACAGCATGACAGAATAGGTAAGTCTCAGAGGAAGGGCAGAGCCAGCACACGCCTGCTCCTTCCAGCCAGGCCTCATGTCCCAACAGTACACAGGATCTATAGGTCCAGGAGGCTTGTGGGGGACATAGCAGGTCTATAACACAAAATCTGGCTCAAAGCTGTCTACTGTCAGTCTAGGGATGGGATTCTTAACAGCTGTGTCACATTGGCCCCACTGTAAGTTTAGTTTGTGATAATGTAGCAAAATCATAAGTACTAATAACAATAATGGGATAAAAGCCCAGGATGCTCAGAAGGAGGCACTGGGGACTTTGTGGGCCTGGTTAACACTTCCCTCTTTCACTCAGAAATCCAATTTCCATCGTCTTGTGTGGAAAATGTTGGCAGAGGATGAAAGGTTTCTGAAAATAAGTGAAGTGCTGAGCTCTTCTTTTAGAGTTACTTCAGTAAAACTGACGTTGGCCTTTCTTTGCCCTCTGAAGGGTGAGTCTGGAGACGAGGATTGGTAGGTACGAGAGACAACGGTAGGGTAGCACAGGTTGTAGACAGGACTTTGACCCACATAGATCTGCCCAAAACAACACCATGGGATCAGCATTTACAATGGTGTCTGTAGATAGCTGCA
Organism: Ctenodactylus gundi; assembly: GCA_004027205.1. NCBI lineage: Eukaryota > Metazoa > Chordata > Mammalia > Rodentia > Ctenodactylidae > Ctenodactylus > Ctenodactylus gundi. The sequence goes on from PVKB01001923.1 coordinate 95,561, forward strand.
ATAATTGTGCTCTTGAAAATTGCTATGGGAGGAGTGCATCTTTTAGTGTTCTCAGCCCAAAACTAACTATATGAAATAATGTGTATCTTTATTATATTGACTTAGCCATTCCACAGTTTTACAAATTTTTATAATAATTTATTCATTTGTTTTTAAGACAGACTCTTATTCTGTAGTCCAGGATGGTCCTGATGTCCCTGGGCATCCCAGACTGGCTTTGAACTCTCAGCAGTTGTTCTACGACAGCCTTCTGAGTGCTGGGCTCCTAAACATGTACCACCGCATCCAGTGTATGTGATGCTGGGGGATAGAATTCAGGGCCTTGAGCTTGTTAGGCACGTGCCTTAACCACTGAGCTGAATCCCCAGCCAACATTTAACAAATTTTAAAACAATGTGTTTTACATTGTTTTACATGTTTTTCCTTCTAATTCACCTATAGAATGAGGTTAATTAAAAATGTTTCTCTGCGTGTCAGTTTAATCATCTGTGTAGCAATAATTAGTTACACCTGTATCTTCATTAGAAACAAAAAAATGAGTTTAATATGTTAATTTATTCTACATAAAAATATTTCTCAGTTTTTGTATCTTCAATAAATGAATAAAATGCATTTTAAAAATATTTCCTAGCATCTTCCACTAGCCTTACCACATTCTCTTCATTTTATGTCTTTCTACCTATTTTCACTTTTTTTTTTTTTTTTTACACTGGCTGTCCTTTCACTTAAAACTTAAAACACTACGTTGTCTAGTTTCCTCCTAACCTGACACTGACTTAATTACATCAAAATTATTGGGAGGGATGAGAGTGCAGTTCAGTGGAACAGCACCGGGCCCAGGGCCACAGGGTTCCACACCCAGCCAAGAAAACAATATGATTTGAAAATTACAAATGCAAACATTCTTCTTCTTCTGTTTATTTTAAAAGTTTTTGGTATATAATTTTTAACAAATTGCAGGTAGTTTACTACCAACTTTTTGCTTCCGCTATAACTACAGTAACCTTAGTTTCAGAGATGCCAGAGAAGTGAATATGGGGAAACAGGGTTACAGAGTGAATCATTTGCCCCGGATATATTGAGAAGGTTATTTAGCAAAGTTTCCGTCCATACAGAATTGGTGAAATAATCATGCAAATGCGCGTATAGCTAGCCTGTTGCCATGAGATGTAAATCTAGAAAGAAGAAAGATCCAAAGCCATACATGGCAGCCAACGCCCAGGTGTCTCTCACCTCCGCTCCACCTTCCCACTGTGAAACTTCGCATGGATCTCTGCTGTTGTCACTTTCCCGGCCGTCACCGGGCTGGGAGAAAAAGACATGATACAGTCTTGTCTGTATTTTATCTCAAATTACATAGACTTGCCATATAATCTACTGTTGACTGTTTAAACCACAGTGCCAGGGCCAAGTAGGAGTTCTATTTAATGCTTTGAGAGATCTTAGATATCTGCTGAAATTAACTTCACACATTAGATCCAACACCTATCTTTTATATTTAATAGTTTTTACGAAGTATGCTATCTTTCTAATTTATTAAGGCATTAAGTGTTATAAAATGGTTTTGATAAATGCATATACTCTAGCTATTCTTTGTCCCTCAGTATTTAATTTAGAAACTGGAATGAAGGACTAAGCAATAGGCATTGAAATGAAACATAAATTCATTATTATTTAGGGGCAGATCTTTGTCAAGTTAATGATTATAGGTCATAGTCTATTGAATCTAATAAAAACTTGAAAGACAATTCACATCATTTAAAGATCATGAGAGTTAATAAAACTCTTAATGAGACATTTCATCACAACTAAAAAGATCCTATATTATTATTAAAAAGGCACCATAATTGACCTGTTTAATTGACACAGATTTATTTTGATTGAGATTAATAATCACTGATATCAATGCTTATGTGTTTTAATGCTAATATAATTAAAATTGCTTTCATTTGTGATATATAAATTAAAACTCTTCATTTTGAATTTTAATAAATAAACCTAATAATGATGACTGATTACTTCTAGGGTATGGAAATTATTGTTAATTAATTTTAAACAATGATTCATTTTAATTTAATCTGTAAATTGATTATTAAAAAATAATTTTAAGGTAATATTGAATCAATTGCATTCTAATAGCTTCTGGCTAGATTGCTATGTACTCTAGAGCTTATAGAATTTTGTTCCCAATTTTAAAACTTTGAAATCTATATTATATAATCAGTAAATGGTACAATGTATTTAATAGTATATTAATTTTTTTCTCAAATTCTAGATAAATGTAACAACAGCAATTCTAGTATTAGTTCCTGCCTTGAAAAATTGATTACACTTATAAGAATATGAAAGTAATTCTAATTCTTTTACACTTAGTTCTTGTTTGGCAAATCTACAACTGATAACAAAAGAAAAAAAGGAAAATTTATGCAACTATGTGTTTCTTAAGTACATTTTTCTTATAAAAATGAATTGTCCAAAAATGTATAATTCTTTATTATTTTATAACTTTATACTGTCTTTGCTTACTTTTTATTACCTGAAGCTTGAAAATTTATTTTTAAAAAAAGAAGAAAATTCTTGGTCACGTACTGGATGCTGAATGACCAAGGTTTACTGTGCTGGCACCTGTAGAGGGCATCCTTCCTGCACTTTCTCTTGGCAGGAAACACAATGGTGAGAAAGGACCAAACCTCTCCCACAAGCCCTTGCAATAGTGGCATGAATGCACCCATGAGGGTGACACTAGTACTTCCCAAAAGGCCCCACCTTCCACCGGGCTTGCACTGGGGATTAAGTGTCCAGAAGGTAGATTTGGGGGGAGGCACTCACTTCAGAGTCAGAGGGCACATATCTCCGCAACAACCACTCACCCAAGATGTGGAACGTTGCATCTCCTCAGAGGCTTTTTCTCATGAGCGCGTGTGGCCAATTCCTTTTACCCAAAGGTATCGGTTCTGATTTCTATCAGAAAAGATTAGTTTTAGCTCATGTGACCTGATTAGTTTTAGCTTTTTGTGAACTAAAAAGAATATGACAAAAGTTCTGCTATAAAACTAGATAACGACCTGAGGCAAACCTTTCATCCAAGCCATAAGCACCTTGACTTTTGAGTTGAGTGTAATTTCCAGGGCAATTTTTCAATCTTACACAATTTTTGTTAAATTTATCAATGCTGTATGTTTCTCAAGACTGTTATATGAGGTGTAACCAAAACATGGTGAACATTTAAAATTTTAAAATTACGGTAGAAACCACCTTGCCATTAATCCCCCCTCAACACACTTCCTTTCACTTCGCATAGACTTATCTCATTGCTTCCGAGCAGTTCTGGACCCCCTTCTGCCTATGTGGTGTTTGTAATTGCCCTGGGGTAGCTGCCTTGATGAACCGAATTGCTTGAAAACATTTATTTTTCCCGATCATTTTGACTTTGGAGAAGAGCCAGAAATCATGCGATGGCAGTTCTGGTGAGTGCAGTAGCTGCAAACACGCGGTAACGTTTTATTTGACAGAAATTCCCCTAAGTGTTTTTGAATTGTTTCAGGACAACAGGCAGCCGTGAAAACTGAATCACACATGAGGACTTCCGGAACTGCTCGGGATAGTGGCCATGGTGATGTAGATGTAGGGTGTTCGAAGCACGGGTGTATTTTGTGAGGGGTTAATGGCAATGCTATTTTGCTGTAATAATACTGAAGTTTTATTTGAATATCCACTGGATTAAAAAAAAACCCAACCATACACAGTATAGGTCTTGGAAGTGCTTATGATTTGTGTGATGGTGGTCTGTGCAAGCATTAGTACTTTTTGTGTGTTTGTAACTGAATTCTTAATTCTAGAATGAAGAAAAGAAAGGATAAAGAATGATCAAAGGATTTGTTTCTGAGATACATTATCTGTCTACTGGCTTTTAGGAATTCCCAGTGATTCTTAATTTTAATGAATATTAAAAGAATGGATGTATTCATACAACTCACTAGAATCTAGGTGATTACAACTGTCTTATAATTTGTATTGGTTAATAAATATTTACTGAGATTTCCACACTATTAGAGATAGATCAGGACACAATAAAGGAGATACCTCAATGTTTTTAAGTTTACATAATCAAATAGTTCATTTTAGTACAATAGGATCAATAAAATGGCGCCGAATGCTTCAGTAAAATCACATTTTATGCAACTTCAGATCTATGCACTTGACTGAAACAATCACATAAAATTTCAATTTTAATTCATTATATCATGTAAATGTTCTTTGTATTTTATGTAGATTTTGTTGGGTACTTACGGTAATCTAGAATTTATAAAATAAATGTAGGTTTAGAAGCTACTTTGTGCTAATTTAGAGATCAGATTTTGTTCCACTATGTGTCTGGAAATATCACGTGGGCGTGACTCTCATCATCTCTTCACATTTATCAAAACATTTAAACTGACAATAGAAGGTCTATGCTCAAACCACACCGGGTGCTCTGCAGCCAAAGCCCGGTAGGATGTGGCTTTTCTCCTGTTCCTTTGCTTCAAGCTCATGGTCAGCCTTTGCCACTTTCTTGTTCGTAGAGCCCTACTGTGGATTTAAAAATACATGTAAGCTAAAACTCTTACTTTTTAAAATCAAGAAGCCTCTTTGCAGTCAGAAAATGTAGCAGTGATTTCCAGTCTGACACGAGTTGTTCAAGCTGTTATTTTTGCTTTGTAGCTGGAATCTGGTCAGTAAATCTTGGCTGTGAGCACCCCAGGCCTTCAGCAGGGTGCCTGGGAATGCATGTTCACCCTGACGTAGGTGCTGGGGCCACTCATGGACCTTTCTAGCTGAAATTTTATACTAGGATGTGCAGAACTGTGTGATATTTAGGGTCCACTGAGCAATAAGTGTCTCTGTCGATTTGTATATGAAGGACAAACAATGTGAATAAAAGTCTTGTTTCAATGTCATTATTGCTACCTTGTGCTAATTGACCTCAGCAAGTGGTTACTTTGCAACTCTGCTGCAGCCATCTAGTATCAATGTTATCATGGTCATTATTGTTGCTGACAAAAAAAAAATAATTATATTTTAAATTGTAATCATGCTTCTCCAAAGGAAATTTTCAGATTTGCACAAATACATATACGTTAGAATATTTTATTCATATTATTGTTTAATAACATAACAGTCTTCTTCCTTTTAAGTTAAATAAAATATCCATTATCATAATAATGCTGATGATGGGATTTTTTTTTATAAAATCAATAAAAGTGGAAGGCAGGCCTGCTGGAGTGGGCCTACAGTCAGGCCCCGCTGGGGATATGTAAGCAGAAGGATCGAATCACAAGACTGAGCCCTGCCTGGCCAACTTAGTGAATTTAGTGACTTAGCAAGACCGTGTCTTAGCAAAAGAATAAAATAAGATAAATAATAATAATAAAAATAATAAGGGTTAGGAATATAACTCTGTATGAAGGTCGTGGGCACAATTCCCAGAAAAAGAAATAAATAAAAATATAATAAATCATCTAAAATACAAAACACGATACGATTAATTTCAAAATTTAATGCCTTATATCATGGAGATTTCAGTATTTATAACTGAGAACACAAACTGGGTTTTCAGTTTGCCTGAAGAATTAGAATGCTATCTTCTAGCTCATAGTTTTATTTTGTACTAAATATCAATATTTGTTTTCTCTGATGACACCAGATTCAAGCATGATACTCTTTTATATGGGCTTTCCAAAAATAAATAAATAAATAAAAGAAGTGTTAATAAACAAAACACCTTTTTAAAAACAGATGGCATCCAAAAACTTCAGTTAAACAAGATAAATATCTGTTTTATCTTTCCTAAATTGTGATGATTCTCTTATCAATGAGTACAGACTTGTTCCTTTTGAGGGAATAAGGCAATATTACATCTACTAAGTTAATTATCACTTTTTTTCCATAGTAAGTGACTCAGCTGTGTGAAGATAAGCTTTCATTTAGCAGCACCACATCATGGGGATTTCAAGGAATAACGTGGCTCATGGAGATGAATAACTACACTTTCCTTTCAATGGGTAAAAAGAATACTTTGCATTAAGATGTACAGAAAAAATGTTCTCATTTTATTGACATGCTTTAAACTGGCTGTTGATGAGTGGGCTATATGTGCCTCTGTGCAGTCAGACATATTTAGTTAATGTGAAACTTGAAAGAAAAAATTTCAATGTAGAGATATTTTAAGAGCTTTTCAAGTTAAGTTTACGGCAACCCTGTTCAGTGCCCCCTTTGTAGTTAGTGGAAGCTCTCATCCTGTCCTTATTTTGAAAATCAAACCACCTTTATGATAAAAAACCACTTTTATGAAAAAAGTCTGATTTTTGTGTGAAATAATGAAACAAAGAAGATTAGTAGTCATGCTTTATAGATGAGTAGCCTGAGATAAGAAGATGATTTAGTAACTAAACTGTGATCACCAAGACACTACTAAGTAGGTGCGAATCTACGTGTCTTCTTACAATAAAGACATCACAGCACTCTGGGGGGCTAAGGCAGGAGGACCACACATTGGAGCCTAGTCTGGGCCACTTTGCAACACGCTACCTCAAAATCAAAAAACAGGATGGGTGGCATGGCTGAAGGCCTTGGGAGCTACATATGCAAGAAAAAAAGAACTAGATAAAATAAAAAAGCAAAAGACCACAGCAAACTGATCATAGTCCAACCCATTTTGTTCACTGAGCCCAATACTGTACTGAAACACATATGAGTCATTTGTTGCGTGTTGTCTATGGCTACTTCCGCTTGCAGCACTAAATAGCTGTGGTTCTCAACACCTAATGTATATATACTACTTGGCCTTTATTAAAAAATAAAAGGTTTGCTTAATATGCCTTAGATTTAATATTCTTTAAATTCTTTTTGCTTCATCTGTGCTCAGTGTGCTGTCCTTTTCCTGTTTGCACACTTGCTTTATTAAATTCCAGTGAGAATCCTGGTTTCCACTATTGTAGTGTGTGCTGTATTACATGCAGCACTGAGCTAGATTCCCAGGCCTTGTTTAACTATTTTGAGAATAGGTCTGGGTAAGCTGCCAGGTTGGAAAGTTAGGCTTGAAGTTGAGGTCTCCTTTTTCTGCCTCAGAATACTGGCATTGAGGGAATGAGCAATTATGGCTGACCCGTTACCATCTTCTGAATCTTACTGAAAATCTGTGATTATGATCTTTTATATCAGATATTGATAATATATGTCTTGTCTCTTAAAAATTAAACAGTATGGCTGAAAGTTTGTTAATTTTGTCTTTTTTTTCAAAGAAGCTTCATTTAACTTTTAGTCCTTTGCTTTTTCTACTTTGTATTTTATTTCTTTTGCTTATCTTACTATTTCCTTCTTTTGCTTTTAGTTGGGCTTCAATTCATATTTTTCCCAGTATCAATTTAGAATATGGTATCAATGAAAGGCAATTGTTTAAATTATGAAATTCTGTGGCAGTATGCTTTTGTTAAATCAAATAATTTTTATATTTTGTGTTAATTTTCTATGAAACAAAACAAAACAAAACATTTCTTAGTGTGCTTTTTACTTTACCAGTATTTGGGAGACTTATTTTGAATAGTATGACTTGCATAATTTTGGTCCTTTTACATAACTGAGCATAGTTTCTGTCTGAATATTAGACTCGGTGAACTATTTACTTATTTGAGAAGAACTGTCACTGAAAACATCAGACCATTTTGATTTTTGGATTTCTTCACTACTTTTACTTAAATTCAGTGCTACTGTAAATATTCGTGTGCTCCATCACCATTAGAAGCATAAAATAAGTAAAGTCATTGTTTCTTCTTCACTGAACTCTTGAAAGGCAAATTTACATAACATGTCCTTTTAAAGAAAATTCTTATTTACACAGTATAGATGTAAAGACACATGTTTTAATTAGAATATGCAGAATCTACAAATTGAGAGGCATATTTAGTAGATGTTTTAATTAGTAAGACATTTTGTAAGCTAAATCTTTATAAAACTTAAGGCATTGTCACTTATTCGTGATTTTAGTATAGTTATTATTGTCCATATTCATGTGACATTACATTTTACATTCACTATATTTTCTTTCTGAATACTTTGGTGTCCAAATATACTTATCTTAAGGTTACTAGAAGGGGTAGTGGCTATTGCAAGAGGTATTAATGCAACTTTATTGAGATATTGTACCTGAACCTATTAATGCAAAGTCTCAATAGAAAATTTCATGAAAAAGAAAATGTTAAACTTGTATAGCAATAATCAAGAACATTCTACCTAACTACAGAGTCTATAACCAAAACTAAAAGCTCTCCAGTGCACTTGATTTGGAGATTTATGACTGAAGGGTAGCAGCAAACACTTTCAACGTACTTCAGCTTATTTTGTTTGCCTCTGAGGTCGTGGGCAATATATAAATATGTACAAATTCTGTTCTCCACAAAAATATTTGTGATATTTTGGCATTAGATAAATGTTATAACCTTTAGAGAGAAAATGGTAAAGATGGAGAAAATGTAAAACTTGAGAAAAAAGGGATAAGTCAAGGTGTTTACAGAAAAAGGGCTAGAGATAGTTCTCAAAGTGTATTTTATGTGAATACAGAAATATAACCCTGGAAATTCAGGTAGGAGCTGGATTGGGGAAGCATGTGATGTTGAATATTCCTAGAGACTGGGGGACTTCATTCAAGAAGGGTCAGAAGATCAGCTTACTACTGATTAGGAAGTATCAGAGAAGATATTTACTTTAAAGAACAATCAAACCTCTACATAGGACACAGTTTAAAAGATGGATAGACTAGTCGCACGTATGTTGGTGTTATCTTTCCTCCTTTATTCATTTTCTGACTTCTTTAACCTTAATTGCCTTAAGTTGCATTAGAATGAGAGTTATAATATATTGATTATTTGTGCTAAAGAGAAAACAAATAAATGTAGAGGCCAGAATTGTTTTATTGCTCTAGAATAAGTACTATCTAAAATACCAGAGACTCTACAAAATATCTTTCCTGTCTTCACCCCACCAGCCTTTGGGCATATTGTATTGGAAGACTTTCTCCCAGCCAACCGAGCTAAGATAGAAAGTAGAGAAGAGTACAGATTCTGTAGCTACGGCAGTTTAATTTCAACTCCATTTCGATAACGTGTATGCTTGTGCCCAGTTGCAATTGGTCATGAGACCATTCTCACTGTCAGGATAGCAAATGAGCCTCGATGTTCCACATCTTTATCAAATCTTGACTCAGTCATTATAATGTAGTTTATCTCGACATTAACACAGCTTGCAAATAAAGGTGCAGTCAGCACAAAATAGATTGGCTCACCCACTCGTCCACTGGTAGAAGCAAATCTTGCATAAACATAAAGGTCCCCATCCCCCTCCACCGCCGTGATCACTACCATGACTGCCACACATGAGCTTTACATATTCAGGGGGTCCTGATGAGTCTTTGCTGAATGAAGTATGACCCCAAGTTTATAATTTTTCATCTCACAATGAGTCAATATTTATCAAGTGCAGAATGATGTAGTCCAATATTTTTAAAATTAGATTGATATGAGAAGTAGTGATAATGCTATAAAAGAACTGCTCTAAACTAGGAAAAATGAAGAGTTTAAAAAAGTCATAGTCATTTTCTTCAAACTTTTATGAAATATCCAGCTTAAGTTATTCCTGGCCTATTATTTGGACCTTTTAAAAGATTCTTTAAAAGAGAATATTATTTCTTTCTCATTATAAATCACACACATACGATTTAGCCAAATTTCTCCTGTGAATGATGCCATTAGATAGTCTGTAAGCCAAAAGTTGTTATATATTTCTGGTCAAATTTAGACTGAAATTCCAGAATTAAAATTAGGATTTGCTAAAGTCTTCCATAGATGACAGCTATTTCAAACTATGTATTTGAAATATTTAGTTTCATTAATGACAGACCGTGTTACTATGCAGCTCGTGGTGTTGTGATGTATGTTCACACACAGCAGAAGGCTAGATGAATCTGGGTTTATTATATGGGAGCTAAGATGAGGAAAAAACCATAGTAAATTTCTTAGGAGATAAAATAACATCCTCTCCCGTTTCAAATTACCTGGTAAATATGATAGAAGTTTTAGAGTCCATCCTTTTTATTGTGCAACTTTGAAAAATAAGAATATGAGGTAATACTTAGGGAAATGTAAGTATGGCTCTGTCATGAGTAGAAACAGAATGAGATTTTTCTTAATAGGAAAATATAATACTTTATTTGATGTTATATTAATAAATATGTTATTAAAATATGTTCCCTTGGACACTATATATAAGGGTAAGGACTTTGTATATATCCTTATATAGAAGGATCACCCACTGTTAACATCTACAGAATATTTGTGGCATCCTTTATATTTTACAGTATAAGTCTTGTTAATGAGACTCAGTTATTCATAATTTTAAGGTATAAAATAAACACATCAGTGCTTTCACAAAGGTCTTACTGAACATTTATCACAGAGTCAGATATGTATTTTTGACTCAAAAATCTAATAATGCAAAAATAACTTATTGTTTCTCATAATTTTATTAAATAAAAATCGCATTTGGCATTTATCCAATTTTGATGATATTTGATTGAGGTTTTTAAACTTCATGAAGAATTACTCTTCAATATCCTTCAATGAAGTTCTTGTGAAAAATTAATTTTATTCACACTTCTGGCCCTCATGGAATCAGAGACATAATTAAATATTTCACCATAGAGAATTAAAAATATGAATAAACAATTTTTATTTGAGTAGCAAGCTATTTAATATTGTGATCACTGAGAAATGGAACATAAAAGATAATTACCTGTGGTTGCCTTTGTGTTCTGGCTGACGTCATGTCTTGGACTGTCAACACAAAACAAGACTTCAAATAGTGCCCATCGGTGTCCTTAATTTAGGACACACGTAAGTCCAGAAGGGTTGATGTAGTTTGAATTCAAATAGAGAAAAGAAGTTGCATTGCTCTGCAGAAGCGTTACATTGAGACTTTGCTGTGGTTTGTGGTCCTGAACACAGCTCCAGGTTGAGGAGGTTCTGAGGATAATTGAGGTCTTCTGCGCCAGCTCACGGGCATCCAGGTTTCCTCATATAATTCGTGTTTGTAGTTGGTAAAGAAAATCTTGGCCATTCCCAGTTAAGTGACTAAACCATCTAGAATTAACTTTTGATAGTGTGGGGAAAAGCATCCAAATTATAGTTACCAGCTGATACGTAAGTGCTAATATTTGCAACTTCACATTTATGATATAGGACTTTTCTACATAGAGTAGGTGTTATTTCTGATTTTAGTATGATAGTAGTCTATTTGCCTATTGGCACGATGACTTAATGCTTATTTGAATGTATCAGTTTCTCAATAAGTTTCTAGGTAGTTTGCTAACAAAAAACTCTGGACAGTCTTAGAATTCGTTGTCCTGGTTTTCATGCCTCTCAATAAAATATGCAATTGTGTAGTTGCTCCTTGTGTTTTAAAAATCACCCTAGATTTCTTTATTTCACTTACAAACAACACGAGTCTTTCAAGTACAGCGGGTCATTTTGTCTCTCCTCAGTCAGTTACCAGCTCAGGCGCAGCCGCAGCCCCTCCTGGGCGGCTCCAGTCCTGCCCACTGCTGGGGGGTCCCCTGGGCTGGAGGGCTGGCTGGAGGCTCCCTTTGCGCACCATCCACTGTTCCCTGCTGCCGCTGTCGCCAGGTCCAGCCCTGACCCCCAAATCTGATTTCTTCTCCCTTTCCCGTGTCATGATTGTCCATGTCCTCACAGGTGTGGCCCTGCCTGTGTCAGGCTGTGGCCCTGCCTTTGTCCCCTCCTTCTGTTTGGCTTTTCTTCAAATCCGCAGTTTCTACCCCAGGAACTGGCACTTACCCTTAGAGATTTTTTCCTCCATGTAGGTCCAGAGCTTAAGCGCACAGCGCAAGATCTCACATCTTCATGGGAGCGTACTTCCTCGGAGTCTTGGTTCCTGAGAGCCATGTCTGATAGAAACATTTTTTAAAGCTTTTATTGTTTTAAATCATAGTTCTTATACTTGCCTCACGTCATATTGTGTAGCTTTAAATAGACTCGCAGTACGACCCCAGCACAACGTAAAAATCGTAAGGGTGGGAGCTCTGTGCCTTAAAGACAGAGAGCGCTTGGCATGACGTTGGTGTTCAACCAGCCCCGCGGCGGCGGGGGTGATAACCATCAGTCATCATGTTTTCTACTTTTAAAAAAGTTGTTAGAGTTTAACCCAAATGACACTGAGTATAATTATAGAGGTTTTTGGTAATTATTGCATATGATTTTAACATGCATGGAATATTTTTCCATTTCTTCTTATTTTTAAGAATAGCTTAAAATTTATATAAGATTCTGTACAATGTATTTCTAAGTATATTATAATTAGCATTTTCACTGTGATGGTGTGTTTTTTCTAATAATATGTATTTATTGGAACAAAACACCAGTCTAATATATTTTTCTTATTTCTGATTTTTATGTATGAAATCATGCTATTTGATTTTTCACCTAAAATTGCTTTTTTATCTTCTTATTTTTATTATAATCTTCCAGATAACATTTAATAGTGCTGGTAATCATGCCGCGCACATGCATGTGTGTGTGTGTGTGTGTGTGTGTGCACGCACACATGTATGTGGTACTGGGGTTTAAGTGCAGGACCTTCACACTCAGAACTCCAACCCAAATTTATTTTTGACTTTGCTGGTCTCCCTAAGTCACTAAGTTGGCCCAGACTAGGCTCAATCTTGCCATCTTTAGTCTCAGCCTCCTGGAGGGCTAGAATTACTTACCTAAATGTAGGCACTTGTAGTGTCTCTCTTATGTTAACTTTACTTTTTCCTCTCACTGTAGGAATTTTCTCAATCAGTCCTGCAAGCTTTGGTTCGGGGCTGTGGTCCAGCTGCAGGGCATCTCAGGCACGGTCAGCCCTGTGAGTGAGCCTGGGCGATGGCCAACCCTGCGCCGACAGCTGAGCACCAAGCAGAATGCAGCGACACGAAAATGAATGCTTTGTTGCCATTTGCTAGCACTTGGTAGCCAGGTGTTGATTCCCTTAGCCCAAGACTATTGGGCAAATGCAGAGTCCTGTAGCAGCATCCACAGTCAGGCATCACACGTCTCTGGGGGCAATCTCACCGTGGCTTTCCAGTAGTGCATTTACTTCCCAGCATGCCACTTAAACCACAATCTCATCTGATCCAATGCTTTGCCAAGTGCCCTCTTCATCCAGCCACAGTTGCTTGGTAGATTCACCAACATTCTGACTTGAGAACATGCATGGATTCCAGACTCTCTTGCAAGGTCAATTTCTTATTATTTTTAGGCATATAAGAAGGTAGAAAAATGTTAAGACCTATAGCTCACTGAGAAGGCCCTGAGTTCCATCCTCAGTACCACAAAAAAAGTTAAGCTGGTATAAATGATTACATTATATAACAGATGAGACTGTAACAGTTCGAATGCCCTTATTTGCACTTCAGATACATAACATCTAAATTTAAAATCAATAGAATTTGAAAAATGTTCAAGGCAGTAGTACTTGTTATTAAGAATCATCATTTTAGCTCATGAACAACTGATTTATAGTGTAATTTTTAGGGATTAAAAACTATAGATTTATTCCAAAGATGAGGAATTATCAGAATACTAAAAGAACTCTTTTGAAGTTGCCCAATTTCCAATAAGTTTTAAGATGTAGCTATAACCAAGCTACCAGATGGCATGATTATAAGAAGTAATCAAAATTTTATGAGCATGTAGTTGGAACTTTAGGAGCTGTTCTATTGCTATAATAGTACTGGAGGTTTTAGTGAACTGTTAATTATAGATTTGAAAATAAATTAATTTTAGAGAACCATGGAATTCATCCCTGAGGCCTTGATCTTCATCTCATAGTAGAGTATTACTTTAAAATACCACTCTCTATGATATCAATAATGTCTTTGTTTAAGAAAAAGAGTACCATAAAGAATTTAATGGCTCAATATGAACTAAGATATCTCTCTTTACAATGGTCCTTCCGTCCCTAGATGCTTGTTGCGTTGTGATATATGATACTATCACTGTAAATTAGTACAGCATTTAAAGATATAGGGCTGGAGACATGAGTCATGTCTTACGTGAGTGTTCCTTGTCCCTAGGCTGTCCTTTCCACCTCAGGAGCCCAATTTTTTTGCTAAGTTAGATGGGTGGCCTCCAGCAGTTCAGCAGGATCCTGAGCTGGTGGCCAAAGTTAAACACCTTCACTGGCTCCATGTGACTGCCAGCTTAAATGTGATACTTAATGGTGAAATGGGATTTTCCTCTATTGTCTTTGTGTAGAGGACTTGGGATTGAAAAAAAATTATATTTTTCCCCAAAATAATAATAGGTCTATAAAAATTAACATGAGTTCATGGTGGGTGAAGAAGGAGATATAAAAGACCAAGTTAGCTTTAGAAAAATAGTGGGTTAACTGATAAAAGTTTGATGAGATTTGAATGAAGTTCTTGGAACATTTTTGCTGTTGTTTTGTGATTTGTATTTTGAGCACAAGTGTTCATCAATAGAAACTCAATTTCAGAATAAAAATGAATCCTAACCTCAGAAGGAAAAAAAAATCAATATATATGTGTATTCAATTGGCCAAGCACCTTCACTTTCCTCATAATTGTTAATTCATTCAGCTGTAATATATCATTTTAACTCAATTATTCTACAATAATTATATCTTTGCCATTATAACTCAATATCCAAATAAGATCATGTACTAAGTCACTCATTGTAAGAATTTCAGTGTATGTATTTTATTTAATCCTAAATACATTCTAATTATAGTTTTCCCAGAAATAAATCCTATAACAGGAACTTTAAAATTCAAGAGAATTTCTCCATTATTTATAAGTATAACTTTATAGTGCTGATGCTAGCTAACTCTGGCTTGGAAACTTTCTTAAATATAATAACCTAATTGATATTGTATTAAATCCTCAGTATAAAAATAAAAATTTCCCTTTCCAAAACTGAATTCAGTAGATAATAAAAATGCTACATACGAATGTAAAATTATAAATATGTGAGAAAAGTATTATATAAACATAAACAATGAACCTTTAGCTCATTCTTAAGGTTAGAGCAAACCAAAATTGTCATAATGGCAAGCCATTGTGGCTTACAAATTAGAGATTGAAAAAAATGACGAGTGACCCTCCAACACATTTTGGTCCTACCATTTGGGCCCAAATGAGTCTTAATTGGAACTGCACTCCTGTCTAACGTTAAACCATATTATCAGATTGCAGGTTGTTAATATCATAAGCAATGAAAATGCAAAGGCACTGGAAATATTAGCTAGCAACAAACCCTAATGCACAATGCTGCCTGCCGAAGTTGCATAGCTTTGAACTGAATGAGTGCCCTAGTTACAGTCCAGACTTGGAAAGGCTGGGATGTTGGGAGACTATTTGGGGGTTGGTTTTCAACTTTCAGGGAATTCAAGATTCTCATAGATGTGATACTTACAAAGATTGGAGCTTGTCTGATTCTGCCCTGCCTTGTGCCCTGATTGCAGAGTCTCACTAGCCTCATCAATGCTACGTTTGAAAGGGAAAAAAATGGTCATACATAAAATGGTGTTGTGAGAACATATATCTCTAGCCCAACATGATGATGCTCTTTGACCAAAATGGCTCCAAGGATCAAAGAGGCGAGTGTGGCAGGGCCTGAGCCTGCCTCTATCACAACAAAAGTCAAACGGCAACAGCCTTACTAACAAATATCAAGACACTCACCTCAGGCCTAGCACCATTCTGTAACTTTAGTGCCCGGGCCTGGCAGCTTTAAAATGACCAATCACATATTAGCGCATAAGGGAGGCAAAGGTGTATATAAGGGGGAGTTGTCCTTTGTTTTGGGCCCAGCCTGTTGTTATTAATCCACTGGGTCAAGTGCGATCACTAATAAAGCTGCTTCCTACATAAGCCTCGGTGTCCTGATTCTCCGTCTAAGAATCCTGAAAGAATGTGGTCACGCACGCCTACAATCCCCGCACTCTGGGAGGCTGATGCAGAAGGTTCACAAGTTTAAGCATCTTACTGTCATAGCAAGACCCTGTCTCAAAAAGTAAAAAGTAATAAATATAAGCATAAAAATAAAGAGAGCTAGGAGGGGAGCTCAGTTAAAGGCACTATTTCCAATCCCCAGTAATGTATCTATATTCCCACTAGATAAATGAAACCTGAGCAAATACAGAGGTATGAAGTACTGACACTATAAATAGTTTTTCTTCTCTTAGTTATGAACAAGGATGTGAATGAGATAGGGAGAGGCCAGATTATATTAATGTGTAGGTGGCTATATTTGCTGCTCCTGGAAAACCACTGAACCATTACTTCCAGATGATGAACTTGGCAATATCTCAAGTAGTGAAATCACACAGAGAAGCGATTTGGAGTCTGGTAGCTTTGGACCTGGGGACATCTCGATGATGGAGCTAAGAAATTAGAAGAGCCAAAACATTCGTAACAAGAGACTGAATGGAAAGCTCATCATTGCTCTAAAAATGACTGTCCACTGTCTTGCTTGCAATATGCCTATGGGACATTCTTCCACACCAAGCAATGAAAAAGAGGAAAATTAACAAAGTTATAGCATATGTCATAGTGCTAATGAGTAAACTAAACAGATTCAAACTCCAGGTCTTCTTGTGACCTGGGCTTACATTACATTGTCTCTATTTCTCTTTTGTTCACATTTTGGTGTTAAAATATGTATTTGTTTTTTCTTATTAAGATTGAATATTGTATACTGACCTTGTCCGTGTGAGATTGAGAAATAAATATGACTAGGTCCTTCATTCCACACCCAGAGAGATTCATGTAGCAAGGATACCATTTGAAAATTGAAGAAAGATTTCTAATGCAGTTTTTAGTAAACTAACCCTGTTTTCAAAAAATCATCTATATTTTTTGTAAAGAACTAGTTAATATGTCCCTTTTAAGATTTATAGCCCTGGTGGTAGTAACAGTGATGATGTTTCTGGACACAATATCAGGCCAGACATTGCTAACCTGTCACAGATATATAGGTTGGTATTTCCTTTTCGACTTCTCTCTATTTATTCAGGTTACACTGTCAGAGTATATTTGCTACCTCCTGGGTTTGATATATATTCTTACTCACTGTTGCACTTACAACTTGCTGGAGAACACGAGGCCATTACTCCAAGTTGTCAGGACGGAAGCCAAGAAGCAATGCTTCCTCCGTGACAAGAGCAGGTGTGGCTGAGGACACACCTGTTGACAAACGCATGAGGAAAATGGGAAAAGAAGAACGGAGGTGATTCTCTCACACTCTTCAAAAATAATAAAATCCAAGCAACTTCAGACAAGTTGAAAAAAATGTTCTTTAAGAAGAGATTTAAGAGCATTATTTCTCACATAAATGTCATAGTAAAATATCTCTTAAAATGCATTTTTTTCAAGAGGAAAGGGTTATTGCTACATTAATCAAAAGAGATAAGTGATTTTAAAATGAGCTTTGTCTTTCAGAATGGCTTTAAATACACAGAAATGTGGTGAAAGTACTAAAATACAGAGTGCAGTGTAGACGAAAGATCTCCACCATCCCCTACTACCTCCCATCATGGCATACACATAGAATTATAGAGCAGCCTGGGAACATTATTGTTAATAGTATTCCATGCTTTATTTATATTTTCTGTTTTTACCCAAAGTTCTTCTTCTGCTGGGAATTCTTTCCAGATAACATATTTAATGTAGTTCTTACATTTTCTTAACTCCCTGTGATTTCTGAGAGCTTTTTTCTTGTTTTTGATGGCATTAGCAATTTTGACTCATAGTGCTCAGGTGTTTTGAAGACTACTGCCAATGGATTGATCAGCTTTCTTGATGCAGAGACAAAATGCTTGATGTATACAACTTAAAGGAGGAAGCAGTTTCTGTGGCTCACGGTTTCCGTGGTGTTGTCTATGATAAGTTGGCTCCAAGACTCTGACATCATGACACAGGATCTGGTAGAGCACAGTGTCAATTTTTTTCATGTGTTTGACTCACATTCATCATGTAGATGAAGTTTGGGGTTGAGAGAAAAACAATATAGACAATAAATGCCGTGTTATTCTGTCGTTCTCTTAATACATTAATGGGGTGTTCACATGCCAAATGGCAGAAAATGTATAACCCTTGAATACGGTCCAAACAGTAAATAAATATTTTATATCAAATAGCTAAATGTTGCAGTGGTAGCAATGGCAGGAGTTAACGCAAGCTACACACAGAGTATCGGGAGAGATTCGGATCACGGTGCATAGTCAGGGTGGTTGCTTAGCTACATTTAGTGTGGCATATAGAAGTCAGACCGTGGCAGGAGGAAACTGTAAAGGCAAGTTAAGGAAAGAGAACCATGTGTAGAGAAGCTGGCCCCATTGGAGAAGCTTCCCTTGCTCAGTGCGTCCAGGGCAGAGTGAGGGGTGAGCTCCTTATCCGCGGGGGTTTGGACATGTAGTTAATCACAAGGAAGCAAGTAGCCCAAAAAAGTTGTCTAAGAAAACTAACACCACACATATGGAGAAGAAAAGGGGTATATGGAGGTGGCTGTATCATAGTCTAATGAAGAATGAAAGTTTGATTAATGGAGAAAAACCTGAAACATCTTTTGGATTTACATTTGTATTAATATGAATGATGGAAATGCTCATACACACAAATGCATTTGCATAGTAGAGCTGTAGCAGATACAATCGAAGTAACATCATTACATTCACCTAAAATAATAACCAAAAAACATTTAGTAACTCTTTTTCTCACAAAATCATATGCCATCATCTCTGTATCCAGGTGCAGAATTGGCTTCCTAAGTATCTTAACAGTGGTCTCTGTTCATTCATGTTTCTGAAGGGTAGAGAACTATAGATCTCTTGCTTCTTTTGTGACATAAGTTATAGCATTATGCAAACTTTTATGTACTTTCCAGTTCATTTTTCCGACTTACCCGTGCCTGAAACATACACAGGGAAAGTACAGGGTGAGCATCGGTGGGTGGAGCAGCAGACACTGGAATAGCTCTGGAGCTGTGTCAGGCGTGTCACGCATGCAGTGGGTGTGAGGCTTTGATGTGGCAATCATGATCGGAATAATAGAGCAGGTACCCGGTAGTTTTATTTAGGATTATAAGCCCCACCCCCTTTTTTTTCCTCCCAGGAACTTCATTATATCTATATTTTCTGCTGCTTTTCTGGTCTGTGTATTACAGGAAAACATTTCCTGCGCGATTATCTGATAATTAACAGACTTCTTTTCTCTTATGCTCATATGATGGGTATATGCTCCTTAAATGTCATCTTATTATGAGTGGGCTAGAGGCAGTGACTGCACTGGAAAGAGATTGAAATCTCCAAGTGTTTGTTTTGTCAAACTTCAATTTACTTCTGTGATTTTAGTAAACAAGCTGTAAAAATTTCATTTTATTTGGGCAAAGAATGACTCAGAAAAAGTAATTTAGCACTGTACTTTAAAAAAATATCTGGCCTGTGATTGTGAAAAATGTACAGAGATTGCAAGAATCAAGAGTCAAGTCCATTGGTACGCTGGGAGGTAACTTTACGTAAGGTCAGAAGGATGGGTACATGAATTTGAAGATAAAGCTTAAGTCTTGTTGAATTTCAGCATGAACGATCTACCATGTAATAGACTTGCTTGCAGAATTTTCAGGCCATCGGAAGTTGCAGAAAAGGCCTGTAATCAACTAACATATGGAAAACAGCTAAAGTAATTAAGCACTGAGAATTCAATTCTTCTTTACACAGCTGCACATGATGTTAAATCATACATTTTACCAAAGAGACCACGCGAAGAAAAATGCATTTCAGCTCACAATAATCCATATGCTTAATATATTCAAAATATTCTTGAACTAAGACATGAATGCTGGATGTCATTTTGGTATGAGTAATTTTATTTTATGCCCTTTATATCCTGAAAGATATGCCTGTAGGAAATACTGAGTTCTGAAAATAATTATTACGTTATTTGTGTTCTGTATCCTCTATTTTAGTTCAAATATAACAATGCTTCTCTAACTAAATCTCTTTAATCATTTCGGTAACAAACAATAAAAGAAATGGAAAGAAATAATTCAGACAGATTACGTTGAATACATTAGTCACTTATCCATAACATTTTTGGGAAAATGAATTTTTTCATGAGCTGAAAATAGTTAAGTGTGTAAACATACATTCTATAATTATGACTAAGAACATATTTATTCAGAATATCTACTCTGACTTGTCCGATTAATATAATATTATGTCACATCTGACTTCAACAGAACCTTTGGGTCGTATTATTATTATTAATAATTTAACTAAGTTATTTTAAGTAACATTATTGTCTAATAAAATTTATTTGATTCATTGGAAAAGAAAGCAAATAAAACATAATGAGGTTTTAACTCAATGTATAAAATTACATGTCCATGAATCTATGCTAACGTAAGTAATGAAAATGTCAACAAAGATGTTGTAAATCTTCCATTCAGAAAATATGAAAATAATTTATACAGTTACTCTTTCTCTGAAAAGGGGGAAGCCTAACTTCCTGCTTGTTTACAGTGGGCTGTGTATGGTGACATCCTTCCATAGGGAACATTGACGAGGGAACAGTGACATGTGGTGGAGATATGCGACAAGCACTACCGACGTCACACAATCAAAGTCAGTAACAGCAGTGAAGCAGTGAAAAATCATAGGATATCTTCATAGGTATTCTTAATATGGTATGATGGAAATTGGTCTTTACTTTTGTGCTTATCTTTCATAAAAAGGCAACCTTGGTAAGCCTATAAAACCCCAGACAACTACTACTGGATAATATCAAAATTGCTAGAAACAAGAAACATCTGAGAAACTCAGAGCAAAGAGAATCCTGGAGAGACAAAATGACCAGGTACTCTTCAGCACTCCGTGTGAGGGACTAGACAGAAGAGAAAAACTAAGAACATGTAAAAAAATATGGAATTTAGGTAATAATGCATCATAATTGTTTGGCTAATTATAATGAATATACCATACCAATAGATGATCTTAATGAAATAGTGTTTTGGGTATGTGCACCATGTTTTCAATTTTTATGTAAATATAAATTTATTTTGAAGTGTAAAACTTGAAAATTATGCTATGCATTTACTTTGAAAAATATCACTTGAAATATGACCTGGTATACCCTCTAAAATAACAAAAGGCAAATCATGCAATAGCTCATTAACTCAAAAGTTCAATGGCATTTTGTGCTTCCTTTTTAGCTAAAAACAGTTTTGAACTTCGTGATTTTTGGGAATGAAAACACTAATTCAGACATGCATATATTATAAAACAAAGAGCTAATTTTTATTTGCTGAAAAGTTAATAAAATCATCCTTGAATTCTCAAATTAGTATATTAGGTACTTTTTGGTCAGTTTCAGCGTAAGTTTACTACAGGCAGATAAGTTTAGCTTCAGCTTAGTTTCTGTCTTTCTCATTGGCTATAATGAGAATTTTGCACAGTCTGGCGAATTGAATGAGGGGACATAACTTCGCTCCTAGGGAGGGCTCGCCAGAAATACTACATTGGTTGTTTACCCCACCAACACGCTAATATGCTGGTTGATCTCTCTCTTCTCATATCACCCAGAGCACGCTGGTCCTGGATTTTGTCTCAGAACCACTCACAAAGAAGCCCTCTGTGAGGACTGCTCTCCTCTCTACTTTCGCCTTTCCATCAGCGATAGGCAGGACGACCTATCCCCAGGGGCTCTCATCTTAGTCCTCAGAGTTTGAGAATTAAGGTTGTTGATGGAGCCAATTTGCTGACTTCAAGAGAGGGATATTATGCTACAGTGTCTGGCTGGGTCCAACATAATCCTAAAAGACATGAAAAGAGGAAGAAGGACGTAAAGGAACAGAGTTGGAGGCACTGAGTAGGAATCGGGGCAGAGAGGTGCTTGTTGCTGGCTTCGAATGTGAAGAACAACGTGCCGCTGTCCAAGGCACGTGATGAGACCTTGGGAGTCGAGCAAGGCAAGGTGGGGAGTCTCGGAGCCTTTGGACAGGCCAGCTGACACCTGAGCCTTAGTTCAGGGAGACGCATTTTTGAATTCTGAACTGTGGCTCTGACGCAAAATAAACTTAGGTTGTTGTACTTGTCTTTAAGGTTTTGATTTTTTTGTGATAGCAGCCATAGAAAACAAATACAGTGTCCCCAGACGCATTTTACATGGTGCATACATTTAGCACAGCACTTCCTAGTGACGTCATGCCTTTGTGGATTCATAAATTTCTTTCCCAACAATCATTCATATCAGACCAAGAGAGAGGTGTTATTTATAATTATAACTTAGCAATGGTTTATTTTGACAACATTTTGGTGTTTAGTAAATAATTTCTATATAAGTGAGTAAAACTTTTATAGCACATAAAATAATTATTTTGAACTTTAAGACAGAAGACATCTAGATCTTGGAAAAATTCTAAGCTTCTCTATTTTGTCAGCTTCCTCATACAATTTTTTTGCTCTTGGCAGATATAAATTTGAATATAACTGCAATATGCAATTGAAGCACAGTTGGATATTAAACTTAAAGGATTATATAGGTATGAAGTTTCACAATGATTCCACTTTACATGGCAGTTAGAAATTTATTTGTTGTGATTTTTCAGACTAAACTCATTCACTTATTTTCACTCTCCTTGGAGCATATACCTACCATATTTGTATTTATGTGTTGTTCAAATAGTAGATACATGTTGAAACTGGATTAATTTTTTAAAAAGTAAGAATGACTTCAGGCACAGAAGCTGTCATAAATTATAAAAAGAACAGAAGTGCTATGGTTGTCTTACATGGCACTGTTTCCCTTTCTCACCTCAAATATTACACTGAGAACGTTGGTCTTTCCATTTCTGCAGTATTCTCTATATTTTTCTTAGCACTTTCTAAATGACAAAGAAAGTCTGAAGATGAGGACGACAATAGACTCATACTGTTAGTGCAAATGCGCTAGGTAGAGACATTTGTACCTGAATCACCTGTGGTAGGCTTGCTAGTCAAATGGTTCATTTCTATATCATATTTTTGCCATCTTGTAATTACGGTGATGATAATAAAAGGCAAATTTCCAAAGCTAATAAATAAAATATTCAAGACAGGGGCCTTCCAAATTTAACTCAGTATCTTTCTGAATTCACTTCCTTTACCATGAAAATGCTACCATTCATTAATATATTGAATATCCTCATGTATTCATTAATTCCCTCCTTTGCTGAAAGCTGGAACAAGGAAAAAAAATGTAACACCACTCCTTTAAACTTAAATTTACCTTGAAATATTCAATTAACTCTAAGATGAAGAGATTTGACCACTCTGGAAGGAATTTCAGTCCTCATTGAACAAGTCAGGAAGACATATTTTGGAAGCCAGGATCTAATTTATTGAAAATCTCATCACCTAGGCAGTGACCTATCCTGTGTCTTTCTGAGTTTAGTTCTGTTGTTCCTGTCACATGACATATCATTTTAGGGATATGAACCATCCTTAACCTCAGAAACATAAGCAGAGTCTCAGTCTGTCTTATCTTCAAAATCCTCCTTAGAGCATGTCAACTTCAGTTTTATTGTAAGATTTGACGAATATATTTTAAAAGCATTACGAAATTCTTTAAGAGTACTACTCAACCAATAAAATAGTTTTTCTTAATCAGATAATCTAATGTATGATACACTAGAAAATATACGTTTTGATATATGAATATCTGCTAAAGTTTTTATGATAGAATAAAAATATATCGAGAACCATAATAACAGTCTTGCAATGTGAGTTATAAGAACTCTGCTTGACAAACAGTACTTGCTCAGAATTAATGTCCACATCTTCAAAAAGCTGTGCCTGTCATTTAGGTAGGCGATTTCACTTCAGATTTGCCAGTTCACTTAACCTCATGATTATCTTCTATCATGTTTTGTCATTTTTCAAGTTTTTCATCTCTAAACTGCTTTTGGCATCATTGATTCATTTCCTGGAGTATGGAGTACTCCACGTACTGGAGTACGTGATATTATATCAGGAGCAAAATGCTCACATCGTTTAACATTTTTCTTCTTAATTTTATATTGTCTGGAAACTTCCATGCAAGCTTTATTTTTGGAAATTTCTTTAATATAAATTAGAAATTATTTATATTTCTAATTATATCATTCATTCCATCTAGGAAAAAATTTAAGCTATTTGAACTAAGCTTTAAAAAATGATTCCAGACACCAATATAGCCATTCATCGTCTTGGGGCTGGAAACAAACAGGGAAATGGAATTGTTTATAAACTTGTTATCATCAAAGATTTTACTAATACTAGGTGGGTTGTGAGAATGAGTGAATGAACCATTTTAGGAAACCTAGACAAATGGAAAAATTTTATAATGCTAAATTTTATAAGCTAACATAGTTTCATAGTGAGTTCTGATAAGGTCAATTTTTGGCTAGTTACCTTTACTAATTTTAGTAAGCACTTCATAATCTGTTTCTTTCAGTTTGTTAGTTTTAGAGTGTACAAACACTCAATAAATGTCTAAATAGAGGGAAAACATATATATATATATACTAAAAATTCCTATATATTATATATATTTAAAATCTAAATAGCATTTTGAATCAAAGCTACTTTACTCTTCTATTTCAGATGAAACCCAGAAACAAGGTTTTACTTTGCAAAGGGCGGATTCCAGACCTCTTAGTAAGATTCACAGAAGTGATTTCTGCAACTATTGTCAGCCTATTAAGAGATGGAAAGGCTAAGGAAGGCAAGATCAAGGAAGGATTTCTTAACAGCTTTTGCTGTATCGTGAATTTCCCGTCATATCTGGGAATTAAATACACAGATGTTGAGTCATTTGTAAAAAACAAACAAACAAACAAAAAACGTAGAGACTTAAGAGGTACAAAGGTATGCAGCACGTTGTGACTGAGTCTAATCGGGGTTGCCAAGAGATGTCCCAGAAGCTGTGAGAAGCCAGCGTGGATTTGCCCCAGGTCTCACCCAGGAGGCATCAGGAGAGCAGTGGAAAGCGTGGGGCTAGGAGGGGAGCGAAGGGAAGGGCAGAGGAGAAGCACCAGTGGCCGTGACTTCCGGCCGGAGCTGTAGGTCCTCTGGTACAGGGAGGTGAGGGAAGAGGAGCCGTCGGCCGAGCCTGGCGTGGTGGGGCCTGTCTGCGGTCCTAGGAGGATTCTGTGAGATGCTGAAGCAAGAAGATGGCAAATTTGGAAAATGAAGCAACTTGGAGAGACCCTGTTTCAAACTAAAAACTAAAAATTATCTGGGGGTATACCTCAGTGTGAGGGCCCCGGGTTCAAGCCTCAGGAAGAAAAAAATAATCCGTTTCCCAATCCTTACCCCAACATGTAGTCTCAATGGAGAAACTGGCAGCCATGGTGCCCCGCAGAGCGGAGGGTGGGGCTAACCACCACCTGATGGCTTCCTGCTGCCTGGAACCCGGAGCGCTGAGAAGTGCAGTGAGTCAGACAGTAGGAGGGAACTACCTTGGTCTGCCCAGAGTGCGACAATCCGGGGGCACTAAACTTGGAAGGCAGTTTGAAGGCATAAGTGCAGCTGGACCTAGAAATGGTATTTGCAACTATAACAAATAGAGTCTATTGAATTTTTAAAATGGAAAGCATTAGAGGTATTGAGAGTTTCAGGGGATTCGAGGAAAAAATTAATTTTGATATGGAATAGGAAAATTATAAAAGTGAACTTTCATTTGAATGCTGTGATCTTTAGATAATGAATATAAGGCAATATATATTCCAGACATTTGGGAAAAAAAAGACTAGGTTAAACTACATTATAAAAAAGGGGAAGAATATGGTACGTCCAGATGATAATGTGTTCAGCATCACTGGCAGATGAAGCAGCTGTCCCTTGGTGTCCATGAGGGACTGATTGGATCTAGGACCCCTGCGAACAACAAAAACTGCAGATTTTTAAAACTTCCTTATTTAAAATGGTATAATACATATTTATATATATATTTGTGTTTTGTTTCTTGTTTTTGAGACAGGGTCTAGTTTCTTGCTTTTTTAGTTCAGGCTGGTTCTGTGCTCACGGTGTAGGCCATGAGGCCTAGTTAGAACTTAGGGCAATTCTCCCTCAAATTTCTGAGTTCTAGAATTACAGGAGTGCACCACCATGCCCAGCTATTATGAGGTGTTGGGGAGCTAAAACTGGGAACTTATGCTTTCTAGACAAGTGTTCTAATCACTTAGCTAGCCCCCTCCCCTACACCCACAAATATGTATTGGTAGGATGAAGAATGAAAAAAAAAAAAGATTCAGAGACATAATGTACAAACTTTGTATACCTCAGTGATCAGGACGGGATGATGTTCATGACGGCAGGTGAAGAAAACCTCTGCTCATCAGTTGTGTGTCTGCGACTGATTTAGGAGGGAACCGTGTGTGAAATAGAAGGATACCTAAAATTGCGGTAAATTTTCTTCCTCGGTGCCTCATGTACTGTGCATACAACTTAAATATAATGGTTTTACTTAGGATTATGATTTTTAATAGAGAATAAGAAGATTATGTCAGAGAATTAACTGTAGATTCAGTCTGATTTTGTAATTATAACCTCCATTTCATTATGAAAATCAAAAATGCTTGCCATGCTCTTTGGGAAAACGCAAAGCAAATGGATATGGCCGGGGGTAGGAGTGTTACTTCTAATCATCCTCTCCTGTGCAATCTTTTATCAATAACAGCAAAATCAAATCTAACTGCATTAGCTCAAACATTACATTGAGTTTTGATTTATTTTCAAGTTTCGTGTCATTGCTCACAATTCTAGCATGGAAGGATTTTTAGTACACTGCACACAATGTATATAATTTAAGACCCTACGAAACATTGATATAATGTTTTTATCTCCCTGTTTCGTGACAACCAAAAAGACATAGAATATTATCTTTTCTTTTCTTGTGTTTTTATTATTCTTGATGCAAAAAACCCAAAATGAATCTGAACTTGCATCATTTTAGGTAGGACCACAGCGTTTAAACCGAATTTAGTGCTATTTCTTAGAACCTAGATTAGCCAGGCTCCAGTGAACCATATATCCTGGTATTCATGCTTGTGCATAATTCCTTCAGCTTGATCCGTAACCAGTGATACATGACAGAAGTGATTCTGTTAAGCATTCACGGCTAGAATAGATTACTAGAATATTCTTCCTCTGGGAATTCAGGTGTAATGTAAGAAGTGTGATAATTCCTAAGGGGGTCAGATAGTCACATGGAAAGGCTTAAAGAAAGACAGTAACATTGGCTGAGGAGTTATCCCAGCTGAGGCAGTGCACTGCCAGATGGAGCAGCCTTAGCTGATGCTGGTGAGAATTCAGGGATCAGACACATTGCCCCTCGGTAGTAACTGTAGCCCTTGCTGGGCTGGTGGCTCAGGCCTGTAAAGGCAGCACTCTGGAGGCTGGGTGGGAAGATCCCAAGTGCCAGCCCAGCGGGCACAACTCCACGACTTAATGAGACCCTCTTTCCAAATCGGAAGTAAAAATGAGCAGAGATGTAGCTCAAGGAAAAGGCCCTGGGCTCAATCTCCTGTACAACAAGAAGGGAAAAAATGCAGACTTTTCAGATTTTGCGCTACTCTAGACCAGACGATGCGGCCGAAGTAAGCAATTGCTGCTGTGCTCTCTCCAAACTTCCGACTCACGAAAGTACTTGGGAGGTCAGAGTAAAGAGACGCGTGATTGGGCAACGATGGTGAGAGAGTGGACGATCTAACGTTAACGCCCATGAGTAATTTCAAGTCATGCTTTCAAGAACGAGGAAAGTTTTCTGAGCATGCGGATTGTCGAGAGTAGACTTTTAAAAAAGAGAAAACAAAAGAATACATGCCTTTATTTTCAACTAATAGCAATACGTTATAAGACCAGTCATTTAAACACATAAAATGGTATATGTACAACAATCACCACCCACTGGGTATATGAGTATTGGTTTGCTAATGGTGGTGCAGAAATGTTATTTTTGTCTTAAAGAATTTAGGAGGTGTTTCATTCTGAAGCCAAATATGAGTGATCAGGCCCGGGAACATGTATTCAGGATTTCCCAAGTAAGAAGTTCCAATGAGTAACAGTTATATATAGCACTTATAGTTACACAACAGAAGAAAAAATCATAAATCAAAGCATAATCTGAAAGCATCGGTGGAAGCGTTAAGCAGGCAGGTCACCCTGAAGTGAGGAAATCTCTGCTGTAGGCTGTCCCTGGTGGTTGATTTGTGACTCTGGCTGGTTGTCCCTGGTGGCTAATTTGTGACTCCCAACAGGTTGTCATGGGGAACGGAGGAGGAAGCAGTGAAGCCTCTGTCCTTATCACAAGACTCAGATGACATCCGGACAAGTGCACAAGCAAGGCTTCACGGGGAGGCAGGCTGACCTCACAAGATGGACTCAGCAAACTGATTCAAATTTTAACTTACACAGTATACTCGAGCTCACACAGCAAACGCATAACCTGAATAGCATAATCACCACAGAATGGAGCCACTTTAGTACATTGGCAGTCTGAGTTATATCATTTTACAACCTGGTTACAGAAAGTTACAAAATTACAAAAGCATACCTGAGGTTGGATTTTTAGTACACTGTCCCAGAAGGGACGAGTGGGGACATGTTGCAGCAGGGAAAGATGTTGTCGTTTTAAGGAACAGAAAGGCACCAACCAGGGCATGCTGGCAGTTATCTTGACTGGCAGCCACCAAGGAAACGGTGACCTCAATCCTTCACCTGTATGAAATTGAAGTCTCCCAACACTCCATGTGAGCTTGGAAGTATATTTTTCATAGGCTCCTGGATAAGAGTCCAGACCAGTCAGGGTATTGGTTTTTGCCTTGTAAGTCATAGAGAGACTTGCTGAGACTTCTAAAGTGATAGATTGTAAAATTTTTTGAAAGAAATTTTTATTTCATATTTCTAAAAACATGGTATGGCATCAACAACAAACTAATATTCTGACCAACAGAAATCTAGCTTTGACAAAACAAATTTTGAATTTCCCTGCTAAAAACATTAGTGTAGACCTTGGAGTATATGTGCCTATAGATTCATGTTTACTTCCGCATGAAGTCAGGGAATGGGCCTGGGCTGGGGAAGGCGGTGAAGCCAGGGGTCTGCAGGCCAATTCTCTGGGTGGCCTTGGGTCAGTCCACTCCTTTTCACCTCTTTTGCTTGTTGTCCTCAAGAACAATATTAGAACACACCAAGGCTATAGAATTCTGAGGTGTGAAGGCCCCCGGTGGATTCTAGAGCCTTCCACATGCAGAATGTTCTTCAGCATTCGGATGCAGCATCTGACAGACTTCTGTGCTATAACACCCAGGGTGGGCTGCTTTCCACGGTCCTCAGCTACAGGTGCAAGTCAGGCACACACAGCCAGGACTCAACCTACACTAGCTGAGTGCCTGAGCCTTGGGAGCAGGCTGGAAACGAATCTTAGGATCCTGATATTCTGTGCTGCTACCTACCCACGTGACACACCTGATTAATGTAACCTATTGTGTGATCTTGTTCCGCCTCACTGGATTCACAATAGCTGTATAGTTCCCAACAATTCTACATCCTATCCCACATGCACACTTGTATACATATGGTATCAATTGCCAAATGATTAAGAATTAAGTTTTAGAATAAGCTTAATCTATTTATAAAAGTGACCAAATGAGTATCAAATGCTAATCGCTGAGATAAAATGCATTGCAAATATAATTTAACCTTCAAAGAGAGCACCTTCTTATTATTTTATTTCTGAGGACAGAAATTAAATGAAAGAAATTATGCCTTGGTCTTTGTAAACATCATCATGGCAATTCTTAGTCATGAAGGAAGTGTGAGAAGTCAGGGAGCAGGATGCACTTTGCACGTTTGCATCACTTGTAGGGGTTTCCAGAGCCTGAAGGGAAATTAAGTGTTTTTCTTTTTTGATGTCATATATACCTTCTTGTTAATCAAATCATTTAGCATGTTTTGAAAGATTGTGTATTAATGTAAAATTGTAAAATTAGAAAATTGTAGTATTCATAATGTTTTACTTAAAGAATTTTATTTGTATGAGCACAATGAATTGGCCCACAAGACTCATGCTATTGACAGGTAAGAATAAAAAATATCGAGACTTATTTTATTGTTAAAAAAGAAAGGCTGTTGTAATACTTATTTTTGAACAGGGTCCTAATGTTATTACAATATAGAGAAGCATTCTTTAAAAATCGTGTAAATACCCAAAGTGGCAGTGTTAGACTCCCACATGTTTAATGCTAAATGAAGAACATAAATCTTTATTTTATTTAAGCATCTGATCCCAACAAGGAAACAAAAATGTTTTGAGGATAATGCAGTGTAATACGATTTTAAGTTCTTATTTTTTGGATTATTGTTTCCCTTTCAAAAACATTGTTGCCGAGTTATGTTCCTTCTAAAAAAGAAATGCAGAGGTGACATGGACTTTATTTCTCCTGGCATTTAAAATATCTTATGCTTTTATCCACTTTGGCTTGTTCCGTTTTCTTCCTATCCGTGCCATTTATAATTCAAAACCTGTCACCATGGCGGGGAAAGCACAGCTTAGAGCACAAAACGTTTAAAATATCTTTGAAACAACGATAAAGTATATAAAGCAGTAAAACCAATTTGATAGTTCCCTTGCAAAAAGAACATTTTAAAATCCTGAATCTACTACTAAGCAGAGTTTAGGCTTAGAGAATTCTAGAAGAAAAAAAAAATTACTCAAATTTACTCCCCACATTTTGAACATATATTTGGGAGCAATGATTATTCTCATTATGAATAAATAAAGTCAAACAGGAAGATATTTTTAGAATTAAGTATATCCTAGACTTATAGGAAGAAACAAAAAGGAGATAAACATTTTCCCAAAACTTTGTATTTAGTGTGTTAAAAACAATAGGATTAAATAAAAAAAGCAATAAATACATACAATAACTTGCAGACCTGAGAATGGCATTGAATATAAGTTGGTTCACCAGAAAGGTGGAGTTAAGATCTATTTGAGAGAAAAAAAATCTCTATTTTATCAGATTTCACTGTGAAACCATTTCCGGTGAATCTAAGGATCCATGCTGTGAATAGCTGCTATACAATCCACAAAGGGGAATGGAATTTTGCTCAAAGGTTAACCCAATTATGATGGAGTTTGGAAGATGGAAATGTCTAGGCAGAAAATGTACTAAAATTGCCCTAGTTTAATTTGAAACCCACGCTAGAACTTCATTCATTTCGCTATAACCAATGCTGTTACCTGAATTGCAGCTCATCTGGCAATGGAATGAGCTGTGAGTGCTTATGGAAGACCGAGAATCCAGTGAGAGAAGTCGGTAGTGAGGCGCTCACAGGAGGCGGGACCAGGGAGAAGGGCACTACTCTCAATACATTCCCCAACCAAATCAAATGCAATACAGGCCTGTAGAAGAGGGAACGGACACGACAGTCAGTACAAGTCAAAACAGCTGTGACTAGAGAACATCATGCTTAGTGAAGTGAGTCAGAAGCAGAAGGTGAAACCTCGAATGGTCTCTCTGATATGAGAGTCCCAGATCACAACTCTTACAGAACTTAAAACAAAAAACAGAGTGAAACACGGCTGTAGGGTGGGGAGGAGGGAGGGAGGGACAGAAGGAGAGTGGGAAAGCCCTTGTCACCTTGACAAGATACATATGTGCGCAAAATACTCAACTCCAACGTAAACCTTAGATTTTGCACGTATACATATCAATAAAATGGGGGGGGGGGGAAAGCCTTATTAAAATGTCATACTTTCTCACGAAGTTGACATTTTCAGGAAAAACAACCCATCACAGGAAACATGGAACATCAAAAAGAAGCCTTCTGTATGTCTGAAAGGCCTGGGGAGCTAAGAGGTGGCTTGTCCAAAAGGAACGAGAGTAATTCAGGCCTGGACTATGGGTGAGTTATAGGGAAAGGTGAGCATGGGATTTCAGAGCAAAGCACAGCCGTCAAGGGAAGAGTTCATTGGCTTGGACTCATCTTGCTTAAAATAAATGCTGGCAAGGTTCAGAATGAGAGTTAATGCCCAAGTATGAGTTAAGCTGGTTTTCACCTAGATATGGCACTGCACATAGCAAAAGAAAAGCTCACCTTGCATGCACATAATTGTTAACAATGAATAGATTAATTACTAAGAAAATATTAGTTATTGATTATCAGCCACCTTATTGATAGTATATTAGCTGTGTGGGCACCTAAGTAATAGGGGGAGACACATACACACTGGTAACTAAAAAAAAGTAAAATGAACTATCAAGTGTTTGTTAAGTAAGTAACTGCATGCACATTACCGTAGGAAGGAGGTGGCATGATGTGGATCTGGCATGCCCTCGAAATCCCCTCTGCTCGAATGCTGTGGAGTATCCATGGATTCCATGTGTTATTAAGAAGTGGAGCTTGGTTGAGACGGTCTTATCGCTGAGGGCATGGTAGGTCACTAAGGGTGTGGCCTGTAAGAGTATGCTCCTGTCCTGACTTCTCTCCAGCACCTGTGCCTTCCTCTAGTGTCGCTAAGAGCAGCTAGTCTCTGCTGGACCCTTTCATGGAGTCACCACTGCCAGATGACCCTGAATGGACTGAGCTAACCAGACTATTCCTCACTTACGATGTGGGTGTCAGGTACTCCCAGCACTGAGAAAGAGCAAAGACAGAAGGACATGTTTGACCCAAGCAATGGAATTGTACTGTTTATTATGGAAAAGTAAATTTCAACATCTAAATATCAAAACTGAATTATTCTTGAGTAATATGAGATTTTATCATCTTTGATACTTTTAGAAAAAATTGGTTAAACAATGTGATTATAATTGGATACATGTTGGATACATATGTCCATTAAGAAAACGTGCACTCAAATTTCAAGGACAACTAAGATGTCCTTCAGTAGTTGAATGCATATACTGTGGTAATGCCATATATGGCATATTATTTAACAGAAAAAAAGAACTTTCAAGCCAAAACATATGTCATCACACAAAATGCATATTACTAAGGGAAAGATAGGAACCTCCCTCCTTTAACACAACCAACTTTATTCTAAAGCTAAAATTACCTTCCGTAAATGTTTCATCTTGGGGTTGAAGATGAGCCATTTTGAAGTTGAAACTTCTACTATCTTCTTTGCAAAATCTTGATTGTTCAAATTACCACTGAATCAGATAACTTCATAACCAGAAGGAATTTAGAAGACAATTTTAACAGCTCAGCAAAGGATTGAAGAAAAACGAAGAGAACAAGATCTTGCTGGGTTTTACCCCTGCATTCTGAGGTGGCTGTGGGCTCTTCAGAGGTGATGTCACTGGAGACTCCGCCCTTTTCTTGGTCCGTAAAAATGCCATGAAGTGATGAAGACCTACCTTTCTCTTCAATTATCTTCATTTAGCTTATAAATATTATCATCAATCTGCACATGTACATGACACCTAGCTACTATTTTAAATTTTCTTTGATCTTATTCACTAAACTAATTAAATGTTTATATACATGAATTTTTGTTTCTTTTACTAAAACATTAACTGGCAAATTAAAATATAATTATTCATAAAATTGTTCATAAAATTGTTTATAAAGTTGTTCATAAATTGAATAAATATAAATTGTTCATTTTAGGGGAATACTATGCAGTAATTTGAGACATGTACACTTGATAGAATGGTTAAATTGGGTTCAATATATTACTGTTCATTGTTTTAAAAATGTATTTCTTTTTAAATATTTTAATTTTTATCTTTTAAAATAAATATTGTGTAAAGAATGAAATAAGATTAGAGTGTTGCAAA
Organism: Ctenodactylus gundi; assembly: GCA_004027205.1. Lineage (NCBI taxonomy): Eukaryota > Metazoa > Chordata > Mammalia > Rodentia > Ctenodactylidae > Ctenodactylus > Ctenodactylus gundi. The sequence continues at coordinate 129,475 of PVKB01001923.1, forward strand.
TTATTCATGTGAACATAGTGAATCTAAAATTCTGTTGGATATGGTAAAACTTTAAAAACTGTATCATATAAATTCTTAATACTAAATTTGCTCTATTCAACTTTTATAGTAAAAATAGCAAAACTCATAGCTTAAACAGCCACATTCTTTTTATGTCATTCTTTTTATGAACAGCATTGAAACATCTAAATGCATGCATATTCATATTCTTACATGATTTTTTGTTGTTTCCTCACAAAATTTTCTGACTCTAAACCATTTCTAAGACGTAGAAGTGAAAGACTGAGCAACTCTGCCTCCGTTTGGAATACTTCATATTTTTTTTTCTATTTTTTAGGTATTAGTGTAAACAATTTTTTAGTAGATTCAGTGTTTCTTAGTTAAATAAAATCCATGCATTTTTAGAGTCACAGATTGTCAACCCTTCATTCAATGTGAGCCTCTTTATATACGCTTTAGATGTGATTTTCTCAACCGTGGAAACACTCGTTTTTCTGGCCCAGAAGGGGGACTGAAACTCAGCGAGAATGGCGGAATTCTGGAGGCTCAGGGAGAGCGTGACCTCTTTGGTGCCTAATGGTTAGGAGCCATAGTGTGGCTATTCCTAGGCCTCTTCTGCGAACACAAGGGACCGTCCACGAAAATTACATTTGTTTTAAAAAAAAAAGGCCTCATACTGATATTTTCAAATTCAGCTCTAATTTTAGCTTCTTTGAAAATGTTCTGATTCTGTAAGTGAACACTCTTCTATTAAAAACTTTCAGTTTCAAAATAATACTTATGTGAGCAAATGATCAGTTTAGTAGAGTTTATGATTTTTTTCTGCATATTTTTAGTATTGGGACACACAAGGAATTATTAAATTTAATTTACATGTTCCTATTGTCAGTCACACCTTGCTGTAATTGATAACTGTGTTCAATTTTTGTCTTTTTTTGCAATTTTAAGTAAATAATATTTTTAATGCTTCAGTTCTTAATTATTTCGGTATATTTAGGTTCTCCTCCTGTTTACTCCACTTTTGTTTTGTTTCTGTGTTTATATTAAAATATTTGGAGTATGAACCTCTCTTTCAGCCATTTTGAGACAATTTGAAAAAAAAGTTCTAAACAAATATTTCACTTTACCATTCAAGTCCCACCCAAACCTAAAAATAGTTATAAAAGCAGTTATAATTACTAACTTCATCTGTAAGAGTTTCATCTGACTCAGCCATTTTTCCCTAGTTCTTTATTTTCTAGTATTGTTATATTTACATGTTTTGCACATTTGATTGCATCTTAACATCATGAAAATTTGTCTTTAAGAAAGTTTAAAGGCTAGAGAAATGACGCGGTGGTTAAAGTGCGTGTGCAAAGCCCTGAGTTCGATTCCCAGCACCACACAAAGCCGGGCGAGGTAGTGCATGCCTGAAATCCCTAGCAGTAGGCAGGCTGGGGCAGGTGGACTGTCCTGCGTCCAAGGCCAGCCTGGGCTGCACCAGTGAGTTCAGACCAGCCTGGGATACAGAGCGAGACCTTGTAACCTTTTAAGCTGATAATTATCCTTTGTCAGAGCTAAGAGCTCATGTTTCTATCATTTCACAGAATACCCTTTTACACATTTAATGTAGTGCACTATTTATTTATTTATTTAATACTCTTTTACACATTTAATGTAGTATACTACTTATTTATTTAAATAAGTAGTACAGTACTTATTTATTTATTGTTCGTGTTGTTCTGATGTTTGCCACATGTCACTTCAGATGATTGTCCCAAGGGGGTAGTTTTTGAATCTAACAGCAGTGATTCATTTATGATTTCCCACAGGGAAGCTGAGGACTTGAGGCCTGTCTTGTAATTCCTCATGACAAGCAGAGAACAGAATATGGAATGAAGTATGTCAAAAATGTTCTCTTGACTACGGTGACACAGTCCAACTTCACTCCAGATGTCTTTGTTTGTTCAAACATTCTTATTTTAACTACAAAAATCCCTATAGTGACATCCACAGTACCGGAAAGCGTAGTGGAAAACACACATTCCCACTTCAACGGTTCATTTTAACTCCCCAAAACTACTTAGCAATTTTCAGAAAAATGTGAAGCCTACATAAATATTAAATCAAATTGTAAGTTATTTTATGGAATCTATAAATTCTTTTATAAGGCTACATTTTCAAAATATTATTAGTTTGTTATATTCTAACTCATTTAAATCCTGACATTTTAATGTCAGTCTTAATTCCTGCTACATTTATATACGTAAGACTTTCTGCACGTTGCTCTAATTAAAAAAAAGCAAATCTTTGCAGAACACTACATTGTGCTGTGTCCCAAATTTTCAATGTTGAATTGCTTGCAATTCGATTTATTTCCAAGAATAAGAAATTATAACAAAATAAGAAAAAACAATATTTTTAGTTTTCTTATGCAAAAATTTACATCATATTTTAAGTGGAATTTGATATTCACTTTCAAATTATGAAACATACTAAAAACAGAAATAATTATTTCTTAAACTAAGGTTTGCTTGAAATACACAGTAGTAGTGTTCATGTTGGGCAATTGTTTCACATATATAATATATCTTGATCATTGTTGGTCACTGTACAGCCATCTCACTTTTCTTCTTCCACTTATCCATCTCTAAAACGTTCACTTCTTGTTTCCTACCAACTGCCATCTGTTTATTTATTTATTTATGTATCTATTTACGAGTTTGCACATCTTCATTAATATTTTATGTCTCTGATATAAGAGAAATCATGCAATATTTAACTATTTTGTTTGATTTATTCCACTTAACCTTATGGTCTAACATTCCATCATTCCATGCATTTTCCCTTCAAGTGACATGATTTAATTATTCTTTATGGCTGAGTAAAATACCAGTGTGTATACATACTACATTTTAAAAAAAAATCATTTATCTTTTGGAAGTCATCTAGTTTGTTTCCAGAACGTCTTAAGTATTATGATAAGTACTACATAAGCGTAGGCATACTGGCAGGAAATACTATGTTCTGGTGCCTTTGCTTCGTGCAAGAATACACCCTAAATCGGTATGTTTGGATCAGAGGGAACTTCTAGGATTAGTTTCTGAGGAATATATATATATATATATATATATATATATATATATATATATATACTGATTTTCATAGTGGTTGTACTAATTTCTACTTTCACTAACAACATAAAGAGTTTCTCCTACGTTTTTGGCAAAATTGTGTGTGTGTGTGTGTGTGTGTGTGTGTGTGTGTGTGTGTGTGTGTTTGTGTGTGTGTGTGTTTCTCGAAATCCTTTCTGACAGGGATAAGATGAAATCTCAGTTGTTTTATTTCACATTTCCGTAATATCTAAAGATCATGGACATTGTTTTAAATGCACTTTCTGGCCAATTGTACTGAGCTTGATAACTAATATTTTCCTGATGTAGTCACTTCTGTCAGGAGTCTGTCTACTGCTCCCAGGGGGTTCTCTGGAACTCAGCCCTCACAGCGGAGAAAGACTTTCCTCTCCCCATTGTTTTGCTTTGTTGAATTTATTTTTTAAAAAACTATTTGTTGTAATTGATTTGCTTTGTTGAAATTTATTTGAAGCTCCCACTCACACCTTCGCTCACTACAAATATTTCTATTGCTTGCTTTAAGTCTCTTTTATTTTTTCTAAAGCTTATCACAAAGTATCACTCCTTAGTGATTGTTGTCATTTTAATCACAGTCCCAATTGCAGCAGCAGAAATTACATGTCAGTGGCTGAATAGAAAGTGGTCATCAGGATGGTCCTAAAGATATAATCCAAACAAAAATTACAAATCACATACTTGAGATCTCAAAACTACCAGATAGCATATGTCCTCAGATCTTGCTTCGATAAATGCTTACCTAGGTTATTCTCATTTTCTCTGTTTACCAGCGTGTCTTACCCCTGTGAAGTTCCCTGTGTGTCCCGAAGCCTGTCCCCTTACCAGACTCATGTCTTACCACCGATAACTGCAATGTTCTTGCTTTGCATCGATGTTGATTTGCTGAAAGTACTACATCCTCAGCAGATTTCGTAATTTTCTAGATCTTTAATCCTGATGCACTGTCTCCTGGATTCATTCCTCCCATTTATGAACACGACAATTCCTACTTTTATTTCAAGTGTCAAGTTAAATATTAGTATCTTCCACTTGGCCTAACTGAGCCAAATTTGTTTTGCTTATGTATATGACTAAGTAAACATGAGACCCAATAATATAAAACTCTGAGAGAACAACATAAGAAAAAAATGTCACGACATTGGCTAGGAAATGAAGTCTTCACCCTAATGACAAGTGGTGAAACAAATAGAGCACAAATAGGTCAGTGAAACGATACCCAACTAAGAGTTTATGAATAGTAATAGGGAAAAATCAGCAAAGGGAAAAGGACAGTATAACACGAAGGAAACTATTTTCAAGGCAAATATCTCAAAAGAGATTCATGTAGAAAATGAGGACCTGCTACAGCTCAGCAAGAAAAAACAATCCAAACTGACAGCAACAGAAATAATAAAAGGAAGATATCTATAAATGGGCAAATAATTTGAATACATATTTCTTACAACAACACATAGAAATGCCTAGCAGTTCTACAAAGTTTGCTCAAGATCACTAGTCATTAGAGAAATGTGAAGAAAAACCCAATAAGACATAAGCCCGATTTGTTAATATGGCTGCTACGCATGAAAGGGGAAAAATTAAAAACACAAACATTGAAGATGATGCGGAAAATGGGAACACTTATGTAAAGTTGGTGAAAGTAAGAAATACTCCAGTTGCTAGGGGACACAGATGGAAGCTCCTCACAAGTAAAAATAGGTGAGTCAGTCTCCAGTATAGCCATGTGCTTCACTTCTGGGTGTCTATCCAAAGGAATTAAAATGAGGATCGCACTCAATTTCATGGCGCTTCCATTCTATTCTCAAATTTCCCCAAAATTAAGACATTCCACTCTTTAAACTGAGACTAGCAACCAACTCGATGATACTTTCACTACATGTAGCATACTATTATTTTGAAGTATTCATTGCTGCTATTTGGGTATAGAAAATTTTGAATTGCAAGCGTATCAGTGCCTAGTGTTTAAGTAGCTTTGGTCACTAAAGTATGAATGGAAGTACTGTTTGTTAATCCTAAACAGGCTAACCTTATTGTGTAATTACTGTGTAATTATTTTTTAAAAATCTGTCAGAAAACCGGTAGCATCTAGATAGAGAAAGTTCATTCAGTGTTGACTCTGGAATTAAATACCTGAATATAAATCTCACAGCTCAATTATGATCGATGGATAGCACTACCAAGAAAAAACCTTATGTTATCTTAGCTACTAAGAGTTCATTTTAGTTTGTTTTTATTAACGTAGAATGTGTGTCTCATTATCCAAAAGGCACTGCACCAGAGACTAATTTTCCAGGATACTTAGAGAATATATATAAACTAATAAAACATTAATCAAGGCAAGTAATAAATAGACATACATGTCCGTCTACCCATCTGGTTGTTGTTTGTTTTTGTGACACTGAGCTCTACCCTTCTTCCCTATTTTATTTTCATTTCCACTCAACTTGTGATTCTCCTTCCTCAGCCACCCAGATGCTGGAGGTACAGGCCGCACCACTGGGCCCAAAATAAATATCATTTAAAAAAAGAGGATCGAGATGTAAACACAGTAACCAGCACATAGCCAGGAAAATGCAAATTAATGTCTTGAGTAAATTAGAGTGGCGGATAATTCTAATGTAGGGAGAGGGCTTATCAGTAGGCTTTTGTAAATATTAGCCTTGATATTGTAAGCTAATGGATCATTCAGGAAAGCCACGTTTGAGATGATGATACCTTAAAGTTCAGTTTGCCTTAAGTTTTACAAACTGGCAATTCTACTAAGGATGTTCCCGAAAATTCTGGCACCAATATTCAGGAGCTGCATGAATTTCAGTCTTCAGAACAGCACTCTGAAGAGTGGGAAAAGCTGAAATGATCCAAATGCATATTTATACAGCAATGGGTAGATAGCTTCTGACATTTTAATACATTGCACTAAAAGCAAGTGAACTATATAAATGCCCATAGTAACATACACAGCATAGCACAAAATGAAAAGGGAAGCCTGAGGAGATAAGCCGGCGTGTTAGCTATCGTGCTGGAACAAAATAATAATCAACTACAAGATATTTAAAATACACATGAATTGCAAAACTTAAAAATTGAACCGGGTGGCAAAAATTACAGAAAGTAGTAAACGCTCAGAAGAAAAACAGGAACAGGACATGGCAGGTGATCACGCAGCGCATACTTTAACCTACAGTTAGGCAGAGTGTTCACAGAGATTTATAACACGCGTCAAATAAGTAGATCCATCTGTTCTGCTGTGTGAAAGACAACATAATTAAGATTATTTTATTCAAGCCACTGGAACAGAGAAATGAGAAATGTCACTCAAAAGGAAAGCTGCTTAAAACTCTTTAAGTCAGGACACCAGGGAGTGTCATTAAAACCCAGCGACATACCTGGGCTACGCACGCCCTTTATGACTGGTCACCAAGACATTGTCACCACAGCACTGACATTCTGCTGATGAATGCACCAGTCACATTATTTGAATACTGTAGATTGTGTAGTGTGATCAGATACATGTGGCTTAAAACAACAGACGTGTACTCTGTCACACAGTTCTGAAGACTGACATCCTGAGCTGTAGGCAGCGCCACAGTCCTGAATGCTAGGGCAGCAGTCCTTCCTAGCCTCTCCCAGGCCCGGCAGCAGGCTTCATCAAGCCTTGATTCTCCATGGGTGGTCCCTTTCCCGCCCCTGCCTTTGCCAAGGCTTCTTCCTTTCATCTTTTTCTCTTCTCTCATAAAAACTCCAGCCCTTAGACTAGGGTCTACACTAAATCTAAGATACAATAATTGAATCACAAGATATTTAAGTAGTACACTATTTCCTTAAAGACCCAGTTTCCAGGTAAGGTCACACTATGAGGTGCTGAGTGGATAGGAATTTGGGGGAAGTTATACTCAAACAAACATTGATATGAGATCTGTTTTTTCCCCGTAAAGATAGGGCTAAGAGTGATCGAAATGTTCACGACATGGGACAGAATTTATGGACCTGTCAGTTATTTGCAATTAACAAAGAGACAAACTAGCTCAAAGACAAAGAACAGACAAAAACTCTGATAAGGGGTAGCAAGAAGATAACTGTGATCATTTTTCTATGAAAATACTAAATTTATATTTGCAGTTATTCTTATTTTGATCAAAAATAAGCTCAGAGCTGAGGAAATGGCTCAGTGGTTTCATCCCTAGCACTGAAAGCAAAAACAAAGGTAAACTGAGCACTCTAAGTAAGCTCACTCACCATTACAAAACAAAAATGGCTGATATCCTCGTAGGGAATGCGAAATCAAAAGAGTTAGGCTGATTTTGATCAGTTACACCAACTTTTCATCTTAAAAAAAGTTCTGTGCATCTAATACATTGTGTGGTGACTTGCTAATAGAACCCTTATTTACTAGAATTTTTATAAAAGAACAGATTTCAAGCTCCTGCACCACAGCACCCCCATCCAAATGGACTCACACTCACACACATACAAGGTAACTGTGGGGGGGATGGATGTGTTAGTGAATTTGACAACCTATGCGTCCATCAAATCATTGTGTTTTATGCCTTAAATATATGCTACTCTTATTTGTCCATTATCCTATAATAAAAAAATGAAATTCTCTAGTTCAAAATGCAAAAGAAAACAAGCAGGACCAATCTTCAAGTAACACCCGCCCCGATCCTGATCTAATCAATGAGTCCTGTGTAATGTGCTCTTACCGCCCCAATCCTGGATTGGTGCTCCCTGGAATGCATCTACTTCTCAGCAGAGTTCTTAAGTTCCAATTCTGTACTGGCATGCCCCAGAGTTGTACCAGTGATGCTGTTAGCAGCCTGTTGCCCCGGGCCCCTGGCAGTCTTCACACCACAGCAATCTCATACTCATCTCACTCGGCCTGTCACTGCCTGCGAAAGCATTCGGAAGAGCTCTGGAATAAGTCAACAAACTTTTGGAAATTACCATAAATAAATAGGTTTTGCTGATAATTTTCAAAGGAGAAAGATCTCACGAGAGGTCAGCATAGGAATAATGGAACAGAAAAACAAAAAGTGGTTATTTCTGTGCTGTGAAAAAATAAAAGCAATTTTCCAAATATTTGCTCTTGTAGTTCCAAGAGAAATTTCACATTAAATCTAATTTATTAAAAACAAGTGACAAGTTTTTTAAAGAAACAAACCTTCAGATTAACATAAGAAACCTGAAGAACTATATTAAATTAGTAGCTGATTATACTAATGATGTAAGAGGTTAACCAGATAAAGAGATTGGGTAAGTATGTAGCAGATCCCAATATCCAAAAGTTAGTAACACTTCATAAATACGTGATGTCATTCCTCAATCAAGAATTATTGGCCTTAGAGCTGCATGATTCAAAGAAAAAAGGAAATCTATGATGAAGTTAACATTTAAAAAACTACTGCAACTTATCACTGATCAAAAACATGTTGTGTGTAATTTGAAGGAAGGCATCACTCACACTCGTCACAGAAACATGATGGACAATAGAGGTGTTAGTAGGGTCTTTCCATGCAGCCTATAATGTATACCGTTTTTATACCAGTACTATTTAATCTAATGCCAAATTAATGTACACAATGCTAACCATCATTTCCAATCTGAAAACATTTCTCACACAAGTCATTAACAGTACCGTATCAATAACTCTAATTATTTAAAGTTCATCTTCTCTTTAATAGGTGAATGGATGATTTTCTGACGATTTTTCCCAGAACACTGCAAGATAGTTGCAGTTGTCAAGGTTGTCATCTAATTATATTTCAAAATGAGTGGACTATCAACAATTGTACGGTATTTGAACCTGTAGCTAAGATAGGACCATAGCTTACCAAGAAACAGACAGGCTACTCACTGACCGAATGGATACAAAATAAGACCCAGTACAGGAGTTAACATGGCCGCGGAGGTTCTTACGTATGTGAAGAAATGTTGTTCTTTTCAACAGTGAAGGACATAATAAAATCAACATAAAGTAAGGGAATGATTCTGGTAAAAGATAAAATATTTGCATTCTAGGCAGATTACTCAAAATATGCAGAAAAGTTTTATAAAATTTTACTCAAAATAGAACAATAAGACAAGAAAAATACATACTAGTAGCGACAACCGGTCTACCTTTGTATCAACATACTATAGTTGTGTTGAATATAATACTAGCTAGTGGTTGAAAGCATAGTTTTAGATATAAAGTTTCTACTACTGTACAACTGCCAAGAGGTGACAAATGAACCCATGTATCTGGTACTTGGGAAAGTGTGGAGCCAGAGAGACAGCCTTTGAATTCTTTAATGAAACATACCGTGAAAGGTCCACTCAGATTTCAGGCATCTATGCAGAGCATTTCCCTAGCTTTTATTGTCGAAAGCTTTAAGTTTTGAGCAACATAAATTTTGGAGAATTGCTTCCTTACCTTATACTCATAATTTGAAAGGTAAGACTTTGTCTAAGTCAATTTTACTAAAGACTAAATATATTTTCTCTTTGTCCCTCTACTAGTCTATTTTGCACTACTGTAACAAAATACCTAGTATTTGATAGCTCATAAAGAAAAAAGTTTTATTTAGCTGACAGATTTAAAGGCTGGTCTGCAAGCAGCTTGACACTAGCTCTTGTGAGGGACTTCCTGGCTGTAAAATATCATAGTGTATGTTGTGACAGGAGCTTGTGAGAGAGAAAGAAGGTACACAGGAAGACAGGAGACCAGAGTGTGGGGACAGGGCAGGCCAACAAGCTCCCACCAGTCTACCCCTCTGCCCCTCTTAAAACTCACCCCAACTCTTACTATCATCTTGGTGGAGACCAAACTCCCAATACATGAATTCTGAGAATGCACTCACACTACATCTGAAACACAAAAATTCTTAAAATTAAAATGAATTGTTGAGATTTGAGAATAAGTATAATACACAAAAAATTTTATTCACGTCATTCAAAGGGAAACATTGAAATTCTCTGAGCCACTAAGATATGTAAAGAAAAAAGGAAAACATCATTTTCATCGAGAAATAAGCACTCAAAACAACAAGGAAATTCTTAGAGTTTTAGGCATTCTCTGAAATCACCATTTTGATGACTTGCACACCTACCTGCTAACGTAAAGCAAAATATATTTTAAGTTAAATATTGTAGGTTAAAATTTATTACTGTTGTGTAATGCAGTTCTGTAACAATTCCCCGTGCCTGTTTTCCTTTGACTGGAAGGTAATTTTAATTCTGTGTGATTAATTTGTGAAGTGTTACCAACTTTCCAAACTTTGGGTTTCTCCAGATAATGTTGGTTTTCACTTGTTAAAACTGGAAAATTGTTGAAAGCATCAAATCGGTCAGCTATGTTTCAGGTGAAAGCTTTTTCCTTTCTTCCAAAATGAAAAAGAAATAATCTGGTTAAATTCTTATATGTGTAAGTTAATGCAACTTTCTGGCAAGAGCATTAATGTGTTCACTATCAGAGAGAATGAAGTCCTCATATGTGAATTGCCTATAGTGATTAAACCTGAACCTCTGCATTGTTTGCTCATGATCACTATAAATGCCCAAATAATTGAAATTATTCGTAATTTCTTCAATTTAGATTTTGATAACTTGTGCTTAGTACAATTTTAACAACTAGATGATAACATAATATTTCCCCATCGTTTTACAGAATCTACTGTATAATATTCTCCAAAAATGAAAAAAAACAAATATTCAAAAAAGATCAGGGATGAAACCTATAAATTATATTATAATCTGAAGCATACTTGTATATGAGCCATAAATCTAGCAATATTATAAAGTTTTATTTTATTCATATCAATGCATTTAGTATAAATAATCTGTTTTGATTCATTGTCATATTTTTCCTTGGTTAATAAAAAACATGAGAAACTCAAATGTTAACTTAGTATTCATTTTGTAGAGAATAGTTTACATTACATCATCTATATATAAGAAGCATATCCTAGTAAATATTGGTGAAAATGTACTTGCAAGAATATTCATATATTTTTATTTTCAGTAGTTTGAGATTATTGCTTGAATATTTATATTTCTAAGTATCTATATGCACATAAAATAACATTCATAGGCAGGCAGGATATTAGAATTTTAGCCTGTTAGAATCTGCTGTAAATCTAACTTGAGAAAGTGTTATTCAGCCGTGGCGTGACTGTCCTTGGTGTTGAATAGTTCTATGTAAAATGTTTGGTTTCTCTTCTGGGCTAGAAACTGTCATGGGATTTCTTAAACTGTAGGAAAATGTGATCCCATCAACAGGCTCACAGCTGATTATCATGGGGTAACTTGGCCAACTGAAAGGAGAGTGGCGGGCGGGTCACTTACAAATTCTTTTAATTTCCATCTGAAACTCGTAGCAGATCAGAGATTATTGACTAAGATAGGATGGACAAATAAGTCACACTAGAGACATTTCTTAAAAATGATGTGCTTATTTCAGTTGAGTACTTTTTCTAATTGCACATACATTTATTTTTTTAACAGGACTTACTATTACTCTTATCCTTGTGTCAGCAAAAAAAAAAATTAAAGGACGAATAGATTTTTTTTTTCAGATTTGTGGTCGTATAGTAGCTTGCAGCTACTCAACTCCACCATAACAGTGCAATTGCAATCATAGATACTACCAGAACATAAGTTTAGGCTGAGTTTTAATAAAACGTTACTTATAAGATACTATTCTTTGTGATCTGGAACTCTCATATCAGAGAGACCATTCAATATTTCACCTTCTGCTTCTGGCTCACGTCACTAAGCGTGATGTTCTCAAGTTTCTTCCATTTGCCCACAAAAGCCTCCACACTCTTGGACTTTATAGATGCACAGTATTCCATTGTGTGTAAATACCACAGTGGGTGGAATTGGGAGGGATGGGGGGTTGAATAGGGGGAGGGCTGAAGGGAGAGCTGGGACGTCCTTGTCACCTTGACAATGATACGCATGTGCACAAAATGCTCAACTTCAACGTCAACCTTAAAATTTGCACTTATACATATCAATAAAATAGGGAAAGATACTATTATTTGCCAAATTCCACCATATGCTCATAAACATATACATCAAAACCACAATTTAATACATTTTTGCACTCTAATCTACTATCAGAATGATGAGGCAATCATGTATTAACCAATAAAGGTCGCAATTATTTTACTTCTTTTACGCAATTTATTATCAATGTGAACAGCAGAGAAAACTTGTTTTCAGAACAGGCTAGATTCTCCAGAGTTACAAGCTTTGGCCCAGAAGGTATGAGTAGATAAGACAACGGAATGACACCTTATCATTTCATGAAATTTCACCTGTGACAACTAATTATTTGGTATCTTGAAGGATTTTCTGTTTGTGAGCTCACTTTACAAATGTCCAGGTCTGAAGGAAACAATGATTTAAAGCAGGTGGAAAAAAAAAACTCGCAACAGCTCCGTGAGAGCAAGATAGAGAGTACGAAAACACAGGGGAAAAAAATGGGTAGACTGCGCACAATGAAAGTCTCCTTTTGTATCAGCTTCGAATTGGGCTTGAATTCTGAGCCTACTGTTTGAAAATTTGTTTGAACTGCAAAATCCTATGATCGTGGTGTTTTAGTTCTGGCAGGAAACTTAATCATGAGCTAGTTCAACTTCTTCATTTGTAAAATGAGAAAGCAGCTTCATCAATGCAGACGCATTGCCATTTAATCTGTAAAAGAATCTTCCTGTGTGGACTGCCATACAAGCACAGCCAAAAATGCTCCTTCGAAAGTAAATTTGTGATTTAAATCATGATCCAAATCGCTTTTTACAGAGTTACAGCTGGGGATCAGAATAAAATCAAAACTCTATCTCCTCTGTAAATGATATTTCAGTTATTGGGATTTGTAGCAGTACAGAGGGCCTGGATTTGGTAAACTCAAAGAGTAGAAGTGTTGGTTCAATCACATGCATAATTTAGGAGCTAATTATTAGATCATCTTGATTAAAAAAAAAGAGTAACACAATGCACTACAAATTGAGCTTGAGATGAAAAAGAAATAAACAATATTAGTTCTTGAAATTTAGTGGTATCTTACGATGCTTAAGTTTAAATTCTTGACTCTTTGTATATCAAGAAAAGAAAGTTTGCAGTTTTAGAACTTCAAAAGACAATTGAGGGGCTTAAAGTCACTTGGGAAGGGATCAGGATGACAGCATAGGAATGTCCTATTGGATTCAGCTTCTCCCTGAGAGATGTAAAATCTTCCAAAGTAAGCCTAGAGCTTCTCAGCAAGGAGAACTTCCTAGTCCATTAGCAAGTTTTATACCTGGTCAAATTAATGACACAATCTAATTTCGCTTTATGAGCAGCATGGATGGCACCATTTTAAAATCCAAGAAGAAAAACAAAGATGTCAATGATTCAGTCTTTTCTCTACTGCAACAAAAATACTTGCAAAAAGAAAACAAGTAATGAAGATTACAAAGGTCTTGTGATTAGTTTACGCAAGGACGTAAGTAATACAGAAAACAGATACAACATGATTTCAGACGTGGGTGTGGCCCAGCGTTAGACCCAAATCTAAGAGATGTGTTGGCTCTTTGCTTTGAAAAGGCTGAAACATGAAGAAGGCAATTCTCAGTCATCCTTGGTACTACTTATTAAAGTCTCTGGCACACTTATTAAATTCCATTCTCTGCTAATATCTCGGCCAATGTGCTTGACTACAGTTGAAATTATGATTTTTTTAAACATTTTTTCTGTTCATAGTTCTGCTCCAAATTATTTTTTCTAGTCGTTACTCCCAACTTCATCTGCTGGTTGCATTATGAGTCAACATCATGATCGCAGAATAGTGTACTTTGGTAAGAAAGTTTGAGGTCGACTACTTAGGTTGGAGTTTAACCTCTTAACTATATTTGATAGATAAAATACCTTAATTACTGAGGCTATTTATCAATCACTGTAACTATAGTTTAAGTATAGTATCAATAACTTCTACTTTCCATGCACAAGAGATTTAATAAGGTGGCATTAAACAAATGCATTTGTGCTTATTTAGTTGTTTTCTCATTGCAGTGACATGTGCAAATTAGGGGAGGGAAAGCTCACTTTAGCTCACCTTTTCAGAAGATCACACAGTCCATTCATGGGTAGCCGGCAACAGGAGAAGTATATGGGGGTTGCAGAGATGGAGGTAGCTCCTCTCGGCATTGTAAACAGGAAGTCAAGTTCCAGGAGGAAGGGAGGATATAGTATATATCCTTCTAGGTCTTATCCCAGTGATCTGTCTTGACCAGGCCCAGCATTAGTCTTCTGTTCCCTCAGATTGAATCTCCTAAGCACCATCAGGCAGCATCATATGCCTGTCTTCAAACTCACACTTGTAATCTACCACATGCCCATAATTCACTCCACCAGGCCAGGCCCCAAGGCCTAACAGCACATGGTTCCCTAGATTATCCACAACATTCAAATACATGAGACTTTTGGGAGGCATTCCAAATCTAAACCACAATAGTGTTTATTTAAATATGCTGGCTTCAATTTAGATTGTTTTACAAGTAACCAGACTATTTGGTACTCATGAAATCGATAAATATCCATTTAGGATAGATAAGAGAGGCATTTTACATAACGAATTAATTTGCTATTTATTTAATTCATTAAGTTTATCTTGCTAAAGGAAATGCTCACTTATGTATCCATTCATGTTACTTTCATAGTTGACAGTGCTTAAGTAAAGCATTCTCTTGCTTTAACAGTCACAATACTTTTCATTTCTTAAAAAAAATACTCATCATCTTCTCTTGCAAAAAATCCTTTCCTAACTATAAGTCAATGCCCTTTATTTTGAACTATACTCCCAGCTCATTTTTAATTTTTATTTGAGACAGAGTCTCACTAATTTACTGACTTACTCAGCCTGGGCTCAAATTTTAATCCTCTTGCCTCAGTCGTCCAGGGTGCTGGGATTACAGGACTGTTCCACAGGACCCAGCTTCAGCAAGTAAAATTTTAATGATGTTTTCCACAATACACTGAAATGATCTTCCTGGGAATTTATAAGTAGAGAGAATCACCAGGGACAAATAATCTTATTTTCTTGTTCTCAAAACTTTTTGAAGTGCCTCATGTGGAAAGGGCTATTAAATGAACCTCAACAAAGTGAGCTTGAACATTGTTGTAACTGCAAAAATTATAAAAGTTGAAGAGTTTTTTATAATCACTACCTGCACATACAAGCACATGTTTGTGATCACAGAAGATAAGTTCTAAAAAAACGAGTAGATCCAGCAACAGTGTGCAGCTGTTTAGAATACAATGTTGTATGTTTTTTTTTCTGTAAAATTACGTTTTAACTAATATGAGGAGAATTTTTCCTCTAAAATTTATTATGGGTAGTCATCCGTTTACAAACTTTTCTGCAAAATCTTTGTATCTATTTCTTACTTGTTAATTGTGATGTAAAATAACTCTCCTTCACAACCATTGTAAAATATTCTATTATCCTGTTGAAGTAATTATTTCTGCTGACCATATGTAGAATTAAAATTAATGAGAAATACACAAAGTATACATAAAATATAATATCTGAATGTTTTACTTTATGTATCGTAGACATCGGGTAGAGGTAATACTAAAATTAAAAGATACATTCGACAATTGAATAAGATGACGACCACTTCAATCATCTTATAGAAAGTTCAAGTTTTTCATATTTACAATAACTTGGAGTGTGTGGCAAAAGGCAACCAAGAAAAAAAGAGGAATGATTTTTAAAAGGCACACATCAAATAATCATTAAATAGAACCTCACCAAGCTTCCATGGGCAGCCAACTTTTGTGTTATAAAAGCCAACATCAAATTTCCTCTACAAGTACTCTGAAGCCCCTTTTGTGGAACAAAATACCTTATTTGCATAACCTAGAGGAGAAGGAACTTCATTTGGCTCATTATTGGAGAGGTATTAGTTCATGGTTGGTTTCAAGGCAGAATCCCTATAGCAGAGAAGAGCTGGTAATTTTGTGCCAGCCACCAGGGACCGAACAGAGGAGGACCCATAAAGGAAAGCACTAGGGACAGGAATATCACCCACCAGACCTTAACGAGGTTAATGTCCTAATGTTCCAAAACTTTCCAAAAGTGCACTTCCAACCCAACAGCTTTTGGGTTACGTTTTGACCCAAGCCATAACAAGTACTTTCAAAAAAAATCGAATAAATCAGAACCAAAAAGGTCAAACATAGTTACTCAGAAATGTAATTGTGTGGATTATAATTTATGAATCTGACATGAAGTTTTACTTTGACTTCCAAGGTTTCCCCCCAAAAATCTTATTTTTCCAGTTCAATTATTTACATCGCAAAGTGTAATAAAAATACTGTGAATGCTTATTTTTTTCTAGCAAGTTTGTTACACTACAAGGTATATTGCTATTAGTGTTGCTCAAAACTCTCCCTTCCTGGAGCACAATTAATCCATCATCCTTGCCACTTTCTCATGCAGTTCTGGAAGTTCTCCTTTGTGGGCGTGTTTGGTTGTGCTGTCAGGGCTGCCTCGATCTTCTGAATCGATTTCAAATGTTTACCTTTCATAGTCATTTTGACTTTGGCAGGATTTACAGTGTCACAGTACCAGATCTGGTGAATGAGGCAGGTGAGGACACGCTCTGATGTTTCGCAAGACTGTGTTTCCTCTGAAGGACACGTGATAACTATCTTCACTGTTTTTTTTTTTTTTTTTTTTTTTTTTTTTTGATCGCACAAGGCCGTAACAGGACAAGAGGATCAGGGTGTTTGCAGTAAAAAGGAGGATTTAGAAAGGGGTGAAAGTCAATATACTTTTACTGCAATCATTTTTATATTTAAGCCTTATCTGGATACATTTTGTAAGCCATCAGGCCAGCCCGATATGGCCATCTCTTGGGAGTTGCTCCCAGGAATATACAGTCCCTCCAGTGACAGAGATATTCAGCCATGTCATTCACAGATATTGAGAGAATCCCAGTGTCCTGTGGAGAAACAGGCTTGAATTTGAAAGCTAAGTACCTAATATAATTTAGACTACTTCATTTAGCTACCCCACTTTTGCAATGTGTCTTAATTCATGCACTCCAGAGGAGAGCAAGCGTTCTGGATGATGTACTGGGCTGAGGCAGGTATACCAGGAGTCTCGTTCCACTTTCCTGCTACCTACTTTCTCATTTCTCATGAGAGCATGGGGAGGCTGCAGATCGATATGACACTTGTCAGAGTCAGCAAAGTAAAAGGAGAAAGAAGATTTTTGTCCTTCTGGCCCAAGAACCATCTCTGAGAAAGCAACCTGTGTTTTTTATTTCCTCTTTGGTCAAATTTAAGGCCAGATGTCACACCAGGTATTTTATAACTTACTGATCTGTGAGTGTCATAGAAATTTACATTTATCAAAAATTTCAGAATTTCTTTTTCATGTGTAAAGGTACAACTTCTTTGTGGTGTGGCCATATGGAATATTTAGTCATAGAATTATGGGTAGAAAAGGATTCAGGCTTCCTCTGTGCCTTGTAGGTGTGAACTCGTGGGGGTTGTGTCACAGAAATGAGGCTGGCCCATTCCTGACACAGCTGTCCCCAAGGTGTGCTCATAGCAGCTAGCAGCTACAGTAAGGGCCCTAGCCTCCAAGGACCAGTGGACATGTGGCTCCTGTCTGTGAGTAGTGTCTAAAGCCTTCCCAAGATTTGTGTGTGAATGAAACGTAGGTTGAAATGGGTGGTGTGGGGTGAGAATTAGAGCGAGAAATGCCTGCGGCCTGGTTTTCTCCTGGTCTGTCCCTGTGTTTGGAAAACACTTCTTGACAAAAATATACCTTCTCCATAAGAAGTTGCTGGCCTGTGTGATATGATGCACTCTCAGACTAAAAACAGGTATGCTTATGTTACAATATCAGTGAGGGATCATAAGAATAATCTTGATGAAGGTAGAATCAATAAAATCTGTACCATCAATTTGTCACAGTGAGACTTGCAATGAAACGTCACACAGGTCTGAAAAGAAAGATTAAACAGAATGAAAAGGAAAAGAGAAAAAGAGAAAACATGAGAGACTAAAATAGGTCCATAGTGAGGAGAGAAAGAGAAGGAAATTAGAATTATAAGCTCTGGAGAATGAAAGAACACAAGATGAAGGAGAGAGAGGCTGGTCAGAAAACAACCAAAACAGGTTGGCTGCTTAAAGCATAGGCAAAAAATAAACAAATAAATAAAATAGATTTACCACTGTTATAAGAAAATTAAATGACGTCAACCCAAGAACTGAGACGGGGGGCTAAAAATAGTTCAATTGAGAGACACACCATGAATGATCAGTGGAGATTTAGAAGCGACACGAAGTTTGGTGTTTTCCAGCTGTTGTGCAGGAGGGTAATGCAGTCCGAAATGACCTGCTATGGCGCACACAGCACGATGCAAGCATAATGAATAATTTCAACTGAAAAACGCTTGAGCTGCAGCAGATGAGGGGACAGGCAGTGCGTTAAAGCTGTGATATAGGAAGTGGGGTGCAGGGCACGTTTCTCTGTAATGAGTGATTCTGTTTTTAGCATGCACTGTAAATAAGACACTTCCCTTCTCTCAACGTAATTCCACCCCATTCTGCCGAAGGAGCAGAATTTAAATCTCCCTGCATCTGCAGCCAAGAAGAATGCCAGCTAAGTGTGTATAAATAGAAACCTTCAGGTCAAAGTCCAAGAGAATGGAACCATTTCTCAGTAACAAATACAGAAGGAAGCTAGTGGCTAGCACAGTACACTTAATAGAAAGGCAGCCCTAGTGATCCAACGACCAGGTTTACGCTGGGAATTAAGTCTACAGAACTCAAAACTCAGAGCAGCAGGAACATTAGATGTCGGTCTATACAGAGTCTAGAAAATAAACCTAGAAGGAAGTAACTCTACATTATCAGGAGAGACACCCGCTAAGGCTCCTCCCACGCTCCTTGGTGAGGAAACACTATACATTCCCAGAAGATCTCCAGTCTACACCCTGCATATTCACCAAGCAGTTGTACTAGTTGCTGAAATATTTAGTGGCTAGTAAATATCTGTTGTCCTGAACCACTGGCTGCTACCTCTTTCCTTTACCATCCCCGTGTCCTCCCTTATACCAACTCCTAGGTGGCTTCTGGTTAGATTGGCATTGTCTGACAATGAGACCCATAAAAATCTCTGTTTCTAAGCATTCTACTGACTACCTGAGCACTTTGCAGGTACCTCTGCCTGCCTGCACCTGCCATTCCATTCAGTTCTTCTGCATTTATTTGGCACCACCATGGGCTCCCGTAAAACTCATTAAGATAGTGCCAGGGCTCTTGTTCTATGAAGTAGTTTCTACCTCTGCCCCCTCAGACTGCTTATAGTCATTGGGGGATAATATCTAAATATTGAATTTTAATTTGAACATATCAGCTACATTAGAATTTAACCTTATCAACAAACACATCAATAGGCAACATAAGTAGCAGTCATTAATGTTTGCAGCAAGAAGTATTCTCTTAAAATAGATTCTTACTAGAATATTGAATGAGGTGTTCTTTTACAAATTAATGTAAGATCTTACAATGATGAACAATTGAAACTGTCAATCATTTTAGGGTTTATCATTTATATCTCTTGTCTTCTAATTTGACAAGTTTTCATTTTTAAGTACATATTGTCCTTTTAGAAGTTATTGTTAAACTTACTAAAAAATCAGATATATTTTGATATTATATCACAATGCTATCCACAATCTATAGAATGCATTTAATAGATCCAAATGCATCATCACTCACAGATGGAAAGCCAAGAATACATAAATCTATGTTTAACAAGTTACTTTAGTAGTTTATCTTGATTGCAAATAATTCAGATTCTGTTCCAAAATATTCATCTAATTTATCTTAAACAGTTATTGCTAATTTTCCCACTAAATATTAAACAGGTCAATGTTCTGAAGAATTTCCTCAGCCAAGAAACAAAACTCTCAAAAGTCATATTCAAGATCCAAAAATTGAATCTCAGATACCTCAAATAGAATTCTTATTGGTAGTACAGCAAAATAGATGTCAACAATTTTGAGAACACCCTTAATTTCTTTTTAGAATATTTGTTGAAGTCATGTGAACAGAAAGATATTTGAGTTTATGCTTTTGTAATTATTGAGCATACTTTATTAAATTAATTTGTTATCAGGTAAACAACTTACAAGCACAACATAAATATAACATGTTATACACATATACGCACAAACATACATAATACAAAGCCTTCAATTTATCATTTATTAGTTTCTAGAAAGTTACCATCTAGGTACTTCTTTAACTTTTACATTTCTAAACAATGCTTAATTCTAAATTTCTGTGTATAAGATTTTTAGTTGTGTCAAGGTGAAAAGTTTACATCTCAAAGGAAATTACTTGCCATTAAAATGTGAATTTGGATTATGTAGCTTTTTCTTTCTGCCTTAATTTATCATAGGTTGTATTCAGTTCTAAAAGAAGCAAAAAATTCTTGCACCATGTTTTAAGGTATTTCCCATTGTATTAAAATTTAGACGTAGCGGCTCAGAAGTTTCAACTTTTGATTGTGTTGCTCAAAGTCTTTAGTGTGGGGAAAAAAGGTAGCCAGATTTAGTAACAATTCTCCCTGCTGAGAAGAAAAGGAAGGCAAGCCATCTGCAGTCAGATTTTCTTACTAGAAATGAAAGTGACTGAAGAAGAAAAAAAATATTATTAGTAAACAGGAGTTTTGAAGTTTTAAAAAACACAACCAGTCAAGAACGAACCCGGGACCGTCCGCCAACGGGAAGGGAACTGCACACACTTTCAGTTCCGCAGGTCGTATTCATCACAAAACACGTATCTTTTTTTAAGTCATAGTAATTTAAAAGTTATCCAGGGAGCTACAAAGCAGCCCAAGCACTTCCTGTTCCTACCCGAAATACAACAGAGCTCTGGAAGCACACTCTATTATCGCTAGCCTCATAAAAATCTCTTAATCCAAATTTTGTGTGAAATAATTCAAGTACCTTGAGCTCCTGAGTGGACTGTGATGAAGCTTCAGAATGTCTTAAAAGTTACAAAATTTGTAAAGTACCCGGCGGACTACTAAGAGCTTCAAAGAAAAGGGAATGAAGAATGAGATGTAGGGTCAGAGCAGAACGGATGCTCACCTCTGCTAGCCACGGGTGGGAAGCAGTTTGCCCACTGGTCAAACTGAGACTCCCTTCTGTCTTAGAGACGGGGATCTTTTCTGCCTGGGATCCCCATGGTGAAGGAGGCACGGTTTTGCTGGCTCCCCTCAGCACAGTGTCCTGGCGACAGACTGTAACTCTTGCTTAATTAGTAGGCAACTTCTACCTTCTACCGTGTTGCTCCCCCTGGAAGATGACTATCAGAAGTGAAAGGAAAACAAAACAAGGCAGAGCAATCTCAACAGAAGACATACGCCAAACCAACAAAAGCAAATGCCGACAATTATTTTTTTCCACCTCTGAATCTGTTCTTACATCAGTGCTGGCAAAATTACCCAAGGTACGTCCAAACGGCCACCTACAGTGGGGTATTTCATGACCATGCCAGCATTCTCTTCCACCTTCACTCCTTTCAGAGCTCTCTTCCTATGGAGTGACCAACCTCAGATGCCTCTTGAATGGGCATAGCCTGCTTAAATCTCATCCACGGTTCCTTGTCGTTTGGGGGATGAAATGACATTTCAAGTCACATTGAAGTATTTCGTGACCTGTCATCCAAGCCCTCCTGCTTTTCCAGCCTTCTCTCTTGCCCCTAGGGGCCTCGCTTCACATGTTCGTGTTCCTGGATTGCTGCAGTCCTCAGTTTACAATCTGGCCCCCTCTGTTTTCCTACCTGGTTCCCTCAGGTGGTACGATGGTGGCTCTTCATTCCATAGTGTCAGCCTTCACCATCCAAGGTGACTCAGTTGAGGACATTGTGTAGAAGTTATTTCTAATCTGGTCTCAATCTGCTTTCTTTAAATCTCTGGTGCATGTTGTAAGTGTCTACTAATGTTTTCTTCTGGGGTATGAGATAGATATTACAGTATTTTATCACACTGTTACAGTCTCCATTTCATTAAATGGTTTTTTATTAAAAATAAATTGATCTTTCGCCAGTTGTTGAAAAAATAGTAACATGTCTAAACCCTTCATCTGTATTCTCAATATGTCTAACAAGTATCTTAAATAAGCCAGAAATATGGGCATTTCACTGCTTTATGGATTTTTGCTTAGCCTTTTCATTTCCTTAGAATTGTATAAATTCAGATAAATCTGTATTTGCTGGTTGAAAATTATGGTTTTTGTGCGTTCAGCTCTCCTCAAAAGAAGTGAAGCTACTCGAAGAGAGTGCTTTGTTAAGTTCATTTTTACCTTCCAACTTTTACTTTAATTTAACAAATAACCATAATCATAATAAAAATAATGAAGTAGACATAATACTTGGCATGCATAGCCCGGTACTGAGTAGTTCAATCAGAAATGCAAGCTTAATGCAAATTCTTCAAGTCAAAGTAACATTTTCATGCCTGATCAAACTTCTTCAAATGAACATGAACAACAACTGCTCGTTTCCTTTTTCTTTTTTGCTGAAAACTGCCTTGTATTTGTATCTAGCGTATAATCTCTGCACATAAAGCTAAGTTACTCAAAATGTCACTACTATGAGATAAGTATTCTGTTATCTTTGAAGTGTACTTAAAACTGGATGAAAGAGTGCTGACTATTGAGTAAAAATCCATAATTAAAATTTCTGCTCAGCAAACAGAAAATCTAATTTAAGAAAACCACTATCATTTCTCCCCAGAAATCATTCGCTTGGTTTAACAAGTATTTCTTTTCAGTTCTCGCTAAAGTAAATGTATTATTGAATTGCCTTACATGATTTAACACTAAATAAACAATCACTGCACACAGTGGAAAGAGTAGGACTCAGTCTCCTAGCAGTTAATTCCTGCTAGATTTGCGGGTTTAAAAATAATGAGAACTGAGTCTTAGAACTCTCAGCAAATCCTCTGGCTCAAGATCGTCCCTCCTCCTGCTCGGAGTCCCCTCTGCTTCCCTGTCCTCCTCTGGCTCTGGTTTTGTAGGTCAGTGGAGCTCAGGTGCATGTAGAAACACTGCAGCTCAAGAGACAAACAAGTGATCTCTAACATGCATGTGTTACACGGTGTATAGAGATGGTCTAAGGTTCTTTTCACTTCGGATATCTCCCTTTTCAGAAGCAGAGGCAGGTTTATTATTATTATTATTATTATTATTATTATTATTATTATTATTTGTTATGCTTGAGGTTGATCATGAGTGTACATCCCCCAACCCATTTTTATTTTTTATTTTTATTTTGTTGAGACAAGGTCTCTTTAAATTGCTAAGTTGACCAGGCTACAGTTGAAACAGCCCTTCTTTTACCTTAGCCTCATAGAATTCTGAGATCACAGGCATGTACCACTGAAAGAACTTGTTTATACTTTTTTTTTAAAGGATGGAATCCAAAGTCCTAACCTTTCAGTAGGTAACTGACACAGTCAGCTCAGCACTCTGTGCCTCCCTGGGGTACTGTTATCCTCACCTCTCACCTTAGACCAGGGATTAGAACACGTGTCCATCTGATAAGGTTCGGTGCTCTTACAGACTTCTACTCTATCATCAAACTGTTATTTATCTTATTTGTCCAAGGTCGAAGCAGATGGTAGGAAAAGATAATTGAATAAACCCATCTCAGCTAATTGATATAAAGTTCATTATCTTTTTAAACATAAATAATGTCTTCAGTGAGCTAAGGAGCACTTAAGGTCCCGGCAGGGGCTAATGAGTACGGAATGTGTGAGAACCGAACTGGACTTTGTGGCTGATTTTGACTCGCTTCACCGCAGGCCTCGTGGCCCAGGGGCTATCTTTTGCGGCTGGTAACAAGGCCAAGGGGAAGAAGTCACCAGTGCACCTCTCTGCTACTCAGAATAAGAACACCTGGTTGCTCCTCCCAGGCCTGTGTGACAGGAGTCACCTTGAAATTAAACGGTATGGTACAGAACACTCTGAAGACTTGTTCTTTAAATGGAGTGTGTTTCCCCTCCTCTTCCACATCAGAGAGGCTCCTGTGAAGGTTTTATAACAGCCTTCTCATCCCTGTGTGAGAGGGAAGCGTGAGCATCATCAGTCACTGTCAACTTAATTAAAAGATAAGAGACATGAAAGGGTCCCACAGGTGCATGCTATCGGTGAAGGCATGCAGGGTAGAATTTGGAATTACAAGCTGAGATTTAATGTCAAATTCAGAAACAATTAAAACACTGTTAGCACAGATATATATTAGTGCTTTATTTCATTTCAAGAAGGTAAGGGAAAGAGAAAACATTCTATTGGAGCCAAGATTCGCAGAAAGGAAATTGGCAGGCAGGCTGCCCCGCTCTGACGGAGCCTCACACATTAATGGGAGGATGGATGCTTTGATCAGCATCAGACACTCTAAGGAGACTTTTTTGTTAAAGGTTATGAGAATAACTGAACAATACAGATACTTTTAAAATAATTAAAGTGTGCAGAGGAAAAACAGAGTAGACATTAACTTAGGCTGTTGGGAAAAATTTTGTGTTGAATTTAAAAATCTCAAAATAAATGCAGCAAACTGTTGTGTACACAAACTTTAGATATTACCAAAAGTATAGTCACAAAACCAAAATTATCATGTAAGGTAAGTGTCCAATTTCAACATATTATAATAAGAATGAGTCACTGGTCCCCCAGTTTTTCTTGTGAAAAAAAATTTAAAAAGTAGTAAAGAGAATCTACTTTAATGAAAAATTATTTTTCCTTTAATTAAGTTAAAATGTTCTCATATATATATATATATATATATATATATATATATATATATATATACTTTAACTTATTATCCATAATACTTGTTATTTCCTTGATTATATACACTTTGAACTCCATGTGCATCCAATGTACTGCTTGAGCTTTTTGGCCAGTCTACTTAAAAAAAAAAAAAAAAAAAAAACCTCTATAGATTCTGTTCCTTCAGGACCCAGGCATCGGGTTCTGGGTGTCAGGCCATCTTGTGGTTCTTTCGTTACCTCATTTTGCCATGGTTCTATTGCGGAAGGTTTTAGCTCAGGTACGGTTGATGGACTCTGTCTCTGTTCTATAGATTTAGTATTAGATTATTTCTGTCCTTAAAGTTTCCTTGCATTCATTCAAGTTTTAGAACTCATTTCTATTTGTTTCAGCTATTCTACCCATAAGATTAATAGGTCCATTATACACTATCAATATATCTATCCAACTAAACCTGATGCTGACTTAACAGAATTTTCTATTATTCTCTGTATTAATATTATAGTCATTAAAATATTAGAGGTCTTTATTGCTTTCATAGGCTAAACCAAACCACCAGAAGTTGTCCACCCTTATTAGGTCCCACTCACCTTACCCTCTTTGACAATGTGGTGGATATTAGTACCTACGTTAATACTTACTAACTACTAGAGTGTGTATGGCACCACTATATTGCTTATGAAGATACAGAGAGAAATCTACATTACTGATCTTTTTCCAGCTAAGTAGCATACAGTGACTGCGTACTTACTGGTCTATCTATACAACTGTGTGTTAATGATATTTAATGTTTCTATTAATAAGGGGAATTGGAGTAGAGCGTGCACAGACCAAACCAGAAGTTAGCTTTGGTTGTGTAATAGAAAACATAGAAGTACTGATGAGGTAGGAAAAAGCTTGACAGTGCTTCTACCTCAGTTGGAGGATAATAGATGAAAAAAAAACACTAAAAGCTAGAGTTAGAAATAAGGAGAGTCATAAACGAAGTGAAGTGAGTATGGCTTCAGAATCTACAGAAAGGTTTGTGGAAAGCAGCAAAAAGTGTTAAGACAGGGGGAAATTCAGAATGAAGTGTTAAGACAGAAACTAACGACAGAAAAAAGAGAAGTGGGAAGGAAGAAGAGGAACAAAAGATGGTAAAAAAAAAGAAATAAAACAATCGAAGAAAAAATGAAAAACTTAACAGAACAAAAAAAGCAACAATTGCCCTGCTGTGTTTTTGGATGTCTCCACTTTCAAAGTCCCGCATCTCTCAGCCTGTACCTCTGGCAGACGGGTTTCTTTCTTGTGCTGCTGCCGGCTCCACTTAGATTTCAGTCCAGTCAGTGAGTCCGTGGATTTCGCAGTTGTCTGTGCAGGTGCCCTGCTCCCCACGGGTCCTGGCGGCTCCCTAGGGTCTGAGTCATCCTCCCTGAGCTCAGCGGCAGACACCGGATGAGACTGTGATTTCTGCTCCATCATTCCACCACTGCAGTTCTCCGGGCCTGTCCTTTGACTGCATGCAGACCCCAATCACCAAAAAGCCCTGTGGATGAAGTCTCTCCCCACTTTCATTCTGCAAAAACAAAGACTCAGGGTCTCATCCTGCAGTAGCCAAGGCATGATATTTGGGCACTGAGCCCCCCAAATTCACTCTCTCTCTTTAGGCCGCTGATTGAGTTAATCCCCGCAGACATCTGCAGTGTGCCAGCACGCCCTGCCTTCCTGTGCTCCGTGGCTTCAGGCCTGACCACTGGCCCCCTGTCTCTCTCACTCTATCTCAGGGAGGCTGCTTTTATACACCGGCAATACTCAAAACCCTTCTTCTGATTTCTTGCTCACCATATACCAGGTCCAGAAAATCCTGGGTTAGGATGCAGGTGAATGCTTTATTTTTATTTTTAAATTCTTTTCCCCATGTCTTGACTTTAAAGTCCTACTTTATTGAAAACAACATCATGCCCAGTAGTAACATTGAGATTTTGCTCACTTGAGCTTAGTGAACTTGGATTTCTTCAGTTGTACCTTGTGAATCTGGTAGGCAGTCTTAATGCCATCTTCAGACATCCTTGACAACGTGTAGAGGTGTTTTCTCTTTCACTTCTTTCTTCCTTTTCAGCAGAGCACGCAGTGGCTACGTTTCCACTTATCTGTAAACTGTCAGCATAGAAGAGCTTTCCAATCTGCTTTGCTGACAAAGGTTTTTACTTGAGCATATCAGAAGGACACCTGTCCCTGATTAAACAGCTGCCAGTAGGAAAAAAAGGAAGAATCATGTACACCTGTCTGATTTCTGCTTCCCAGACTGGATAAAATTTAATAGGGTCTTTATTCAACATTTCCACTCATATGATAGAATCTTATCAAAATAAAAATGTCAAGCAAAAGCCCCTTTTCTCTCCATCATCCTCTAAACCCATGTGAACATCCCTTGTATACAGATTTTTAATTTGTTTCACATTTTTAGGTAAATTCTTTAAACTCAGCAAATTGACTCTTCTATTTTCAACTTCCCAAACATTTGTGCATTGATTAGTAATTGATCATCATAAATACCAGGCCCAAAAACAGTGAAAGTTGCTTATGTACTTAGAATATGAAAAGAAAAATACATGAAACGATAAACATGAAATCGTATGAGAAGAAATACAACTTGAATACAGCTAAGAATTTGTATTTAGATTACATAGGTGAAAAATTGAATACATTTGCATGTGTTTATGTGGGTAGGGCCTTTTCTCTCTGAAGAGAGAGCAACTGTGTAGAGAAATCTGGTGCTTAAGTGAAAGGTTCCATCTATGTCCTCATGTGCCTTTTCTACAAACTTTATTTCTTAAAAGGAGATGATTTGATTGTCAAGTGAACAAACTATAGGAACGAAAATACTTATGACTCGGTTGTAAAAGGTTAAATACAGATTTATGCTTTTCTTTTCCCTTAGGCTGGAGAAATAAAAATCAATGCCATCTCATTGTTGTATCATCACAGTAAATGAATTTAACTAAGAGTTTAACTAAACTCTTCTCTCATCTAAATTACAAATGATCGCACTACATTTAGATGATAGAAGAAAAAGTTATGGTTACTTTCAAATATTTTTTTTTCAATTTTAGATGTTTAATTAAATTCCTTTGTTACGATAAGTATCTGTTTGAAAACTTTTTTTTTTTTTCAAATACTGACTCAAAAATATGGTGACAGTGCTTTCGCCTTCACTCTTCTGTGGTCCTGAGGATCAACCCTTTGTCCCACTTTATACCCAGGGCACAGTTGACTTATAATTGCTTCTACCTTCCTTGTGAACAAGTCTAGTGACTCCAAATGGCAAAATGTAGTTGTTTCCAACTCTTTGTGACTGTTGCTTACCGTAATGTTGGATATGTAGCACATAGAGCCATCTGGAAGTTAAATTAAATTACAAAATCAGTCATTACCCGGTAATCTCCAAACAAATTATTTTGGCTTATCAATTTTCATATAAAGTTTCAATGTGTTAAATCAAAATCTCAAGTATGATTGATTTGCAATCATGTAATTTACCAACTACAAGGTTGGAAATACTGCAATGTTACAAACTCCCAGGAAGGAAGAGACACGGCAGCAAATTAGATTGAGCCGTGCACACAGGAGAAGGTAGCAGAGACTAATCTAGTGGATAATCGAAGGCAAATAAATATTGGAGCAAGTCAATGTGCTCGTTCTCCAAAGATAATTCAAACAATCATAACAGTCTCAAGATTTTGGGTGTCTCCTCAGAACTAACTGCAGGGCTGGGTGGATTATAGACTTTGCTTGTAGTGTCCCCCAGCACCACTCAGGCAGCCGTCCATGTTCTTTTAAAAAGATTGGGATGCATCTCGTTCATTGAGCTTATGTAGCAAAATAGAAATTCACAACTAAGACTCATGTTTTCTGATGCTCAGAGTGCTTTCCAAGACTTCTCAGTCAAAACCTATGTAAGTATAAAATGAATTGTTAGAAAAAAGACATAAATATTTAGAGTCTCTTTTCTTTTGACGGAACACATTGTTCTTACCCTTGTAGTAGCATCATCAGTTCACCTAACTTAACTATAGAAAAAGGTAAAGAGAAAACAGTAACTACTTTTGTAATATATAAAATTGTTATAAGTTAAAAGTATTTTATAACATTGTAGTTTAAAATATATTCTATTTAAATTTACTTGTTTTGTTTGGTTTTCTCTTGACATATTTTCAGAATTGACACGTCTTAAATTTAAAAGAAAAGAATACCAACTTTCCTGGAAATTCTACTGAAAAATTGGTGAATTAGTTTGGGTTTCCAGTCCAAACATATTCCCTACCTATAACACATACACATGTGTGTGCGTGTTTGCATGCAAAATATATGTCAACATTCAGATCAGCAGGAAAACCTTTTATATATTAACCTCTTTCAGAAATTAGTTATAGAATATAAGATTAAAAGTTTCTTCAAATAGTTTCTCGAAGAACACTAAACATGACTGCACATGTTCTAAAAGACAACCTAACTGGTATTTCATTTCCAGGTAACAGAGAAGATTAACCTATGAAAGATCTCAAATCTAGATTAAAAGAAAAGTGCTTATGAACACTTAGAGCAATGAAACTTACCAACCAATTCAGGGGGTGCAATTAGCAAGCCGAAGTGTCCCGTGTTACGCGTCATATTAGCGTGAACAGAAGGTTTAAGGCTTAGCTCTTTAGCTCACGGGCACAATCAGGTAAATAAGATCAGATCAAACAATAACAAATAGAGCAAAGCACATTCCCACGCGCGGGTTATAACTGGATTCGGAGAAGAGAGGTCATTCGAGGTGAAGCAAATGGAGCGTGAAACGCTTTATGAGAGAGAAGTTGTTCAAACAAGGTTTAAATGAGTGCGCAGCGGTTTGGAAAAGATAAGATGAACGAGCACATTGGGTTCTAAAAAAAAAGTGCAGATGAGTAAAGAGAAAGAAAATGCCAAGTATGGCGGATCGCCAAGCGGGCCGAGGCAATGAGGGGAAGCTCAGTAGCCACAGAATGGTGAAGAGGCTGTCAGCCAGTGGTGAACCGTGTGTGCATCCTCATTGGCCAGCTACGGAACCGTGGTCTTGGTGATTTGGAACGTGTGTCAAGAATGTAGGCAACGAATAAAATAAACGCAGAGGGAGAATTTTAGAACTAAGTTTTAAAAAGCAAAGTGAACATTTTTCTCTAAAAGTTGAAATTGTAAAGACCTCCCAGTAAACTAAAGCATGCGATTTCAAATTTCAAAAATGGTGGACGATAGTTGCTAATCAAGTACTCTATTAAAGGCTTGGTAAGTGGTTTGCTTAAAACGAGTAATCTTAAAATGCAATTTCTTTTCTTTTATGAAGTAAACATTTTCATGTCCCATTTATACATGTTCCATTTAGTTTGTAAATGTTATTCGCAGTTCTTTTCTTTAGCATAAATGAATTATGCATGACATTACCGTATTAAAATATGCTTCTTCCTATGGTGTGAGGATATTAAGAATCCAAAGTTCTTTTAAAATGTATTTTTTTTGGAAAGACAAAAATGTTTTCAGATATTAAAGAGAATAAAATAAATTATTCATTTTGCTATTAATCAGAAACTCTTCTCCCCATGACCAAAAGTAATTTTTAAAGAAATCGCAAAGTCATATAATATCAACAAAACACATGAGGTTTTGAAAGTTTAAAAAGTAGGGCATAAAATTATACTGAAAAATGTAACTATATCAAAATATAATTCAAAAAAATTGGATAACAAAGGTACATCTATCAGAGGAGCACATCTTCATTCAGTCAAAATTAACTATATCTTTTGAATACAGTTGAGTAGTGTATTATCTAAACATTCTGTTGTTTAAATTAAACATATAATTCACATATTATCAAATGAGTTTGTTTTTATTGCATAATTATTATGCTTTTATTGTATATTGAAACGATATAAGTGGAATTTTCTTATTTCATACAGTCTACCCAAATAAGATTATTTTACTTTCTCATTTATGCAACATCTCCACTAACTTATTAGGCAGAACAAAATCTATTAAGTAATGAAAATATTTTATTAAAAACTAATATTTTGAAAAGTAAGTATAATAGTATAAGTAATGAAACATGCAAATTCAGTAATAGGGAGCTTAAGGAATAAGAAGACATTAAATATTTGGCAAGTGTAACAGTATTTAGGGGAACATTTTTATGTATAATTAGATTATGAAACAAAGCCAGCTGGCTTTGTAAAATTTTAAGTACTGTGTGAACACAGTGGCATATGGTCTTTGGACTATGTCAGCAGATTTCAAACTAAGTACTATATACTTAAGTGTTTCTGATAGTTATGGTTTTTGGAAGGATTTTTAAAATTGGCTAAAATAATTACTAATATAAATTAAAATTTATCTTTTGTAAATCACTTCGCCATTTCTATATGTTATAAATATGACAAAAATTCTCTCGTGCAAACTTTTGCCTTTGTTATAATAGGTTAGCAGATAACACTTGTTTTGCAGTCTTAAAAAAGTTAAAATGTAAATATAATTTATACCTTCAAAGTGTTTTTAGTTTATGAAAAGATATGAAAATAAAAATGTCCTAGCTTAATAACTAATAAAGGCTAGCTGATGGGAACGATTGTAAATTACTGATTTCCTTTCTTGACCTCCACAAATCCCTAAAATTTTATAAACATGCCATTTTTGTCTCTTAAAAATTTGTCCCCTAAAGATTAATAAGGAGATAAATCAATTAATTGTAATAACTTCTGGTATTTAATATACTAAATTTCCACAGTGGCTTGTATGTATTTTCTTAAATTGAGTAATCATAAATGATACCATTAATTTTAACAAATTTTTAGTCTCTACAGAAAATATTTCCATTTTTATTAATATCTTATAGTAATCTATAATCTAATTATAGATCGCTTGAATCCTTCAGACTACCCACTTTTTTACATATTCGTTTATATTTATAAAGATACAGTTTACAGCTTACCATTCAGCCTTACTCACATTCCACGACTCTGGATGGACATACTTTCTTTTCCTTTGGTGTTATAACTGATTTAAAGCACGAAGGCATAATTTCAAAAAGATGGCATTGGAAAACTATGAAACCAACTGTTTTCAAATCCTCTACCACAGAGCTCGTCTTGAACTAGTCCCTCCTCGTCTTTTTTTCCATTTAGATCCATTATATATTCCACTTTTAGATAATTTTTAAGTATCTTCATTATTTTGTCATGTAGTACAAACTTTGCATTTGGGCTGGGGCGGTGCTGGGGAGTAAATCTTGGGCATTCACGCTGAGCCACAATCCCAAAATCTGGTTTGTTTGTTTTTGATTTTGAGACAAACAGGATCTTGTGAAGGTATTAAGTTGCCCTCACAGATTGGCCTCAGATTTGCGATCCTCCTGCCTCAGCCTCTCCGAGCGCTGAGTTTGAACGTCTCTGCCGCCAGGCTCTGCTAAAAAGAAAACTTTAAAATCCGGCTGTTTGGCGTGCCATATTTTGTCTTTGATGTTCTATTTATCCATTTCGTGGGGATTATTCCTCTTTGGAAATCAACTCTCAACCAACTGTGCTGCTCCGTGTTCTTGAGGTCCCTCACGTTCCCAGCTCCCGGCGCCTCCCCTGGGTCCCGCGGCTTCCCTAGTCCTTGCATGCCCAACTATTTTACAGTTCGGAGCTTGTGGCCAGGTCAAATTTTATGCTTGATTTCCCCAGTAAACTTCGCCTGATTTCCAGGAAGTAGCATGTCCCACATCGTCACGGTGTGTCCGAGTTTTTACCTACCTGATCTCTTAGGAGAGCTGCACTTGTGTCCGGATACATATATATAATTGGGTTGGAATCTATACATGTTCAGCTGGAAGTCTTTCGAAAACACTGTGTGCTGATTTGTAATTCTTTTGAAAATATTTATCATTCAGTATTCCATATTGTTCAATAAATGAATCTTGCCCTTATTCCATTTCACACTGCCTTCTCATGTCTTCTAAGTATCGATGCCTAGGACAAAGGATAGACTCTGTCTTAGGTGGTTCACTGGAAGATTTTGGCAGTGTTTGAGATTCGTAAATAACTATCTTGATACTATTGGTGTCTATTAATAGTGAAATTACTTTTATTTTGATTCTCGAAAAGTTCATACTTTAAGATTTATAACTAAGCATTTTATGTCATTATTTATCCATTAAGGCACATTTGGTACTCAAATTTCTAAGCAAGAATCTTTTTGTATATTAATCAACTTGAGTTTTATGTTTCTACCATATATCTGATATTTGCTTTATCAACATGTTTACATATGAGAGTTTTGGTATTAATTCTCACATTCATATACCTATGTTATTTCTTAGTGACTCTCTTATCAACAGATATTAATGTCAAGTTTAAGGTAATATAAGCGTTTCATCTTCTCCAATATACTACTGAAATAGAAGTTCCTCAAATTGCTGTTTGTACAAAATTGATAAAATATATGAAATTGCCTATACCAATTATATTGTTTTTCAGCCTATTTCAATAGAATCCACTTGTTTAATAAAATCAAAATAAAATTGCTATAGCCTTTTGAAATAAAAAGCTGTTATATAAAAAGAAGTTAAATTTATTTTAGGAAGAATGATTTACTTTGCAAGACTCTGTAACCTCTTTCACACCCCAGACATTAACACTATCAGATTTAGACACACACGGATTCTCTTGAGAAAAAGATTAAAAACCAAAAGAGAAGTGAGCTTTTAAAACTAATTTAAAGGTGCCTGCCAACCTTGGCCAGTGTAATGATATAATGAGAGTGTTTGTAGTTATGAACACAAAGAAATTGAGCTCAAGTCGTACAGGCCAACAGACAAAAAATATTCTTATAGGATAAAATTCAGAAATAAGCATAAGCAAATTATTATTTTTCCCAGATCATTTTTCCTGTGTGGACTGAACCTAATAGTTTTTATCCCAGGCTGTGGAAATAGTCCCAGGGACCTGATTCTTAGACATACTCGGAGAAAACAATATGAAACACTTTTTGAGTTTTCTCAGCCAATGGACAGAGGAAATGACTAGAGTCACTGTGCTCTCCAGTGGTCCAATTAGCACAAAGAACGATGTACCAAAGACGAATCATGTATATAGACAACCAATGAAGAAAAAATGGCTATTTGGGGTATTTGATATATATTTCAGTAATCCTTTATAAATACTACATAAATTTTATATTTTGTTTTTTCTTTCAAGGTTACAAATGACTCAAAGGAGGAATTCCTTTCATTTTACTGAATCCTTGCATATTATGTTCATGTCTGTGATTATGTTATGTTATGAATTATCATATGCAGTCTGAACTGTTTGATAAAATTTTCATTATCCCTGGTAAAGACTTGAACCCCTCTGATTGGTTGCCAAAATGTCTACATGGTCGTGTCCCACCAACACATCTATTAAAATACTGCTTCATTGCCGCCACACTGAAGGTTACTTCCCAGGGCCAAGAATATTTGCTGGCTTGTTATCTTGTCGTTGCCGCTGACACTGTTGTGTTCTGAGGGCCCGGTACAGTATGTAGCTTCTAAAGGCCACCTATCAGGAAAGAAAAAATGGTCACAGGAAGCTACAGCAGGGCCTGTGCCCCACAAGTAGTGGCTTTTTATTTAGTGTCAATTCAGGGAGAAAATGACCTTTTCTGCGAAGAAAACAAATTCTAAAAATTCTTTTATTCATTATGAAGAAGATATATCACCAGACATCGAATTCTAATGCTGTTAGATGATCAAAAATATATTTAAATTTACATTAAAATTATATTCAAAGACATTGCCATCAATTCG
The DNA here is from genome assembly GCA_004027205.1 of Ctenodactylus gundi. Taxonomy (NCBI): domain Eukaryota; kingdom Metazoa; phylum Chordata; class Mammalia; order Rodentia; family Ctenodactylidae; genus Ctenodactylus; species Ctenodactylus gundi. Next base: position 164,244 of record PVKB01001923.1, read on the forward strand.
TCTGAAAATATTTTCTCTCTAGTCTGGGGGAATAGCACAGGACAAGTTCATGAGTTCAATTCCCCAGTACCATATAAACTTGCTTAGCTGCTCATGCCTATACTCCCAGCACTTGAGAGGCTGAGGCAGGAGGGCTGCCTTGAATTCCAAGTCAGCCTGGGTTCAGGAGTGAGTTATGAGCAAGATCTTGTCTCAAAAAACAAAACAAAACAAACACAACATCTGTATAGTCCAACCACAATAAAATACTCATTGTCTTAACCACTATCTATAATGATAGTGATTCCAGTTATGCAGAAATGATCAGCTAGAAATTTTCATCGGACATTTTCCTTCAGACTGTTAATTATATTAATTTATATGTAGGCTTAATATTGCATTAATAAATTTGCATATGGAACTTTTCCTCAAATTTGACTACAGGTACTAAAATCAGTTTCACTGTAATCATCGGACAGTTGTAAATAAAATAAATTCTACCTCTGTAATTTTGAACATGCATGTAGAAATAAGAGTTAGAAATTTTATTTTAGCATTATGGTTGAATTTCCCAAGTCTGGCATGATGAAGAATAGATTACGAGTATTCCTCACACGAATTCTGTCTACATGGAAATGCCTCCTGGCTAGGGGTATAATTTGCTATACTCACTTTGCTCAGCCTTTCACTCATTACGCCACTCTGATAAAATACACATTTAGCACCAATAACATTTCATGTACTTTGATTTCAAATCTTATAAAATTATGTAAGCTAACTGTTACCTAATATATTTTTAAAAGAATGGTTTAAAGACTCCCACAATGCAGAATATGGAAATACAAACTCATTTGCAAGGGCATTAACCTCAATATACACACCATCTTGATGGTCTCTGCAGACTACATTGTTATCTCTAAATTAATACAGCCAGAGTCATAGTGCTGACAAAGCAGATGTTTCACATGCAAATATTTATCTTTTGTATGTTACTGCTTGCCCCAAAACCAGATTTGATAAATAGCTATGCGAGAATATGCAAATTAGTTCACCAGGAGAAAGGGGGAAGTATTCCGGGTAATGATACCATAAAACAATCGCCAGGCCCTTCTACGTGCATATACGTGTGTTTATCTGCTGTTACGGTTGGCATCATTGTTGGAAATAGTTTGAAATAATGAATGGTACTGCTGCTTCCTCAGTCACCTAAGGATAAAATTCAAATTTAATTGCTTGGGTTTTATTGGCTTCTGAATAAATTCTTCTAAGTTATAGTTTCGAAGCACTTTAAATTTAATTAGTAAATTTTTGGGTATGAGCTGAACTTTCGTTCATTGTAACAGCTTTCTTATGGGAGGAATTGGCATTGCTCTAAATTACCAACAACAACAAAAGTTCCTTATTCTTTAACCAGCCTAATTGGTTGTGTTTCTTCCCCTCAGGGAAGGAGCAATTGACCCACCTGTTATCCAAAACACAGCAAAAGAAAAACACAAGCTGTCATGCCTACAGGGGGGCTGAAAAATGGAAGGGCACAGGGAACAGAGTTCAGAATGTGGGAAACCCTGACTCCTCCTGAACAGAGGACAGTGTACCGTGTTGGGAACACAAATGAAAGATGGTAAGGGTAGAATCTTACCCCAAATGAAGTATTTAAAAATAAAAGCAAATGATACCAGGATCTAATAAAGATAAAAACCCTTAATACAAGGACAAATTGAAGGACAACCATTCCTGTCAGGCACCCAGGGCCACTTTAAATTGCAGTGAGTAATGTGGAAATGGGCAGGAATGTTCTCAGTTGATCCTGGTTAACTGTGGAGGGAGTTAGGATGGTGGTTATTAGAGAAATAAGTACCCTCAGCTCTAGGGAAATCGTTCTGGGCATGGAGAAAATGTTGAGTTTTGAGAATCTGTTAAAAACGAAAAGCGAGGAAGTTTGATGGACAGGAGAAATGATAGAAGGAAGACCTTGAGAGAGGGGAGGGACTGTTTTCTGATCATGAACTCTTTTACACGTTTTAGTAAATTTATTTCTTTTATATTTTTACACATGTATTTCCAAGTTTTAAGTTTTGGCTGTACAGATAAAACATACTTATGTACCATGTTTCATTATCTTGTGGTTTTACGGGGGTGCTTATAGACACACTAAAGAATACACTCTACTTTTATGTTCAATATTGAGTGATCAGGATGATTTCTCTATTAGAGACTCATAGAATGAGTTGTAATTTTTAGAAAAATAAACTACACAGAATCATCTATTCTTTAGCTATTTATTTCAAATTATTTGATTTTTTATTTCTTCCACAGTTATTAATTTATACACCTTGATCATATTTTGCAAAAGGAGTAGAGGAAGGAGGATGGGGCTTGCCAACCAGCCGTTCGTCACTGGACAAGGTGGCGGGAGGTGTCCCTGTCCAACGCTGTCTAGCATGAGCTAGCGGTGATGTTTGCATCTACTGAGTTGTCCCAGACTAGTGCTAGATAGGCTTTGACCCAACCTGAATCCCCTACAGAATATAATATCAGTAGCGTTAAAATAAACACCACTTGATAAATTATGCATAATTTAATCATAAAAAATTCAACTTGAGGGCTAAAGGACTAGCACAGCAGTTAGAGCACTTGGCTGGTAAACACAAGGTCCTGAGTTCAAATTCCCAGCACCACATAAATTGGGCATGGTGGTGAATGTTTGTGATGTCAGCACTTGGGAGGCTGAGGCAAGAGGATTGCTGTGAGCTCGAGGCCAGCCTAGGCTACACAGTGAGATCAGGACTAGCCTGGAACACAAAGTGAGACAGTGTCTCAAAAAGAAAAGGTGACATCTTTCATCATAAGAATCTCATCTTTTCCCATGCTGTCGATTCTCTCCTCACGCTGTTGATAATTTCTTTTGCTGCGCAGAAACTGTGGATTTACAAAAAAAAGCAACTGGCCAGAGCTGTTCAACAGACTCCTACAATACAATGATCGTTATTAACAAAAGCAAGCACACACTTTATAAATCTCAACATTCTCATTTAATTGAAAAAAAATCTATTTTGTGTGAATACTGATTCATTTTACTTTTTCTCTCAAAGTTTTAAATCAAATTAATAAATAACAAAAAAGCAAAGCTTCAAACTGTCCCTGTGACGTTACTAGTATGTTCAGATTTCTACTGATACAAATCTTTACCGCTAATGTTTAAAAATGGTACACATCTAACAGGACACACAGTTTTATATTCAGAATTATTTATTCAGTTTTAGGCAGGGAAGTTAATCAATACTTCTCTTAATGATAGTAGACCTACTTTTTCTTGAGATAAGCTGGTTTTACTCACGAAACAACATAATCATGACAGTTCATATTGAGGTAAAAAAATAAAGTGGGGCATATGACTCATACTAGAAAACACGAATTTAGTCATAATTTATAAATTTCTATTTTTCACAAATGGAAATAAACCACATAACTGAATTGTTTTGTACTGGAAGAGAAGCGAATATAGATTTCTGCTTCTGGTTAAATATTGAAGACCTTCAGTTGCTCCTTACCCAACTGACAGGGGGACAAAAATTCTGCGGAGTAGCAGAAATCTAATTTCCTTTAATAACACGAGAGAATTGTAGGTGGATAGACCTCAGTGACTATTTTTCTTCCCACAGCAATTTGCTATATCTGGGCCCAAATTAAAATCACTTTCCATAATGATAATGACTCAGCTAGAGAAAGCAGTCATTATAGCTTTTGACCATAATGACACACTGGCCTCCAGGGGAGCTGGAGGAAGCCATGTTTCCTCATGGATTCCCTCTGGGGACCGAACTGCTGGGGCTTCTAAAGGATTGAGCTGCAAGGAAAGACAGAACTCAGCCTTGGCTCAGGGGATTAGAAGAAATGCTACAGCTCTTGTTCTCCAGATATTGGAAACCAAGACGGACTGACTATGATGGATACCGGAAGTTGTTAGCTGACCCAGAGCGATGCCCAATCAAATCAGAAAAACCATGGACCACCTCTGCCTTTCTGCCAGAGGAAAGAGAAGGCTGAGGAGAAACAACTTCAGTCTCTGTCCAGCGCACTCAAATACGATAATGTTAATTTTACCTTTTATTTCATTGTAATAAAACTTATTTTATAAATCATATATGTTTAAATGTGTTGGTGTCTATTTTATGGCTGAGACTATTATGCGACATCTTAGTAAATATGACATGTACTCTTGGAAATAAATATCTGTTCTGTTTTGTGGTAAATTTCTCCATAAACCTAGATTAGGTCGATTAGGTGAGTGGGTAGTTTCTAAATCTTCTACATATCTATCAACTTTCTGTAAAAGTAGGGTACTGATATTTTTGACTATATGCATGAACAAGATTATTTTTCTTGTTAAATGCAGGATCATCTCTTTGTGTGGAAATAAAGGCAATGTGGTAACTCTACACCAAAATGAGAGTATAAATATTGGTATAATGCAGACAGGATTTATTCTAACAAAGATAATTTTAACAATCTTATAAAGTAATTGTGCTTTAAGCCTTTGAATTATTTTTATGTGTTAAAAATGTGAGGTGGTATGCAATTGTTGCTTTATGTATTTATTCTAAGATAACTTCAAAACTTCCACAAGTTTTCTGTTAAATATATTACTGAATAATTTTTACATACTATGAAAATATGCTGTTATGGTTAACTACATTTTTGCTATATATTTCAAAAATGATTTTTTAGTTAATCTTCTCCAAAATCTTGAATTTCATAGCAGTTTTAATTCCTAGACTGCGATATTCAACATCATGAACCGGAAGGAAGAATTAAGGATTGAAGGGGCAGGTGAGTGCTGCTGCCTTTTTAGCTTTCTTTTGATATTCTGAAATAATATTCCTCAGTTGTGTATGTACAATGATATGCAGTGTTATGAATTGTGACTTCCAAAAAGATGTAAGGTTCTCATTTCCAGTAGTTGGAAATGTGATTTTATTCAGAAATAAGATACTTGAAAATATGACTCAGGTCAGATCTGGACATACTGAGCTAGGCTCCACTTAAATAGGACTGGTGCTGCGAGAACAAGAGAAGAGACAGACTCGGGGGAAGACAGCCACGTGAACAGAGAAGCAGAAACCGATTACGCTACCACCAAGAAGCACCTGGGATGATATGAAGCTGAAGGAGGCCACGAAGGAAGCGGCTGTAAGAGACTTGAAAGGGACTGTGTCTAAGCCAAGACATGGCCTTCGGCAAGACTTCTGGATTCCAGAACTGTGTGAGAATAGTTTTCATTCTTTTGAGCCACTAAGTTTAAAGGACTTTGTTACGGCAGACCTAGGAAACAATTGCAACCTGGAGAAACAAAAGGGCATCCTAGGGGGCTCACTTACACAGGGACTCACACCTGACCTTCACAGGTGCACACCTAAAATCTACATCTTTATTCGGCTTTGCTTGATCTCAGTGAAAACTCTTCCTCACCAAAGTTTTACTCGTGATATGTTTTTTGTTTCCTTCAGCTCCTATATCTAGTCATGTCTAAACAGTTGTCATGAAATAAATTTTGTATCACTCTTTCTACTTGTTTATGGATTGTAAGTTAAAGGGAAAGGCTTTTAGGCAGATCATGACATGCTTTAGTTTGCATGTTTATCATGTACGCTTATCCAGAATCAGAAAGAGCAAGTAAACTTAAGAAAATTATGCAACACAACTCTGAAATCAGTACTAGACTGACACGCTTCCCCTGGTGTTGCATTCAACTAAAGCTAGCATGACTTTGTCATCAAGGCCACCATGAAGGATGTCTGTGGTCTGGTAGTGCTGTCTGGTGCATGGTGAGATTACAGAAAGGGACAGAGAGTAGGCAACTTCAAGCAAATTGAATTGCCTGTCCTTTACACATCAGTGCACACCCTTCTTCCAAGTTGATCGTTTCTCCGGATTATGTTTTGACTTCTCACGTACCACATGGTCCCCAGAGATGATCCTGCCAAAAGCACTGACAACTTCCTTATGTCTTATCACTGCCTGGCAGAGGTGACCTTTGCAGAAGATGACTAGGCACTTCTAGAATCTAGAGGCAAATGGAACAAAACTGAGGTAGCACACAAACGTCACAATTATTTTTCAACTTCTACACCACCTCTATGAAGTTTGTTATTCAAGCCCTACAGAGTTTCTGGAGAGTTTCCCAAATCCCCCAATTGTTTCTGCAGCCTCACCTCTCAATTATCTCTCTCAGGAGGTGCCAACCCATCCATGTAGCTAGACATACATGGGAAAATCGAATGTATACTTTTAAGTACTATCACATTATATGTACATTTACATTTAAATATAAAAGCCAGACCTGTAAGTAGATTGAAAAGGGAGAGTGGGAAAGAATGTACGAGAAAGGAGACAGTGTGGGAAGAGTCAGGAGCGTGCAAGGAATCTGTAAGTAGAATATGTTACATTCTTTATCCTGATTTCTCTTTAGAGTCTTCTGGAAAGATATCCTTTTGCTTTTTTATTACATGTTTTTTATTTACATGTTTGGGACACATAATAATTACATGTATCTTGGGAGTTCGGTGCACACACATTTTACATCTCCATCGACTTTCCTTCCTATTCCCCTCCAGGCTTCCCCAACCCACAGAAACTTCCTGTTTCCACAAAGTCAACCTTCCTGTTTGTATTACGCTTTTTATTTTGCTTTTTAAATTATTTATATTCTGGTTTTCCTCACATAAGAGAAATCAAATGATGATCAACCTGTGCCTGCAGTGTGAGAGGAGACAGTGGGCCGATGCTGCAGGCTGTGTTGGTTCCCACAGCTCCAAGCTTAGGGCTTATCTGTCTGCGGCTACTGCTGTTCTCTGCTACTCAGGGCCCTTCCTACGTGGCCTCAAGTGGCTTTCCAGGTGGGCAGTTCTTCAGAGTTTAGTAACCCCGTGGCCTCCTTTCAATTCCTGGAGCTCCATCCCTCTTCAAGCTAGTTGGAGCAAGTAGGTTTTTTTTTTTTTTCCAAGTGGTTTCTTAATGGTATCTCAAGTTTTTGGATGAGCCTGTGAGGAGTCATTGAGTAAGACACTTGCTCTGCCACCATCTTGCCCAGAAGTCACAATATATATTCTTGGTAAAGTTATTTAAATGATGCCATTATTTTGGTGAAAAAATCCTTAAGAGAAATTTTATATTTGTTTAGTTCTAATTGGGTAGTATTTGAACTGTCTCTTGGGTACATTACTTTTTCTACTTCTTTATTTCTTCAATGTATTTAGAATCATTTAGTATAAATGCATAAATTATATATACATTGATATAAATGATGTCCTTATTTTTCCTCCAGTTTGTGGGAGTATTTGTGTAAAATATTGCAAAGCCAGTAAAATTTTACATTTCCGTAAGCCTGAATAGGTGTACACTTATAATTCTTTGGTGTATCGAATAGAACACAGTTTCAAGAAGGGATCTAGAAGTGATACGAGTCTGACTGAAAAATCAATCTTATAATTTTAACAAGTGTCATAGAAAAATTTATTTTTTTGTAATATTTGTTAGTATGTATATATATGAGATACACAACAGTTATATTGAGTTTGAGGACTGCGTGCACATGTATGTCTTGACAACATTACAATCCCTCCCCTGCTCCCTATTGTCCCTCCTGCTCCCGCCTTTGCTCCTCTCAGCTTCTTCTATCACACTGGTTTGATTCTATACAGTGCCTGTGTTCTAGATTTCTCATATTAGAGAAACCATGAGATATTCTTCTTTCTGAGTTTAACTCACTTTGCTAAGTATAGAGGTCTCGAGTTGCATCCATTTGCCTACAAAAGCCTCAAATTTATCTGTCTTTATAGAAGACTAGTACTCCTTTGTGTATATGTAGAACAGTTTTTGAATCTATTGGTCTTTTGGTGGGTATTTTGTTGTTTCCTATGGTTCAGCTCTTATTAGTTGTATTGTTATCAACATGAGAACACATGTATCTCCATTATACATTGATTTTTACTCCTTGGAAAGGTACCCAATAGGGGTATCATTGGATCCAATGGAATATTTATTTTCAGTCTTTTGTGGAATCTCCATATTGCTTTCCATAGTGGTTATACCAGTTTATGGTCCCACCAGCAATGTAATGTATTTTTTCCTGAAACCTTGTCAGGATCAAATGCTGTTCAACTGCTTGATAGGGCCCTTCTCATTGGAGGAAGGTGACAGCGTAGTGATACTTTGAACTGCACTTCTCTTATGACTAAAGACTTCAAACCCCTCATATATGTGCTAGCCATTTGGATTTGTTCACCTGGGAGCTTCCTATTCGTTTCAGTTGCCCACAAAGAGAAAATTACATATTGCTTCATTGAAGTTAATTACGTTTTAAAATTTTTAGAAGAAATTGGTTACCAAATAAGACTAAAGTTAAAAAAAAATGAGCGAATGTATAAAATTTAACATAGCTTTTGATTGGATTAACTGCAATAATATTAACAAGAAAATCTACAGGCAATGTTTATTTAGTGAATGAAAAGAATAGTTTTTCTTCCATATGTCTTCACTTTGCCAGTGGTTAAAATACCAAACCAAGAAGGTAAGAATAGAAATTTCCTTTTTAAAAATGATAGCAGCTCAGTGCTTTACCATGCTGCACTCTGGCTGGACAGGATTGGGCAGCAACTTTCAGCATGTATCGGATCACGCTTGGTGAAGGCGTCACAAAAGAACTATTCCGAAAGTGGGAAGAATGAGGGAGTATGTGTGCTTGACGTGAGATGGAGTATTTTGTGGGGGGGATCATGGTAACATGTATTACCATTGCATGTTAGCAATAAATTGTTAAATGTAAACATTCATCGTATTTTTCAATTACCCATTGTCCTACTAAAGTGATCAATTAAAACGTGTATTTCATTCAAAGAAACAGAAAAGTTGACACGTTGGCAGCACCATTATAGATAAGAAAAATTCAGTTTTACAGGCTAAGATGATAATACATGAAACTTTTGATGATAAAAGTAAATAACCATTTTTTTTCTATTTATACTGAAGGAGCCATGTGTTTTTTTAAGAAAATGGACCATTAATTAAAGACTAATATATTAAATGTTGAGAAGAATACAGTAGAAGGCGGAATGTATTTTAAATTGTAAACATATGTTTTCATATCAAATTTTGACAAAAAGAAATCTTCAAGTTATTTTTACTCTCTTTAAGGAAAGTCAAATTACTTAGAGAATTTAATATATTTATTTATGTGATATTCATCATTAAGAACTTATTATTTCTGGCTGAGACATATTCTGATATATTGGGAAATAGTAATCTCTAAAATTGCATTGAATTGGGTACAAAATGCCAGGTGAGGCTCATAGAACATGTCACTATTAATTAGGTGGGTAATTGCCTGCTGAGAATCTTATTGTGGGGAAAACAAATGGTTTTCATTATCTAGTAATTAACCTGGCTACATTATGAAGGTCAAAATTTGTCCATGGCACACAACACTTTAGCTGGAGGTTTCACAAGATAAATTTGTCAATATAAGTGCTCTCTTGCTAGATTTGAGTAGCGACTAAGACGAAAATCACAGTAGGGGAATAAACAAGGAGAAAATCCTTAAACAGAAGGAAGTTACCTGTGACACATAGTTAGAAGAAGAAAACAAAACTCCAAGCTTCTATAGACTATTCAACTCACAGTTTCTCTTATGTTGTCACTAACACTGTCTTATTTTTCTTCATTGCAGTAAAATGTGATGCTATTAATAACAAATTAAAGAAATCATAAGGAAAGTGATTATTAATATACAAGTGCAAAGTCCCATATAAGAGTACTTAATAAACTGAGACAAATCAATAAAATGTGTGAAGCTCAGGCTAACATATAAGTAAATATCCATACTTTTAATAAAAATTTTACTAATATTATATGTAAAATTTTAGCTATTATATATTAATAGCTATATAATATATAATGATGGATGATATAATATATAATAATATAATTAATATATTATATAATATAATAATATAATTAATATATTATATAATATATTAATTATAAGTATAGGGATATCTGATTTAGTTGGCATACATGACTTAGTCAAATGATTTACAAATTCTTGCTGCATTGATCTGCTAAAGAAGGCCAAGCATGTCCTTAAATAGCAAACAGTATTTATCTGCTTTTTTTGGGGGGGTGGTGAGTGGGGACAGGGTCTTGCTCAGTAGTCCAGGCTAGTCTCAAACTCATGGCAATCTTCTTGCATCGCATCAGGCTCTACAATATTGGGATTACAGACCTCCGCCACCATGCCTGGGTTATGTGGTGCTAGGGAATCAAACTCAAGGCCACATACTGGCTAGGCAAGCTTTCTAGCCACTGCGATATTCCTCCAGTCTTTTATTTGCGTTTATAATTAGGATTGTTTTTGAAAGATTTCAAATCTTATTCAAACAAATGTAGAATAAATGATCACTTTAATGGTTTCATTTTATAAAATTCTGAATCTAATGTTAAATTGATGAAGTGATTAAATAATGTTTTATGTCAAGATGGAAAGATTTATAAATTATGCTCAGCAGTTTATCTAAATTCTTTTGCATTTTCTTTATTTAATGTAGTTTCGTATTACCCTGTAGAAAATGTCAATACTTAATAGAACATGAAAGATTAATAAAATAGAAAACAAAATCTTATTAGCTAGAAAGATATGCTATGAAATTAAGTCACTATATTTTAGATATTTCAGCAAAATGATAATCATCTTAGTAATTTCCCTGAATAATTTGTTACATTTAAACAAATATAAAATATTTAAATGGTGTATGAGATTTTTCCAAAGACCAAAAACAATAGGACCTTTTGAGGAATTTTCTCTTTGAACAAACAAATCAACAGGCTGGGAAACTACAAATTCAAGTAAGAGTTGTTGAAATATTGTGTAGTTTGGGAAGGCAGGTAGGGGGTCTCTGTTGTACTCTAGAAATAGCACTTTTTCTTTCCGAAGAAATATGCTTTCTTCTCTTGAGTCCTGAGTTTAACTGATTAGATAAGAACAATTTTTGGCAAATGATTAGCTTTGTTCAAATTTATTAATTTATATATTAATAATATACAAGAACACAAAGACACAAAAGAGACTAAGATATGAAGAGAAAAATTTTGTTGATCACAAAATCTAGAAGCTTCAGAAGCAGAGCTTACTGATACAGTGAGCCATCATGCCATTGCTCTTGAGAAAACTGTGCTCATGTGATTTTGAAGTAAGATTTTCAATCAGAAACTTTTATTTCATAAACATGTAAATACCACTCAAACACTCCTCCATTTAAAAATAATTGGTTTAGTATGGCCAGTGAGTTAAGCTACAATGAAACAATATAATGCATCAAAATCAATCTCAGTGCATAATTTCATGTGAATAAATAGAAAGATGAGGAAATGTCAGCTAATGCTATATGATTATGTAAAATCGCCACGTATCTTGTTTATGAACACGTGCATATGCAAAATTGAAATGGTAAGACATATAATCAGCCCCTCTGTCAAGAGATGCAGGAGGGTATGACATGGCGGAGCAGAGAGGATGGAAAATACACTCAAAATCATGAGATGGAGGTGTTCCAATGATCTCTAGGTTTTCAACTTTTTTCCAAACATTATATATATATATATATATATATATATATATATATATATATATATATGCAATGCATAATGCTTATAATGAATTTGAGTATTTTGTGCACATATATATTATATTAATATTACAATTTCTTCCCCTCCCCATTTTTGGAGCTCCCCATCCCCCCATAACTCCCACTATCACAACCCATTTGATTCTACAGAGTGTCTGTATCCTGGGTTTCTCAAATCAGAGAAACCATGAGAAATTCGGCGTGTTTAATCTTCTACATCTGACGAAGAGGCAAGATACCGCCACTGCAGCCCATCCTAGCAGTGGTAAGCTGAGCTAAAGAGTGGTGGTTTATGTTTTCATCCTTGCAGAAAATCACAACTAAAATAAGAAAAATAGGGACTGTAGAATTAGCTTAAGAGTTAAAGTGCTTGCCTAGCAAGCCGGCCCTGAGTTCAATTCCCAAGCACTACAAAAACTGGGTGTGGTGACACACTCCTATAGTGCCAGCACTGAAGAAGCTGAGGCAGAAAGATTGCCATGAGTTCAAGGCCAGCTTGGGTTACATGGTGATTTTAGGACGAATCTGGAAGGCAGAGCAAGACTCTGTCTCAGAATAAATAAATAAATAAATAAGAACAAAAGTATATAAAAAAAGAAAAACAAGTACAATAATAAGACAGAATGAGTAGAGAGAGCTAAACAGAGTCATATATTGATTTTTGTGACTATTGAAACTTTTACAAAGTAAGGAAGCAAGACACTCCTCTTTTTAAAAAATTAACTCTGCCTTCCTCTTCCCTGAAAAAAAAAATGTGTTTTTCTACCTCTCAAAATTCTGTAGGTGTCTCATTTAAGAAAAAGGCTTTGAATGCCACTAGGTGAGTAAGAGTACTTGAAAATCTTAGTCTACAAAGCCCACTTCAAGACACAGATTAGGTATGTTATACGGAAAAAAATAACAAATTAGTGATCAATGGAATACAATAGTATATTCAAGTGGCCGCTCAAATTTAACTCAATTCATATGCTGATTTAAAACTCAAATAATCACAAGCACACTCCACAATGCACTACCGTTACGGTATTATACGAGCGTAGCCGAGGTTGAGGATACGGCACGAGGACTCAGGGAAAGGTCTCCCAATGAAGCACAACTATCTAGTTTGTTTATTACTACAAAAGATCCATCATTCTTCCCAGGAAACGCCGCTCTTTACATTGGGAAGAGAAGGTCCTGGCGTGGTGACGCGGGTAAAGCCCTCTGCTCGTCTCTGCGGGGCTGCCTTCACCGAGGGGACTGAAGTCTTACTCTCCCTGTAACCATACACTTTAAGGATAGACTTGTCTAATGGCTTCCTGCTGCTGTCACGGTATTTCATCTCTCATGCCACAATGAATAAAATAATCTAAAATAGGCCACATGGTGAGGCATCATTCTGCTGCTCATAATAACAAAAATTGCCATTCTCAGAAGGATATTTTCAGAACAGTGAAATGAAATTGTTCACATAAAAATGGAGGCTGGCTCTATGCGTCTCTTCTATCTCCGTCATATAGCCAAGCTCACAAGGTCATAAAACAGGTGCAAACACAGGAAAATACAGTGCTCGTCATCAAAAAGAGAAATTAGAAATGATGTGATGTGCCTGGTCTACTGAAGTAAATTAATTTAATATCACAATTTGTGTTTTCTGTCTAAATTTGATTTTCTCAATCCAAGGGATAGAATGTACAAATTGAAAACAAAAGGATAATAATAACTTTTTCTTTAAATTTAGACATTTTGGTACATTTTACTAGAGTATTTTAGTGGTTAAAAACCACCGGACCACCAGTACATTATGTATGAGCTTACACAGTCGGATGACTTTTGAAATGTATTTGTAGTATACTTAACCCTGATATCCCCCTGGAATTTTGGAATTAGATAGCATGTCCGGAAGTGTGTGTCCAGTGTACTTTATTTGTATGTGAGGAAATGAGATCCAGACCAGTGGGTGAGTAGCCACAGGCACGTGGCAGTGGAGCCGAGTGACTAAAATTGGTCCAAATTTACATTCATTGTGGAGCAGTTGGATGGTTATGGTTTATGGAGCATAAATGACAAATACATCAAATGCATTGAGCCCACTGTATATCTGAATTAAAACTAAGTAGTCAGTGGTTTGTCAATGAGACTAAATGCTACTGGCCAAGAGCACAAAAGTTCTCAAGCCAAATAGTCATACAACAAAAACGGAATATACAAATGTCTTGGCTGTGACGGTTCAGGCAAGTCACCAACGTCAAGCCCAGCCTGGGCACCTGGGAAGCTTGCGACCTAGCAGGGCTTACCTCAGTAGGAGGATGAATGGGCTTGAGGTATATAGCTCCACGTGAAAGGCCTGGGTTCCACCTCTAGCAGTATGAAAGAAAGAAAGCGAAAAAGAAAGATTGACTTCTGGCATTCAAAAACAATCACCAAAGAACCTTGAAATAAGTTGTATAGGTGCATTTAATAACAATTTATAGAGGGCTTTGTGTGAAAAATAGACTTATGCCAAGAATTGTGCTTGTTGGAGATAATACCACAATGGGTAAAGTTGTTTTGCTTCTAAAGTGTCTAAAGGCCTTCTGTGAGAGTCGGTGCTATATGAAATATATCAAGGGAAATGAGGAAATTTGCATAATTAAAATGTGTAGACATTGTTCTGATAGTAGTGTAACACACATGAGATCCCAGGAGGCCTCGCAGAGTAAGTTCACCTTTCAGCAACGTCTTAAAAAGAGGGCGGTGCTTGACAGAGAGGAAAGGCTGCTGCAGAGATGAGCGGGAAGCCAGAAGACGGATCAGGGAAGGAGAGGCGGGAAAGATGGATGTTTTCAAATAAGAAAGATTGTGAAGCTGGTGAGTAGGGCGGGAACGCAGCCCAGGGGGCAAGAGCAGACACTGGGCAGCACAGCGCCATTAACAGACAGGGTGGAGCCGAGCATGCGCAGTGTTCCAATCCGGCGGCTCCTGGGCAGAATTGGCAGGAAGGAGGAAGCTGGGTATTTTCTTGCCTTTTCAGCGTTCCCTGCAGAATTAAAGACTAGAATTCATCTTGTGGCATGGTGGGAGGGACTGAAGCCTTCGGAGCTGGGAAGCTCAGTATGCAGTTTAAGCTTCATTCTCTAAGATGATGGTTCTTATCATGCAACATAAACGCGCATACTAACAACAAATTAAAAATGAATAAAATTTAACACACACACACACACACACACACACACACACACACACACTCTAGAAAGCCTGCCACTGACGAGGGTGCAGGAAATGCAGCCAATCCTACGGAATCGTCCTTCCCGCATCAGCACCTCCCTTTTGTCAGAGGTCTTTGTTACCATCCCCTGAGAAGATCTGAGGAAAGACCTGGAACGGTTTCCTAAAGGGAAACGCGGCCATTGTCTGTGTTAGTTCTGCCGCCAAGAAATGCAAGAGATGCCAAAGAAGTCACTCGATTCTGCAGCGACCTTCCATGTCTCCTCTGCCGACTGAGGGTTGGATTTCATTCACCCATGAACACGCATAACGCCACATGCTGTGAACACAGGCTCCCAGCTACTGCCTTTGAGAGCCAACTTGCCTAGAAGGAACTGCCCTGTTTCCTTCTGGTTTTCTCTGCTGTTTCTTTAGAAACCAGACTATAAATAATCTTCTTCATTTAACTTTCACTAAACTCCTCTTGAGAACTCCCACCACGCACTGTAGAAATGCCTTCTTGTTTTTCTCTTCACTTACTGTTTGGTAACAGAACGTAGTGTAGTAACTCAAATGCAGTGAATGGGAATGGATATACAAAAATCAAGGATATGGGATACAAAATAAAAGGAAATAAAATGATGAGTCCTGGTGTGGCCCAACTGTTAAACAAATTCTCACTTTAATCTGAATTTTTTTATATGAAGATTTTCTTAAGTAAAAAACAACAACGTATGTTTTAACAATAGAGTGTCAATATTCAATGACTAATACATGCAAATGCCTTCTGGTGCTGGAATTTGGTGTAATTTCATTCAATACTTGAAACTGTATCTATAATACACTATACCAGAGTTCTCACTGCAAATTAATTGAACTTAAATTAGAAGTGTACATTTTTTAAAGAAATGTATATACAAAAGAAATTTGACATAATTTCAGAAAATAACTCATATATATGTGTGAAGTACTTGGAAATGTTGAAATTTAGACAAATTATTGGATTGGAATTTTAATCTGATTCATGAATATTAATGTTATGGAATTTTAAATAAAAATAGCATAAAACTATGTCATTAACATACTTAATTTAAATAAGAAAAGAAAATTATCTTAGATGTTTTTCATTCTGGATATGCTTTCAAAGTGACTATTGAAAACATTTTAGAGCATGTAACCAAAAAAAAGAAAAGAAAAAAATTTTTTTCTATATGGCATATCTTCTGAGGTCTGACACTTCCTGTCTGTGGACTCTTATGCCACCAAGCTAGTCTATGTTGGCCTCTCTGTTTTCATACTTAAAGGAGAAGTCTATTCACTTCCGGGTTTCAGCTGTATTTGTGCAGGAGCAACATGGAAGAACATGGTGATTGGAGCCCAGCATCTTACTTCACGGCGATCATGAAGCTAAGCACTGGGAAAAACGCCAGCAAGAGAGACACTCGCAAAGGGCACCCTCAGCGGCCCGTCTCCTCCAACTTAGCCCCATTGACTAGCACATTCAACAATAAATACCAGTGGACCAACCTGCTGGTGGATACACCATCCCAGTGAGGCAATCAACTCTCTGAGAGTTCCAATCCAATAGAGCTGATAATTTAGATTAACTGATGCAGGTGCTTGCTACTCAGGAAATAACAGTTACTTTGTAGAGTATTAGAAGTCTAAATGCGAAAAACTGTATTACATAAACAAAATGCTTAGCACATTGCACTCAATAGATGTTGACTATTAACTCCGACGGCATGTAGCCCAAGCCACAGAAGGAGTTGCAGGACAGTGTTGCTAATCACATTATGTAAGAGGATTATCATCGAATTATGTTCATTGAGCCTGTAAAGCAATGAGTCATGAACATTTACCTGCCTAAAACGGTCTCTTCCAGGCCAGAGTTCCTCACCCTTTCCAACCAAACAGGGAACCATGAAAAACAGAACCATATAATCTGTCGGGCAATTCCAGCCACCCTCTTGGCAGAAGCAGGCGTTGCTTCCTGGTGACATTCCTTACAGCTCTGAGCTTCCATTAGGAAATAGTCCTTCTGAATTTTTGCTATCAAGGAACTTACCATTCTGAAGAGTGCATGGCTCCGTGAGCTGGCGGAAGCTCCTTTCATGTCAAAGCGGCCTTCACTTTACTTCCTTATTCAGTTGTCACTGAAAGAGAAAGATTACATCTCCATAGTCTACTCACTATTCCCCTTCCTTTTCCTCCAGGGAGTCAGGTGTACAAGAGAGTCAGAAGTTCCACTCGGGTGGATCCTCTTCTAATACCACCTAAAAGTGACACTGTTTTCCTTTGAAGGTTCTGTTGGCAATCTTTTCACTGCTCTACTAAGCTACCATCTACTATAGAAACTTTATTTTATATCTAACATTTTAGAATATTGAGAAAAGAATATTATTAACTGGCCCGCTAGAGGCCAATAATACCAAGTAAAAGTAAGTATTCACAGAATATTTTTTGCTAAGCAAATGCAAATAACACTTAACTGAGCTCAATATATAAGAAGGAAAATTAACCCTAAGTTTCTCAAATACAGGTCTACTTTTAAAAATCTGTGATTTCAACAGACTTAATAAGTCATCTTTAACAGAATGATCTTTGTGACTATGTGATTCTTCAATATATATGGCAAGAGTATTTATTAGATCATGGAGATCACAGGGGTTCAGGGGCAAAACGAGGACTTAATCTACAAACTCAAGATGATGAGAGTCATAAATTTAAATAACTAAAAAAATCTACATGTCAAATGAAAGACAGGAAAGAAATGATGACAATTTCAAAAACAGGCTGATATATCCTCCAGACCAGACCATGATTCCGTGTGTCATAACATCTTCAAAGATCCTTTTCAAACATGTTCATCATTGATTACAGTTATTTATAAGGAAAGTATGAATGCTCATTTGTTATCCATGGTTGAAATCTATCCGGTATGCTTATATTCATCCATAGCTTTACTGTTGAAAGTGCACCAGCATGGTAGATGCTTATGGCATATTACCTGAAGAATTTTTAAAAGTTCAAAAACAAAAATATTACTTTTACTTTAGGAACAAATTTTAAAATGTGTTACCTCGCAAATAAATCATTTAATTTTGTGACTTTGCTTTGAGAAAATAAAAGAATGGTAGAAGGTTGAAATCCGTATTTTCATTACTTTTGCATGAATAATTAATATATTTCACGATTTAAGCATTCAATTTAAACAATAAATTATAAGCTTAAATATTCCTTGAATTTCTCAGGTTAGTATTTCTTCCTAAACTCAGCTTAAGTCTGATGTGTTCTTTAGTTATTCAACAGGCCCATTCTTAGGTACTTCCATTTGTTTATACACAGTCACACATTCACCATGTTCATAAATTCTCTTGGACTAATTTTGTGTATTTCCTTCTTTTTTATTTTCTGCCTCACAAGTGCTGTGGTACTTATTTTCGAACAGAGATCTTTGTCTCTTTGTCACTATTTCAGTCTGAAAAGACGGAGGAGAAATGTGAGACCAAAAAAAAAAAAAATACCTAAGTGACCAAGTGACTGAGTCTCTAAAAAACAAAAAACAAAACAAAACAAAACAAAAAAAACAGAAGTAATCGAAATAAATGAGAACATTTTGTTCTCACAGAAGAAAATAGTATTGGAATAAAAATGATATTTCAGGCAAAGTTCCCAACCATGTACATTATTGGATTATTTGGTCCTTGGAAGATTTCCTCCTACTGAGAAAATTTTGTTTGTTTCCTGTGCAATCAAAAAACAGTCACACTTGATTTCTCTCGGGCTGATTGAGGGCTATTTTATCTCCCCACATTTACACAATTTCCTCACAATATCATTTCGTGGAAGAAGCACATCACCAAAGATAACCACATTTCACAAATAAGGGGATTTTGTGGTGCAGATAAGTTACCTTACAGTGTTAATATTATTGTAAGATCAGCTGCTTGCTTTTTGTACTGGCTCAGAATCTGGATGTGTTTCAAGGAATATTATCCCTCATACCATTCAGATGCTTGAGAGCTCAACTTATGAAATCTCTGTAGGAAAAAAAAAAAACATTGTGTATTTTGTGCTGTTGTCAATGACATCATCCCCTAACAACCGGGTAAGCCATTCAATTCTCAGTATTTTCCATAAAACTCAAACTAAGTGTCGTAGTGACCGCAGAGCTCAACCTGGTTCTTGTGGTATTGTTGTTTTTATTCATTCACTAGACAAATTTGTGTTTGGGATACTGTAGCAGCCGTATTTCACACTAAATCTAACTCTAAAATAAAACCTTGTTTATTCTGATGTGCCAGATTAGACATGTGGAAGATTTAAAAGACGTATGTTAAAAGACTGTATGTTAACCTGGTCTCACTCCTTCCTCTGCTTCATCATTGTGTGTGCATACCAATGATATGTACAAACTTTTTATGAATTTATCAGTGTATTTATTATGTGAACTATTCTAGAACCATATTTTATGCAAGACATAATATTTGCTCAGAAAATCCTTAGGAAAATAATGAGTAATGTAATTTGCTTAATAATTTAAATGCGTAAATCCATTGTAATTCAAAATATGATAACCTACAACTATTAATTTACAAAATACGTTAGATTTATTAGAATGTATTCATTTTGTTTGCTATGATGATACTTAAGCCTTTAAAAAAACTCATTAAATTTCATGGATCTTCTCAGTACTGTTCTTTTCAAATTATCAGCTATTTCCACTTCCATAGAACATACGACAAATTGTTTACTTATTAGACTGAGACAGCTCAGGTCCAAGGCTTGGTTTACCTTTTACATTCATCATCTTTCATCATCTAGGACAGAATAATGCAAAGAAATCAAAATATCAACATATCCTGAAAAATCTAATAGTCTCTGAAAATTATCCTCCAGGTGGTTAATTATTAATTTTGAAATTACTCATACATTTCCATCTGAAATTTTATGTGAGCTTTTAAAAATATTTTTCAGTCAATCTTCTCCCTCCTCGTGATTTTTTACTATCTCTTAAATACCTTATTGCTTAACCTGACTACGCTTTTGCTTTCTAACTATGACATAATTCTTTGAGAGTGTTACCATTTTATTTTAATGTTAGCAACAAAAAGAACAACAGTGTCATGGTTCCGTGTCCTGTTTGCTGTGTGGCTACTCCACACCAGGTCCCCAGGGATCCTTCATAATTGGCCCCCCAGTGTTTGGCCCACCACGTCGTAGAGTCTTCCAGTTTGTATTACTGCTAGGTAAGCACTTAATAATGCTTGATTTTCTTTCAAGACAAGAGAGCACAAATCGTAGGTAGCAGAAATAGCAGTTAATCAAGAAAAAAGTCGAATTTTGTAATTGTAGCTATTTGAGACAAGTAGGAGTAGTGGAACCATGTATGTGACCCTCTGAATGACAGATTTCTAGGGACATCACATATGCTGATGTTATAGTTTGTCTTGGCAGCACTGGGAGTCATGGATATTGGTTGCAATGGGCTCTGCTTTAGATCATAAAAATTATGCAAAGTAATTTTTGCAATTTCCTGCTCAATGTAAGTTCTCTTCTTTGCCCCATCCTGTTATAAAATAAGGCGGAAACTGAATTTTGAAAAAAAACCCTAGCATTATCAAATTCTTCCATGGAACTTTTCAGAAAAAATAATAATGCTGCCTGAAATCCATTTGAGAACTTTTAGGATTTTACATACTGGAAGCAAAATATTGGTGAGAGAGTTTTATGTTATAATGTAGCACAAACTGTGCTTAAGGAACTCAAAAGCTTCCTCCCTTTATTTTTAAAATTGCATTTGTGCTAAAGGGCTGATGATTATTTTTTGTAATAATTGCTTAGAAGGGGATGTAAGGCCCAGATAATAAAATTCCTGGCACAAGCTGACTCTAATAAAGAGGAGCATGTTAAATGCCAAAGTGTAAGTGCTTCTGAAGAGATGAGTTTGATATTTAACACATTTACAGCTGGCAAGAGATTAATACTAAATTACTGTCAACCAAAGCTAGGATGGAAAACATCACTAAAGAGGAATTATCCCATATGTCTTCCACAATTCAGCTACTGTAATGACATTGGGAGAGCAATTAAGGTGTAACCACAGAGCATCCAGGTGTAATATGGCATATGGTACATTTCCTATCTAACTGTGCATCTCTGTGTTCTTGTCAGCTAAAGCCACAAATAAACTTTTATTGCCATTTGTATATGTACAAATATGAATTTGTTGTTTAAGTGAACACTTGATTTTATATGAATTCTTTATTACTATATTGTTTTATATTAATCCTTTATTATTTATTACATATTTCATTACTGACCCTCATATTAAATTATAAACAGAAAGACTTTTATTATACTAGTTAATATTGATTAAATTTTAAGTATTCCCTATTCCAATTACATTAAAAATATCAACATATTTCTTCATGGGTAGAGTTAACAAGTGGAAGAGTTGAGATTCAAATTCAGGTGTTCGTAATTATAAAGGTCAGGCCTCTAATAGTGCAACAGCCTCCTTTGAAATATTATCCATACATTAGTAGATTTTTGGCCCCTATAAACACCAAGCATACTGCCTACACTGATTTTGTGCTGCTTTTGATAATCAAATAAGAACTGACTTGATGATCTAAGAAGCTCAATGATGGTATTTAATGTAACTATCAATTCTTTGATGCATCTCCTATCAAGAGAAGAAAATTGATTAATTTTTGGTCCTATATGTGAGATGGGCTTGGTGGTTTACCCTTACTAAATTCAATCAGTAGACAGAATAGTGAGCTACTCCTAAGAGTGGTTGATGAGCAAACCGTGGCGCTCTTGGTCTTGATTTTACAATAACAGCTTCCAGGGAAGCCGTGCTGCCTGCAGCCTATTGAAAGACCTTCCTAGGGAGCGGCAGAAGTCTCTTGTTATGAACTGCATGATTGGACTTGGAGGCTGAGGTTCATCAGCAAAACTCTGGAGTGCTGAGATGTCAGCTCTGAGCTGCAGCTTGACTGCAACTTCATAGGAGACCCTAAGTCAGATCCACTCAGATGATCCACATCCAGGCGCCTCAACGTCCTGAATTTGCTGGAATGTTAAAGGTCTACCTTTTTAAACTGCAAAATTTTGCCACAATTTTTGCCTAGATCAAAAATATGCTCTCTACAGGTTTTAAGAGCCACTTTATCAAATATATATATATATATATATATATATATATATATATATATATATATATATTTATATATGTGTAACTGAATAAATAAGTAAATGAGAGACAGTGTGGGATGTTGCATAGGTAGTTTTCAGAATATGTGTTCTCATTGTGGGAATAGGAAATGCTTATTTGTATGTGTTTAAAACAAAGGTACATAATTATTTAATTCCCATAACCTATACATCATACAGTATACTATATATGGAAATACAATTTTGTCAGAATAGCCCAAAGATCTAGGCCGTGCTTCCTAACATGGTTTATGTTAACATATGAATCTAAAAATTGCAAACTAAAATTCTTCAAATATGTTCTATTTGTTAAACAACAGCCTGTGTTGGTTTGATATAGATACCAGTTTTATTTATATCATTCTATTATTTATAGTTCAGAAAACACAGGTACAGATTTGGAAAACTATCTATATGTAAGTTTGACTAATGAACTTGCCATTATTTATTATAAAAACCTTGCCTTTGCTGTTCTGAAAAATTGGACTTTCCGAAAGAATTCCAGCTTTGCTCTGTACTCTGACTTCTCCCTGTTGCCTCACGATGAGTACGTTCTGAGCTCATGAGACAATTGAGAACTTCGATAAAAGACAATTATTTTCACACTTTTGCTCTTTGATTTTTCTCAGAAGTTGAAAGCATTTATTTCTCATTGATGTAATGTTCGTTGAGAGTAAACAGTGTACTCTGTCCACATATATAATGAGTGGCACGAAATGACACAGGCTCCACCCTCTTATGGTGCCACCTTTATAAGAACTCTGTTATAAACCTTAATCATCGCAAACTACATTTCAATGAAATGTACCACAGCTAGCATTGAAAAAGTATATAAACAAGCCATTACAATGCTTGTTAAAAATATTCTATGAAGGGTAAGCCCACTGGCTGGCAATAGTATCTTTTCTAATTTGACATCTTTGGTTCCTGTTCAAATAGCTTTAATTCTTCTACCTTATTTGTATAGCTTCTATACGAGGAATATAAAACTCGTGAAGTAAAGTAAATATGTAATTGGTATTGTCTAAGTTTTTAAAGCCCTCATCTTAGTTGTTTTTTGCTGTTGTGACAAATATACAACATCCACACTTTAAAAGAGGAAAGATTCATTTAGCTTACAGGCTCAAAAAGTCCCACACGGCCCATTCATAGGGCAGCGGGAGATGGCGGTGGTGGAAAAGTAGGGCGGAGGCTGGGGACCTGGTCGCTCCATTGCAGACAGAAGCCACGTGAAGAACGAACAAAGAGAGTCTAGAAACTCAAGCGAGGCTGGAGCTTTCCGCGGGAGAAGCTGCAATAAGGTTTTTTCTTTCTTACTTCACTCATGTCAAGCTGCGAGCCTCTAAACATTACGTCACATCTGTCACTCTGCTGTCTTTCTCCACACAAGCACTGTCCTTTTCCTTCTAATCTTTCTGATACGGTTTTTGTATCCTTATCTTTGATGTCTCTAGTAAGAAAATAACCCCGTGCAGCTCCCCATCTCCGCCAACACAGGCTCTACCAATCGGCATGTTTTGTTTTTCTTGATGGGCTCTGAAATAATAAATTTCTATGTTTATGTTATATTTTTTCCTCACTTATCTGTAAAGTCTGGAAAATATGATTATTTGTCTTTTGTTAACTGTTGATGCTTCAATGTCTATGATACATACATACACATAAATTATCATTAGTCCACTTAATGATAAACCGGAACATCATTAAAATTCAGTATGATTTATATCTAATTCAATACTTTTAATGGCTATGCAACTTTTCATTTTACGGTTGTAAAATTCATTTATTGTAATTCTTGTCTTCATATTTAGCACATGGTGACTGAGTCAGATTCTATAATTTTAGTTATTTCACAAAAACAACCTTTTTAGCTTCTTTAGCCTATTAGCTTGATATTTACTTCCATGTTTTTAAATACCTTTCATAGTTGGTATTTTGTTTACACTTTTGTTTTCAATACTATCATGAAAAATTTCTGCACACAGTACAAATACATGCATACATTCTTTTATATGCATACAAACTACCCTGATGTTGATTCTATCTGTGAGTAGAAGCAAGCAGAATGTTTGTTCGCTTCTCTTTTCAACAAATTCTTTGATACATACACATATAAACATTTTCAAGGGAATAAATATTTTCTTTCTCATCTAAGATATGATGAAAATATTTCCAAATCTCTCAACAAAGGGACTATTCAAAATCAATATAGTGTGTTCATTTTTAAAGCTATATGCTGTACTTCCATTAGCTTTAACTTTATATGAATTTTAGCATACATGGGCAGAACATGAATTAAATGAATAAATATCAAACCATCTGTCCATGTGCTGCCCACTATCACTTTAAGATGCATTATATTCAAACCTTTGATGAAAGGATCCTGCTATGAGACTTCTTGAGCAATACTGTTAATTAAATGAGCATGACTTCCTGAAATATTGGAGGAATGTCCTTCAAATTCTAGCTATGCATGTTCAGTGGTTGGGTGAGTGTGTGTTGGGGTGTATATTTAGTCATGTGTGTGACAGCTTGACTTGTGAAGACTGTAGATACCCACTGCTGTCCCCTAGTTTTTGGCATTTGGTAAGCTGAAGGAAAGAGGACTTCCAAAGAGAGCTTGTGTCTCATTGGCAATGCCTTCCCTACTCGGGATTTTAGCCTGGAAATTACCTTTTGGCTTGGCACTTCTGAATCGCTGGCTCTTTCTTTTTTAAATTTGGAAAAAGCAACTGTCATCTTCAGGCAAATGTAGACAAGCAGGCTTTGTTCACATTCTCGTGCATTGCTCCGTGGAGTCAAGCCCTTTATTTGATACATGGTAGTTGGAACAAAAGAGACAGCCTTTGCCATATTCCTGCCTCAGAAACGTGCTGCCTGGGCCCCGCGCCACCCGCCCTCCTGCCTGGCTATCGCTCTTTTTCACAAGCTCCTTTCTTAATTAGAACGCAAACACGCTGCCCCATCCCCATGCTAGAAATTGCCTCTCTTTTCTTATTGTGAGCATATGCAGTTTATTTTGTTATGAATAAATCCTAATCATTGACAAAAAGTGCTCTCTTTTTGTCCAAGAGATTCTACAGTCAAACAGTAACCAATGGTTGTTCTTTCTGAGGAGCCTTACTTAATGACATACCCTTAAGCATATTTATCCGAAATCAAAGGATTTTAAAATATAATTACAAAAATCAAACCAAAGGATAGATTCTTATGTCCATTGTAGATAACCAAAATATTTAGTTCATAAGCTTGGAAGGAGGAAGATGCAAGGATAGAGGTAAAGGAACACTAGCATGAGCTTTGGGTATCTTTGTATTTAAGTCCAGTGCAATTTTAAAAAGAGAATAAAAATGATTAGAATGAAAAGGATAGACAAGCATTATTTATACTAATACTTCCGGAAAACATTTAAGAGCTATTAACACAATAGAAAACACGGGTCCAGTTTTTGTCAAGGAACAATAAAAACTCTTGGTAACTCAAAGAGTAACTCCCAACAACGTAGAGCAATAACTGAGGACGAAAGATCCTCTTACTCTGGAGACAACTGGGTGACAGTATTTAAAAATATTCAAGATCATACATGGTGTAACTTTCCATGTGCGTCTTATTGGGAGTCAGGATGCAAACATTCCCCTAAACCAACACAAAAGCCCAGGGCCACTCTGTCCATGGAATAGGCTCCTTGACTCACATCATAGAAAAAAACATTTTCAGGACTAGTCAATAAAAGGTTCAGGAAAGATTAGGCTGACATTTAAAGAACAAACTCAAACACATATAGCTCAGGAGTTCAGAAAATGACAAGCAATGTGTTTTGGAGCCAGGGATGTTTATTTATTTACATATTTGTTTGTTTGTTTGTTTGTTGAGGGTTAGAGTGTATGTAAATGGTGAATCTGTAGGAACTTTGGAAGGTCCCACCCATAGGTAAAAGAGTAATGGTTCATTTTCCCTTTTCTAGGAAAGTGGGTAAGCTAAGATGTTTTGTTTTAAAACATTCTTCAAGCTCTCTGAATCTGCTTAAGATCAGTTTCCTGAACTTTACCTTCCAATTAAATTACTTTATGGACTATATACCTTTAAGGGATTTTAGGTGTGAAGGGTCAGTAAGAAAAGCATAAAAGAAAGGGGGTGACCTCGAGTGATTTTGTGTCCCAAATTGCAATCTTCTTACAAGTACAGTATTTTAAGATATGATTTTCCATGCCTCCTTTCTACCTATATTATTTCCAACCTATTCTACCACAGGTCGTAATTTATTCTTCATTGGTTCTAAGTGCATAGATACTTCACTATTGGGTTATTTGTTTCCCAAAAATCAGAATATATGCCCTCTCAGTAAGATTAGTACTAGACAAAAGTGATTTTTAACCTAACTGGGAATCTGTAAGCTTAGCAACAAAGCACTAACTTTGGCAAGCACACCTTCGTGCTACTTTTTAACAGCACCTCATTAACAAGTGCATTGTCTTGATCTACTTTGAGAAAACATTGGCTGATAGTATTAACTGCTTCTTCAAGTGTCATTGGACAGAAGTAAGCAGAAAGGAGGCTTGAACACACTTATCAGAACTGATTTTAAAGAGCTCATATCTGAAAGTTTAACTTCAATCTGTAGCCAGAGAAAGCTATTCACTCCAAATAAGTGTCCCTCAGTGTCTCATCTGACAGACATGTAAATACAGCTTTAATAGGACATAGTCATCTTGACTTAACAGTAGCAAAACAGAATTAAATGACAGAAGGCTTTAGTCTGAAGTACCATTCACAAATATAGCTTTAAATAAAAGAAAAGTAGCCAAGTATAAACTTGCAGAACAATTACTTATCATTAAGTATTTGAAATGCATGCTGTGCTCAAGCTTAATAAACTATTAGTGTTACTAATGGGTTAAGCAAATGAAAAACTGGCTTCGTTATGTAAGATAGAAGGAAGCACCAAATCAACCTGTTTCTTCTCATTTTCTAAGAGAACTGGGGCGTTCTAAGTTTTCTAAGATATCACAAGGATAATGTCTCTTGTGTCCTTAAATTCAATAAACAAGTCTATTTAAAAAAAATTTAGATGACCCTCCTCAATGTGTAGCTCAACTCAGACAGTACTAATTCTCTGCATGATGTCCCATCTAATGAAACTTGCTTCCATGTAATGGCCGGTCACCGCCTGAGAGTCATTGCACTGAGATGCAGAAAATGACGCACTTTTAAATGGGTTAATCACCAGACATTAAGGGGCGACTTGTGGAAAGAACGACAACTGCTCTTCATACTAGTGGTTTCACAACGGTCGATTGACTTTCCCTTATCTTTTAATGGAAAAGGCTTCTTGGACTACTTAATTCTAAAAGATATGTTTTTCACATTATTCTCCAACCCATTTTCTAAAACTATTAGCTCTTCTACGCACAGAATCATTCCATCTGCGCTCTTTTCTCTCTCACACACGTCCTTGTTCTGAGTCTTGGGCACAACCATTTTGAACACATGACATCACCCTTTCCTCTTAAATCCTTCTCATTTGACTCTTTCTAGGTTTTGCACAGTGATTTTTCCATCTTCATTTGCTGAGTAGTACCGAATATTACTCATATGATGTTTTTTTTAACATTGGATCCAATCAGTTGATTTAACAACTTAACACTATAAAAGACAGAAGTTTACGCAACTTCAATATGACAAGTATCGATGGCTCTCACTGCAGATGTGTTTTTCATTTATCTTAACAATGTGACTAAACAAATAGAGCGTTGTTTTCCAAATTTAACCTGTCTTACAGTTTTCTTGTTCCCTACCCCTTTACTGTCTTATAAAGCTTCTGTTAGGCTGGGAAACATAGGACTACTGGTTGATGTGATGGTGGTTATAGTTTTATTGACTGTTTGATAATATTTATGAATCAAGGAGTGGGAACAAAGTAGCTACTTTCTAAAGTAATTCAATAATAACTTTCTGTGATTCCTTCCAGGATGCTATTTGAAAACACTGTTAAGTTTGAGTCTCATTCTTCACTAAAAGATCTAATAATTCTTCAAAAATCAATAATCCCAGACACATCATTCTTCTGCTGAAACTCAAGTGAAGATTTTTTCAACAGATATAAAATTAAAGCCATTGACTTTTCTTTATTAAGTGTACTATAACCAATGTGTTTTAATACCGCAAGTAATGATTTTACCTTTACCTTAAAAAATTATGCATACATGACCTGCAACTTTTCTGCTGCCATTAATTTTCAATTCTCATTTAGTATTACAGAAAATTTCTCTAGTAAAATTTTCATGATTGCTATCACAGAATATATGGACTGGACTGGCTGAAATATATCAGGAGATCCAAGTTTGTTTGTTCATTCCTGCAAATTTATTCACTTTCTTGGGTTAGAAGGTATGCAGATATTGACTCAGCTCTTCATTCTTGTTTGTAAACATCCGATCTTTATTCTAGCTAATGTAACCAGAGATGAAATTTAGTTTTAGTTTTAGTTTTAGTTTTGTGGACTGTGCATTGGATCAACAGAAAGCCAGGAAACCACACATAGAAAATAGGGGAAAACATAAGAGAGACACTGATCAAGAAACGAACACCTCCAGGGAGCAGTCTGATTGCCACCGGGTAGAGAGAGATTTAGTCTGGTCTATGCAGAACAATTCTCATCTCTGTCATGTCAAAGGTCTACATGCGTGAACAGAGTTTACAACACGGAGGCAGATGAAATACAATCAATGTGAAGTTTGTGCCTTTTCCTTCCCATGAAATAATAACATCAACTACATCCTGTCCTGTTTGTGGCCAGAAATTCTATCATCTGTACTCGGATTCCCTAGAGACTTCCTTGGAAGGGATATTTGGAAATATCTTACTTTGAATGTGTTCATATATTTCAGATGAAACTCTAATTGTTAAATCACATTAAACTATTTTCTTCTCTTTATAGTCGAAATAACCCATCTCCAATCAAATGTTACTTTACCCACAAACCAGATTTTGCAGAGGAGGTTGAAATCAAGGCCTTTGATATAGGCAGATCTTATAAATAAAACAAAAATAAATCTAATAAAATAAATCCTTGTAAAGCGGAAAACTTTTCTACTATGGTCAGAGTGACATGTGATGATAGAAATGGAATCACACAGACGAAAGATCATTGGCTTTGAGGATGGAGGAAGGAAGCCGTGAACCAAGAGATGAAGGTAGAATCAAGAAGTTGAAATGATAGAGAAATAATTCTCCCTGAATCTACCAGAAAAGAATGTCGACTCCAGTCAACATCTTGAATCACCTTCATCGAGAGACCTTGAGAATTCTAACGTGAGATATACCATGTTTTGTTTTAATAAGCTAAATTTAGAGTAATTTGCTGTCGGAGTAATTTGTTAGTAGAATAGAAAATAAGAGTTGTAGTTCTAGAGGGGGGCAGGCAGCAAGAGACCCTCCCCTTGCTTTACATATGGACCGAGGAAGACTCTGGAAGCATAAAGAACTTAAACAGAAAAGGAAATTCAGATGTTCAGCAGATAAGTTGTCCTAGTTCTTTCAATTTTGTGCAATAAGTTTGCAAGCAACATTGTGAAATTCTCAGATTAACACTTAAATCCTAAAAACCAATTCTACAATTTTCTAAGCATTTTATATTTTCTTATTTAATAATCTTTGGAAAAGTCTTATATCTATACATACAGAAACAGACAATGTGTTTGTAGAGTTCAAGGAGTTTTAATAACGTAAGTGTAGAATGTGGTCAGCCTCAGAGCTGGTACCCACTATTTTTGTCAAATGCCCTACTCCTCCTTCATAAAGGTAACAGCAATCCTGGTTTTTAACCATGGATATAATAATGCATATTTTTCAATCTGTCGACGTTGTATCTGTGTCCTTTCTGACACTGTAATGTTAGGTAGAAATGTATTGAGACTCATGTTATTTCATGTAGCAGAAGTTTCAAATTTTCATTTTTAATTATTTCACTGTATGAACATATCACATTGCATTTTCCTGTTCTAATGTCGATATGCATTAGCCTGTGCTTTATTCTCAGATTTGCCCTTGTGACTGTCTCAGTTGAACATGTCTTATGGTGAACGTACTAGCGTTGGCATCTGGACCGCGATCCTCAGAGACTCCTGTCTGGGGAGTGACCCAATCATTGGGTTTAATCCATTGAGTTCCTATGCTGGTGAGAGGCAGGGCCTGGCTCAAAGTGGTGGATCACTGAGACATGATCTAGAAAGGGGAGTAGGATCTGCAATGCTAAAACAGCCTCGCTGGCTCTGTCGTTCCCCACTCTCTTGGCGTCCAGTCTTGCCACGTTCCGAACAGTTTCTCTCCATCTAGGCCTTTGCGTGCCTCTCCGCCATAGTTAGCATTCCCAGAAATAGGCTGAGCCTCTTAATGCTGTGAACTAAAATAAACCTTTCCTCTCTTACATTGCCTATGTCTGCTGTGATATCCCTACAATGAGAACGTAACTAAGACAGGAAGGGGTAATCAGGAGTCACCGTTCTTTCTGCCGGGTTTTAGTCCGACTTTGATCCAGCTGCTTCCCCTCGTATGCTTCCCTTTGGAATGAGAATGTCTGCCTCGTGCAGCTGGGTGGGGCATGCTGAGCTCTTCTTTGATCTTCCACAGAGGATCACAGTTAATGGTTTGCATTGTGTCTCTCGAAGGAGACTTTGAATTTGAACATTTTAGTGGTGCTAAAGCTGTTACGCTTTTGGCAGCTTTTAGAGAGAGACTAAATGCACTTTTTATAAGAAAGTGGAAGTGGGTTTTTGGGGTCAGAGATAGAATATTATGGTTTGCATCAGAAATGTCCCCTAATGTTTGGTATTTTTCTACCAGATACTTAATGAAATTTTTACAGCATCATTTATGTAGTACATTTAAAAATGTTGTATCATGTATCATGTATGTGCAGCACTTTCTCAGTCATGTGCCTATGTGTATCATCTTTTATAAATGTGGGTGCTCATGTTTTCCTGAGTTTATGCCTATGACTTGAAGTCTTGCATAGTTTTGAAAAACTCTCTGAAAATATCTCCTTAAATATAGATTTCAGATTATGTTCTCTCCTTTCAGTGCACCGATAAAGTTTCCAGGTGCTTGTCCCACGTCTGATTTTTCTCTTACACTCCTTAAAAACCTTCTCCTATACTTTTCTATGTGTCACTAGTAATGGTGTACCTGACCTAGAGACTATTTTATTAATAATTTTTATGTTGTTTACAATCTGTTATTAAATAATTTTAGTCATTAAAATTTTATTCCATTATCTCCACAGAGTGGTTAAAGAATAGGGTGAGATCTGATGATGCCATTTACCTTGTACCTATGCTATTGAGCATATCAATCAACTATAAAGACTGGTAAAATCATCATTATATTACTTCTTAGACTCCAGGATCCTAGTCTCCAGAGTGCTGGATGCCTTGGTGATTCATAACTTTAAAAACATGTGTTGTATTTTGCCCATATGTTCAAGTTTGCAATATAGGGTGCTCCAGAAATCAGAATTATCGTTACTTCTTAAAGAAGGATGGAAAGCCACTTATTGTTTAGAAAATAAATGCCTGCCTGGATCCAAAAATAAATTAAAAACTTTCCTACTCAAAATTTTAATATAAACAAAACAAACATTTTGGAGTTTAAGTGCATTTCTTAGAATTCATGTCAGTTGATTATGATTTTTTTGCATGTGCTGTTTTGAAGACAGAAATTATAAATGCTAAAAATATTACAAGGTTTATGGAATTATAGGGAAGCGCTCACATTGTTTTGTGCGGACGTCCCTATCCACAGCCAGGCTAGAAGTTGTTCTACTAAAGGTTTTCACAGTTGGTTCGGCACACACTTTCTCTTATGTGCTGAGAACACAGTCGGAAGACCTGATGGTGAAGATCAGCATGCACTCTGTTTCAACTACATCTGCTGAAACAAATGTCAGGAGACAGAAAATGGACGAGTTTCCTGCGGAACTCCTCAATTCAAGCAAGCAAAGGGTCATGCGAGTTGAACGCTGCTCCAACGGAAGCTGTGTACTTCAGGAAGGCATAAAGAATCAGTACAGCGATTTGCCAGCGCAAACGCAGTAGCACCTAATGACACTGAGGTAGAGAGAAGGGCGGATTTAGCAAGGCCCTCGTTGTCGTGGGAACTGCCAAAGCAAAAAGAAGCAAACGTAAGAAAGGATATTGAATATCTAAGGGCTACTGAGCGTCCTCAGAGCAGGATAAAGGAAATGGAATGAGGGAACGGATGAAAGACTACGAAAAGATATAGGGAAGATTGGGAAATGGATGTGTGTGTTCTTTTTAAATGGTGCTGGGAGTTGGACTTAGGGCCTTTGCAGTGAGCTACATTTACAACCCTCCCTCCCTCCCTCCCTACCTCCCTCCCCCCTTCCTTCCTTCCTTCTTTCCTTCCTTCCTTCCTTCCTTCCTTCCTTCCTTCCTTCATTCCTTCTTCCTTCCTCCCCTTCTTTTTTCTGAGGTAAGGTCTTTAAAACTACTACATTTCCTCTACTTGGTTCAAACTTGCAATCCTCTTGCCTCAGCCTTCCAGAGTGCAAAGATTATAGGCATGCATTACTACCCAGTCTGACTGTTTTTTCTTAATGAGAATGTTGAGCTCTATTATTTTAAAAATATGTGAGCTTTGATATGATTGTAAATTGATCCTAAAAATACTTGTAAGTATAGAAACTTGATATAGTTTTAACAAAAATGTTTTATGTTCTTGATATATTAAATGCACTTTGCTTATTTATGCTGCATGGAGCACTTCTATATTTTTAGAAAACTGTCAAGGTCCATAAAGTAAGCAGAGTTAGATTTAATTAATAATTAATATTGTTTCAAGACTGAAATCTATGACTTATTGTTGAGGAAGCTGTCATATCATGAATAACGAATAAAAATTATTGCACAAAGGAATTCAGACTCTGTGCATACAATCACAGACAGATTTTGGGTGAGTTCAGCAAATTGTTTCCTAAGAAATCTATGCACAAGTGGAAATTACTGAGTTTAGGTTATACAGGCAAATATTCTGACAGCAGTAGAATTTTGCAATTTCTAAGAATATTTTAAGTAGGCCTGCTTGCAAATACATCAATATTCATTTTAATTTGTCATGCACCTCTAATTTTTCTCAAAGATTCAGTTCTAACAGTCATTCACAGTTCCGTAAACTTCCAAAGATTATTTAATCTATATGAGCCTCATTAATCTTACTTGTAATGTGCTAATGTTCTCAGGCTGAAGAATTTTTTTAAATAATGGAATGAAACTTTTGGCATGAAGTAATACTTTCTCCTTAGTCCGTAGACATAATGTTTAATTGCTGTTTATTTCTGTCTGATTTATGAAACTCGTTTCCACATTTAGCCAGTGAGAGATTCTTGCTTGAAAGGAGAATGCTCCCTTTCCTGCTTGCTATTTTATGATGCCAGTGATGAGCGAATACATTGAAACTTCAGTATTTTACAGAAACTTCCCGAGTAATTATTTTTCAAATGTACCTTTGAAATACTGTAAACCCTAACATATCTTTTGGTGCTTCTTAAAACTGAAGGAGTCATAAAAGTTCTTTTCAATTAATACGTTTTCTTATTTCCTGAAAATTCTTTGTTAGTAAATAAATACCTGAACTTTTATTTTATAGATTACAAAAAGGAACTTGTACTTTTCAACTTTAAAATATCAGAGATAAGTTTACTTATGTAAAAATGAAATAAAAAGATGCTATTTTGTGTTTCTCCTTTTTGATCCCTGGGTTGTCTGAGATGCAGATCATCTTGATTTAATTATTTGAACAATTTAACAATGTAGCAAGCAAAACAAATTCCAGAGACACGTGGCAATATTGTTTCCTCTTCATCAACAAAAGACATCGAGCTCTTTTTGCTCTGTAGGACCCTTGGCTGTTTTCCCAGGACCAGTGAGATCCTCTCCTCTCTCTTTGCAATTCTCCTACGATTCCATCCTTAGTCACAAATGCATGAAATAAATATGGACTAAATAGCCTCCAAATTTCATTTAACTCTATCAGTCACTTTACTGGGTTTGAACACCAGCATATGCAGGCACAAAAAAAGCCCTCGTGTGCTAAGGCTGGCTAGATAGTCTTAAGAATTTCCTTGCATAACAAATAAGACCTGAATAAGGCAATATTTTTTCAATAGCTGGTCTTGTACCATATGAACAACAGGTCTAACTGTCATAGCTTAGATCTAAAATAACCCTCCACAAGCCTCATGTGTTTAGAAGGAAGATCAATGTTAGCTTCATGTGTCGCACTTATACATACCAAGAAAATGAGAAAGAAAAAAAAAAAGCAGAGTGAGTCCCACATGCAATGTCCCTGCTTCTCCAGCTGTGCACCTTGCAGCAGGCTTTTCATGAAGACGATACCAGTGCAATTGTATACATGAAGGTATTTTCTCAATAACGAAATATAAAGCAATTAAATGAAGCTTCTGTTTCCGTCAGATGTTACATTCCTTGCAGTGCTGACAATTCTTTTTTTTTAAGGCTGAGAAAGAAAAAAATTAATTATTCCAGAACTAGAGAAACAATACTAAAATTGAGGCTACAGTTTAAAACAAACTTCAGAAAATGCTTTTAAAACACACTATGCAATACCTGAAATGAAGAAACCTCTTTTTTAATTTATAAATAGTTCTTCTGTACAAGTGTTCACATATCACAGAAAGTTTTGATCATTTCACTGCTTAATAAGGGTTTTTGTTGTTTTAATTCTAAGTACCTGTCAGTGGCTTCACTGACCTTTACCATTTAGTAAAAGAAATCTGGCATTTTTACATACACACTGAAACTATTTTTAATTCATAAAAGAGACAATAGGACATAATTATACCTTGCTCTGAGAAGGCCTAAAGCAGGCAAGAAATTTTTCATGTGCTAAACTTCTAATCTTGGAATGAAATATACATACAGAGGCATTAAGATGAGTTTGTCACAGCGTGACCTACAGGGACAAAATGAAAGTCGCCAGAAACTGCATCGCCACGGTGTCATTTAACTCATCAGGGGTCTGATATCACATTAAATGGAATATTGTTTTGATTGATAACAAAATTGTACATATTCAACTTCAAAGATGTCCATCAGTTACTATAAATTGTAGATTTCCTCTTCCATGTTTATTAGTTAAAATATTTCATCTTCTGAGATTACTGGGTTATCTAGCCAGTATTGGGGAAAAATTGACACACAAATATAAAAACTAGTGTATCCAAAGACGAGAGGTGCAACTCCACGGCAAAGCATTCCCCAAACCATGCCAAGAACCCCAGATTAATACAGCACACAAAAAGTTAGTATGTACGTAGCCTAGTTTAGGTGTACACTCCTATGCGTTGGGAAAATCACACGCACTTTATAACGCCTTCATTCTGGGATTCAACTCACAGAACCAACAATCCTACATCACAGAGCAAAAGCAAGATGAAGAATTTTCACACATCGAGTGTTTCTTTCCCCAAATTTGGAAAGAAATGAAATAGAACGGAGAAAAAGAAGCAGCGTAAGTAAGATGACCGAGGACTTTGTTCCAAACTCAGTGCTCCTCTCTGCCAGGAATCACCGTGCATCCTCCCGCAGCACAAGAGTGAGGTGGAATTTTTATTTTATTTTATTTTATTTTTTTTATTTTTTTTACTTTTCAGGGAAAAAAAAGTGAGAAAGAATGAAGGAGACACTCACTCAAAACTAATAGCAAATAAGGGCTGAAGAGGAAAATGGAGGTGACCAAATAATAGTAAAATAAGTGTGTGCAAAGTGTCAAATCTTCACATCGTAAAAATAAAAGATGCATCAATCAGTAGATGAAGATAAAAGTCTACTTAAGAGATTTGTGATAAATTCTAACTGTGATCTACTTAAAAAAGAGACTGCAATTTGAGCACAACAGGACAGTATTAAATAGAAAAACCTTAAGTCTAATCACAGCAATTATATGTGTGCATATGTGTAAAGCAAACAGTAAACAGGTATCAGACTAGTATGTATTATTTTAGTCTAGAGAAATTAAAAAAGAAAACATTTTGAAAAATACCAAAACTAATTTAAAGAAATAGAAAATCTGAGTATTTCTGAAACTATTAAAGAAATTGTGACACTATGTACAACTTTGGCTTACTGATAAATTCTGTATTTATTTATTTGCTTGTTTGTTTAGAGACAGGGTCTTGCTCTGTAGCCCAGGCTGGTCCTCAGCTCTCTATGTAGTCAGCCGTGTGGTGAATTCATGGCAATCTTCTCTGTCTCAGCCTCCTGAGTGCTGGGACTACCAGAAGGTGCTTCTAGTTGTGACTAATTGTTTTGTGCTACTGGGGAATTGAACCCAGGACCTCACAGATGCTGAGCAAGCACTTTCACCACTGAGCTATGCCCTTATGTTTTCACTGGAAAATTCTAAAATAAAAAGTAAATAATTCTAAGTATATGCACTGTATTTCAAAGACATAGGAGAGGTAATACTTCATAGCTTGTTTAATATACCAAATCTAGCCCTCAAAACAAAACCAGATGAGTAAGTAGAGAGAATCCATTTCAGAAAAGATAATTTCTTTTGACTATGTTATATGTCTATTATCATCTCTACCTCCAATCTGGCTTTTGACCTTCAAATGAATATTCGCTTTTCAACCTCCCTACTTCATGGTTATGCCTCATGATTCATAGTTTTCCCAAACTATCTCCTTGAAATTCGAGCACATCTTTTACACTCAGCATCTGCAGGTCGAAAGCAAGCAGACTGATCCGTAACTTCCACGGACTCTCTTTCCAATCCCACCTAATGTTGTTCTATCTGTACAGTAACTCTAGACATTAAGTTATGTAGTCGATAGGTAAACTCATTCTTCATCTGAGCCCACACAGCCAGTAGTACTCTAAATATGGCTTCTAAATATGTAAAAGCACCCGGAACCGCCCGGTTACCTCCTTCTCTCACACAAGGACACCTTTTTCTGTGTCTCTGTGTCCCGTTCCCTACTCTCAGATCCACCTAAAACGTCAGGTCACATTATGGCTTTGTTAGAAACTGTGCCTTAGTAACTGTTCTCACCACTTTCTGAAGAAAACACAGACTTCGGCCCTTACTTTGCTGCCATCTGCGTTAGTGTGGGCAATAATATAGTTTAGTGTGACCGCGCAACCTTACGCAGAGTTGCGGATCTGAGGCATGGTTGAATTAGCCAGTATCTTTTCCACAAGGTGAGATTTATAATGTTGGGCTTTTCAGGTGCACTGAAACAATGCAGAAATGTAATTTAACAACTTGAAAGCATTCTCTTTACACTGCCTGTAGAGGAGCATGGGAATTCATTATGCAAATTTATTCACTTTGATTCATATGAAGTATTTTCTTTTCAATTGCAGCACTTTCAAAGCTAGCTGAAAACCGTTAGTGGTGACCTGGTTCTAATAACTTTCCCAAGAAAATTTTGCATTATCAATGGCTTATTGGGAGAATACAAGAATAAATTCAGCACACATACGAACTGATTTAGCCTTGATTTCTGCGTCTGTTTTCTCTGTTACACAGCTGGAGACTTGAGGCTGCATATATTCCACCCTGTCTAGATTGGGCAAGAAAATCTCATAGAGCAGCTAGAAGCACAGAGAATCATAGGGGAAGTGAAATTGTTTTGCTATAAGTTGAGAACAGGGAAGATTCTGAGGTACAAGCTGAGGCTTATTAGAAAAACATACACTTTAGATAGGTGAACCAAGACTTTATGTCCCGAAAAAAGTATGTCAAGCTTAACAAGCATGAATAAAGAAACCAACAAAAGAAAAGTTTGGGCTGATTGAAAAACACAGATCTATAGATAACACCCCAAAGGACTAAATTTTATTCCCATGTGTAGGAAGATTAATCAGTTTGACTGAAAGTCAAGGCAGACAGAATTACAAATCATCTATTCTTATCAGCTAAGCTTTGCCAAAAAGTTTTTCATGATGAAATATACACTTAGGTAATCTGTAGCAGGCTGTGCTCCAAGAAAATCTCCATAAAATATTTCCTACAGTATGAATAGATAATTGCATGAAAGATGTTTTAAAATTTGAATTATATATGTCTTTCAGTATATAGTATAGTACCTCATTTAGGCACTTATTTGTTAAAACGTGAGCTAAATAAACATTTAAGAAAAAATAAAAATATATTGTAGTCCTTAAAGCTTCAATTATCTATTGCTAAAGAGAGTTCTGTTTATACAGGGGCAGCTCTCACACTTTCAAATGTGAGAAAATCATTTCTATTCGATTGGTTATAAGACTTTTTAAACAGGGTTTTATATTTCGATAGACTTAGTGATGAATTAAAAGCAAAAATAAAAGTGAAAAATATGGTGAATTGCTTGATACCTTGGTGACTATTGTGGAATCCTCTGAAACACCATTCAGTGAACTAACAGTAGAATTTTAGAAATCATCTAAAGGGAAGGTACTGCGCAGTTACTACGAGTCTGCGGAATGACTACTGCAGCTCAGGGTCTGGAGTAAGCAAAGATCCATTTACTAAATGCTATCCTGTTGCCTTGGGAGGATGAAGTGCAGTGGGGTAGAGCAACTGCATTTTCGGTAACAGCTGCAGACACTAATCAGACTAAGCAGTGATAATTAAAATTGGGAAGGAACAGAGCAATAGCAAAAACACAGGGTTATGTGGGGCAAGAAACACTAAAAAAAAGGCCTCTGTCTCATGTAAAGATGGCTGGGTACACAGGGCAGAAGAGTGAAGACAGAGCAACCCCTTTGTGGAGAATGAAAGAGGTTAAGCGGCAGCCCCCATCTGGAAGCTTCTTTCAAAGAAAAAGATATCGATCCCACAGAAATTTGGAGAATTGTAAAATAATTAAAACCAGGTAGTGCTAGAATTGTTTAAATGTTAAAACTTATCACTGGAAGGCTTTACAAGGGGTCATGAGAAGGGAGACCTTTTACAGGAATTATGCAGAGCCATCTAAAATCTCCAAATATCGGTGAAATCCTCAATTTTCACTTTCTCTAGAACTTTTTGATTTTAAACCATCTGCAGCTCACGTTGGTCCTTCTACAAGATAAAGAACTCGTGCCAGAAAATAAACAACTGCATATAAAATGATGAAAAATGGTGTGTATTTCACTTATTTGAAATACATGACAAGATTTTATTGAAGAAATATATTCCATTACATTTTAAAAGCTCAGTGTCTTGCTCAAAGAAAGTTTCAAGCAATGCTTACTCGCAACTCTGAAATTCAGTCCCCTTGGAAATGATCACAGTGTCACGCCAACATACAGTGCTCGGATTAAAACATCTTTATTTTCAAATAGACCCATTAATACATCATATAGTGCAGTACTTGCTGATTAAAACATCTTTATTTTCAAATAGACCCATTAATACATCATATAGTGCGGTACTTGCTGTTATGAAAACTCATCTCAAAGGTCCTGTTTTGCTTTGTAAATGAAGCGAAAACGATAACACTTGCTGAGTGTATCACTGAAGAGATAAAACCAATAGTGGTACCTGAATGAACAACTTTGAAATCCTAACTTTTATACAAAATAAGTATGAAATTAGTAGATTTTATGTAATTAAAGGATAAGTGAAATTCAGACTATCCAATATCAATACATTTATATTTCTAAGAAAAATTCACTATATAATTTCACGATTGCTTATGTTTCAGATGCTTTTTATTTCAAAGATAAACATAATTTTAAAATAATTTATGAGAGAAAACCAAGATGATCTCATTTTTAACAGTGCCTTAAGGGTAAAAATGAGTGATTATCTTAAGCACATATTTTGAGATCCCTTATACTCCATACACTGAATTTCAAATCTCATTCATGGTGTCTTCTGAGCTTGTAATCATTTCCCTATGTGCATTGCATTGAATTATTATAATCCTCATAAATGATGACAACAGTTGTTATAGGTCATTCTTGACCCCAAAAATGGCAGCCACCTTACGACTACCTTCCCATTTATTCAAACATAATCTTTGAAACTATAACTCAGGCCTTAGTTCTTATGGGCTGATATTCAACTTCGAATAGATAAACACATGACCTTTAAATGTGTCACATAAGAAAACCATCATCAAGTCATATGAAATTAGCTTTCTATGATTAGATTTTTTGACAGAAATATTCATCATGTTGAATTGATCCTCTCCGATATAAATACCAAGGACGATGTATGTGTGTTCAGTGAAGTAGAAAACAATAATTTTAATTAAATTGTTATTAATTATCCTCATGTCTTATAATAACTACTCCTAAAATAAGAGATAAGGCATAGATACAATGAATTCACTGGGCTTCCTTATTATATTCAGTTACTAATGAATGCAAAATGTGTACCTCATTCCTATGGTCTCATTGAAACCACACATACGAATTATGACATCAGTTTCATAAGAAAAATAAGAATGCCTAGGATAACTTCCTTGCTCTAGTCCATTGGCTCAAGACTTATTATTGTTTAAGATACAGTTCAGTTATTTTCTTTCCTGGTTTTTGCCAGAGTCCTTAAAAACTCATTTTTCCTCTCACACTTTACATATGTTATGTTACGTTATGTTATGTTAAACTTCTAAAAAGTGTCTATGCTCACTTTAGATTAGGCCATTTAAGGGATAGGGATGCTAGATGTCTCCCAGTCCACCAAAGACCTGTGGCCAATGTAGTTCATGTGTAATAAACATTACAGATGGAAGCTTTGGGTAGACTATCACAGAGATAATCTGCAAATTCAGGTGCCCCGTAATCTCTAATTGTCATGCTAACCGGGAGAGATGTTGTTTGAAGAGAAATACAGATGTTCTTCAGCTTATGACGGGGAACATAGCAATTATGCTGAAAATGCATTAAGTCGAAAATCCATCAGGTGTATCTTTCAACAAAATAGAAAATCAAACTACTTGGTACTTTAAAAAAAGAACATACTGGAATCATTCCTGTGGCACAGTACACCAGTACCTATAACACACATGGTTGAGGATGTGTGCGTGCACAGGCTCATTCACCCACGCGTACACACATGATACACTTGGGAAACGAGAGAGCTATTGCTCCTGCATCCTGCTCCCTCTGTTTTCCTCAGTCTCTGCTAATTCAATATAAATTGATTTTAGGGCATTTCAAGACCTAACTGTTTTCTGCATCTAATTTCAAAAACTTGACCATGTCTTACCTGGAGTCCTGTGACTGCCTTGTAAGCGACGTCTGTGCATGAACACCCTCCCCATCTCCTGAGCCTACAACTGCTGCCACCTTATCTTTGCACCCAAGGGTCTGACTGGGGTTAGAAGCTAATCCTGTACTTATGCTTGTAAATCAGAAGTTTCTGCCTGAGTCGCTGAAAAAATCAGAAAGCTGCGCTAGGAGGCTTACCAGAACTTGACTTAGTGCACTGCTGACTGAGGAAATAAAAAAAGAGCCAGTGGTCCTAAGGGCCGAGCGTTATCTAGCACCGCCGGCAGACCTGGAAGTTCAGCAGGTGACATGGGGTTACTTCAACGTTGGGTCTTGGTAGATGACCTGCATGACCAAAAATTCTGCCACTGTCTAAATAAAAGCTAAACAGAAAGAGAGAGAAGAGGTCACCACTGAAGTGTCTCTCTTCCACCGTCTGATTTTTCACTGATGTTGGAAATTAGGTCACACTGAGCGTTACACAGAATACCTGGAGGCGACTGAGGTGGCAGTGACCAAGCACAATCACAGCAGAGCAGGACAGAAGACCGACGCAAAGGCTGCTGAAGGACGACCTGCATGCTTAACTTCCATGGTTTTCCCCAAATCTTATTTTGTGGTCTACACAGGAAGACATGCCCTGTGGAATTTTTTTTTTTTTCAAAATATAAACACCCTGTGTGCAATGGAATCGAAAAATCTGAAATCTTTAATTGCCAAGGTAACCTGACTTGGAAACAAACTTTCTTACAGGGAAACTCCACAGCCTGTGCTAAAGGCTTTGGTCATTCTCTTCAGTGTCACATGCCACCGTTCACGCTTTCTCAAGTCCTTTCTGCTTTACATAGTACCGTATCTTTACCCAAGTTTTCCCTCTTTGAGGCTACCTCGCTCTTCTCTTGACTCCAGTTTGCAAATCTCTTCCACTTCTCTGTGTCTCAGCACACACATGCCTGTGAAATGTATTGGCATGGTTTCCCGTTACGATCCGAAGTTTGGTTTGACTCATACCAATAACTCCCCTCCATGTTGGGCTCTGGCGAGCTCCACTCTGCCTTTCAGTTACTCGGTTTCTTACATGGGACTTCATTTCTTGTCTTCATGTTGGTTTCCACAGTAAGTTATGATCTCCCTTAAGGTAACATTATTCCGCATTCCTCACTGGAAAGACAAAACTATACATACAGAAATAATATTGATGAATATGAATGTTTCGCTTGTGCTAACCAAGAGTTCTCATTTTAATTTCAGAAAAGAAAGAAAATGCTGTGTAGTGTTTGTGTCCCTCTTCACGCGTTTCCATAAACACTGGTCTTATGAAAACTCTCCGTGATATTTGTCAAATGTGTAAAAAAACACCCAAGAAATCAGTTTCATTTTATATCAAAAAATTCACCTTTCTTAATAAATCAAATCTGGTTGCTGACGTTCTTCAAGAAACATGTTAATTTTATGTGTTCTATAAATACTTAGTTTTGACCCTTAGGTGGATTAAAATACAGCAAAATTGCATTCTCTTAAGGCAGCTTGATTACACTGTCTTTTCTCTCCTAAGCCTAAATGTAGAATAATGTTGACCTCATGTTATTTTCTTCCATATTTCTGGGGTAAAAGAGAAAGATAAAATTGGCAGTGGAGGTTTTAACTGGCCTAAAATATAGACTAATAAAATAAATATGATATATTGTTGAGTTTTCTCATGCTGAACACTTTAAAAATAATTTACATAACAATTTCTTAATGTAAGTGCAAACATCAAAAAATTGAATATACTGAAATGATTGTTGCAGGGAGACTTTTCAGCACAGAAGTATTAATTTTTTTCTACAATTTTTATCTTGCCCTCTTAGAACCAAAACTTTGAGACTCAATAAATTTTATGGGCACATGATATCAATTATGAGATGATAAATTATATTAGGTGTAACAGAGGTATAGGGGAAAATGTTGACTTAACATTATAAACACTTAAAATTAGTGGCATCTATGTGTGGGCATGAGCTCTGTAACAGAAGGTCATATTTTGTGTTCGATCAAACATAGGATGTAGAAACTATCAAGAACTGGGAAAAATATATTTCCCTACTTGGAGGTATATGGAAAAAGATACAAAATGAAAATAATTCAAATGATACAATGTTCCTCCATTTATTTATATATTCCAAAAAAGAACTTAACCTGGATATGTAGTTTATCTCTAGAGAGTAAAACAGTTTCTATTCATTTTGGCATACTTTGTTTGCTGAAAATAATTCTTGTCATGTTGATTATTAACCTAATATTGTTCAAATCTTTAATTAAAAATTGGGAAATGTTTCAATTTTACAGAAATGTAAACGTTGTCATGCATGTTACAACAAACCACTGACCTTTAAAAATTAAGAACCTGACATTATTAAAAAATGACAAATATCTTTAAAAGAAGTATTGTTATTATTGGAGAGAAAATAAAGATATGAGGAAAATAGCCCCCTAATCATTAAATAAATGTGAACATATATAAAATATATAGTAGAAATCAGAGAAATTTTAGAAACTAATATTTATATAAAACCTTCCTTATGTTATATATTCTTCTATCTTCCTTACATGTATGAACTCATTCAGTACTCACAATAGGAATTATTATATCCATATTGCATATATAAAGAATCTGAGTCACAAAAATAGCACTGAATAGCCCACAGTGTCTAAACTGTATGTCACATACCAACAAAGAAGGTTTTAACTCAAATTGTATGGTCTTAACAACTCTACCCCATAATATTTGATCAAAAGCATTAATCCATGGAATTAATTGGAATTTGTATAGTAGCTCACCATAAAGAAATTTGAAATTTTGTTCTTGTATGTGATATTAAACAAAAATTAAAAAGTCATTAGAGAATAGAGTTCATGTAGGAAGCAACTTTGCATTTTAGTTGTATGTGTGTGTGTGTGTGTGTGTGTGTGTGTGTGTGTAAGGGTCTGGTTCTGTAGCCCAGGCTGGTCCTGACTTACTGTTGAGCCGAGGCTGGAATTGAACTCAAGCAATCCTCCTGCCTCAGCCTCCCAAGAGATGTATGTATTTTT
Source organism: Ctenodactylus gundi (assembly GCA_004027205.1). Taxonomy (NCBI): domain Eukaryota; kingdom Metazoa; phylum Chordata; class Mammalia; order Rodentia; family Ctenodactylidae; genus Ctenodactylus; species Ctenodactylus gundi. Next base: position 208,585 of record PVKB01001923.1, read on the forward strand.
ATGCATTGATTTGACTTCTCTAATACTAAAAGTAGCTATACTGACAAGGTAAATCCATAGGTAACTTCTAGATTCTTGTTTTGGAAGATATTTTCTTCTTTAATGTTTCTATTATTTTAAATTATTGCTATAGTTTCTTATTACTTATAACAATATTGTTACATTAACTACTTTATTAAATATAATTATTGTTTATAACACGATAATATTACAATTTTGGGTGACTTTCTACTGGCAGTATCTCTGTCATTATGTCCTAAAATACTGATCTTTATGAGAATTGTACCTCTTAGTTGTAATAAAGCTTAGAATTTTCTATGACTTGTTTAAGGAAATGAAAAAACTTAAAGAAATTTTATATTAAAGCTTTATTCCTGGTAAATATATGATCTCACAAATTGCTGCATTTTTCTTTTTTCAATATATATTCATAGCTTTAAAAATATTATTATTGAGTCTTTTTTTCATAAAATAGATCCAATAATCCAAAGAAATTTCTCCTGAGGAAATCACTTTAAAATATTTCTTTAAAATCCAGTCACCATCATTAAAATGATATGGATATAAGCTATTAATTGAAAAGTTATATATCTCAATATGAAAAATAAAAGTTTTAATTTCATAGACTAAAAACAATGAAACCAAAGTTTCTTCTTCTTCCTCTCTAATTACGCCTAAGTACTTAGAAAGTCTATTTGTAAATATTTTACATGACTCCAGAACCACATAATTTCGGGTCTACAGCATTGTGTACACACTTGCACAATATTTAACTGAAATTTTAAATGCTGATAGCTTCTTCCTTATCGACATTCATGTAAGTTTCAAGAGAATGAAACTGATTCATTATTTGTTCACTATTTTACCTTTGGGCCTAGAAAAATTGCTTGAATGATAGTGACATTTAATATAAAATTTAAAAAGGATAATGAAGATATTAGGATTTACTCAATGATTTCTGCATAGTAAGTCCGATAAGTGTGTTTTAACTGGCTAATATTTATTTCCAAACTGCAGATTGGAAATAAGTAAATTCTAAAATGTTGAACAGTATACCAGGACAATGAAGTTTCTTAGTGAACTAACTGTTAACTTGCATTTCCTGGGAAATTTTTATTGCATATAATCCTTAGTCTTTCATAAATCTGTGTTGTAGAAGATACTGAAATGTGTTCAAAAGTTATTATTTTCTTAATACCATCAAATTCATTTTATTTGTTCAGTTTAAATGAAAGGTTGACTATTGAAAATGACATTTAACAAATATTTTGTGAAGATTTTAAATGTTAAAAAAATCTCACTTTTTAGTGTCAGTTTTTCCAATTTGCTTTGTTTTTCTTTGTCATATACCATGCTGAGAAAATAGAATTACATACATATGGATAACTATGAAAATTATTTTGTAAAAGGAGCAACAACATTTTGATTTAAATATCAGGAGATAAAAACAAAGAATATAGAGAAATTGCATACTTTTATTGCATGTGTTCAAAAATTAGATTTCCTGCTCATTTCCAGCTCCATATATTTTGAGTAATATGTCTGTAGCCAAATTATGATTCTGGGCCAAGTGTATACTGCAGTAGAAAGGTCATTCTGCAGAGAAAAAAAAAACCAGTAATTTAACTTTCGCTTTTCTGGGTGAGTTAATGTCATGTTGCAGGTGCCTTCCCCATTTAGATAAGAGAAGATAAAGAAAACTGTATTATAATTTTAGTATTTCTTTTGTTTCTGAATAAAATCCTTTTATTCCTCGGCTTTTACAGAACTGTCCTATGTGAACAGAGAGTACAGCCAGGTTGTTAACCAAATGTAATTACCTGGTGGTGACAGACCCTGTAGGTCTCCATTTAACTCCAGAAGGCTATCAATTAGGACGCTACACTGAAAACAAGTGGGAAAATAATGTGTAGACACTTCCACCAAAAAGGTGACCCTGTAGCAAAACAAGGCACATCATTTTGGGAATTCCATGCTCGTGCTGTAGAATTGCTCATAAAAGAAAAGATCTTACTAAAAAGATCTTTCCCTCCAGTATCAAAAGGCATGAGACATGAGGTCATTGGATTTGCAGCGTGCTCAAATGGGACTATATGTAGAGTGCGTGTTTATAGAATCATGTTTATAGATTCTGATGCATTTTTATTAAAATTTTAGATGGTGCCAGTAGAATAGAACTCTGCATGTGTGTCTGTTCATGTCTCATGATCTATGTGTCTGTCCATAGCAATAGACCATGCTAGTAAAATACCATTCTAATTGGACAGATGGAAATACTGTTCATTCTTTTTATAAGTACAATATTTAATTTTGCATTCCTGAATCCAGAACAGTTTGAATTTAAAAAATACATTTGTTCACCAGCTTTCCATCATGATACCAGTATACCTGAAATAACTGATTATAAAAAAGAAAATGGTTATTCTGGTCGAGTTGGCCTGTTGTTTTTAGACCTGTGGTAAATCAGCAATTCATGGCTGGGTCACACGACAGAACAAAAGCACTCACCTGGTGACTAGGAGAGAGAACAAGGAGATGGCTGGGTCACCCTGTCCTGCTCAAGTCCCCTGTTGCTCAAGTAATGTTTGATAAGCCCCATCGCTGCTTCTCCCAGCGCCACTCTGGAATCCAGCCTTCGACACACAGAACTTCAGGGGAAGTCCAACTTCCAAGCTACAGCAATGAAATTCACATTTTAACTCTTCTTCGGGGGAGAAAATTCTCCTTGAAGAGGCCACATTGGTTAAGGAGAGAGAGCTGACTGACGGAATGAAAAGTGGTCTAAACTCTCAGGATATATAACAGACTTAAGGCACAATCTGAAAGTTCTCTTATATGACAAGTGAACCTTTCTATGGAATCTATAGCTGATGGCATCTTATGAATTTACACGATCGCTGGATCTTTCTAAACATGAGCTTTCTTCTTTATGCTATTATGCACAAAAATGCAAGTAGGAGACACTTTTCTGGTTCTTCTCAGCACGATTCCTCCTGCTTGAACCTTTCCAGTGTGGTCATCTCATGATTAGTAACAGTAGATATCCTGTGCTTCCAGAGACCATCAGCAGGTGATGGTTGTGAGGTCTTTGGCATTTTGTGCCGGTGCCATGTTTTTCCTTTGTTTGTAGCTTTCCATAGTCACCAAGCAGCACTGAATCAATTGTGTTTAGCCAAACCCAATGTCCTTTCATGCATTTCTCCCCTAAGGCCAGATTATTCTGCTCGCTCCTAAATTGTTTCCTTGTGAGTGACCTAGCAAAAGATCTGTTGATACACCCTGCTGTTCAGAAAAACGTATAAATGCACGCTGAGGATCGCCACTTCACCATGTGGTGTACGAGAGGCTAGACTATAACAAACCAACCTGACAATGTTTTCCTTTGGCAAGGTGAACAATAGTAAACGAAAAGAAAATATTAATATACATTTTACACTGAAGTTAGTATATATTTTGCCAAAAAAATAAACCTTGGAAAAGAAGATTAATTTGGCTCACACTGCTAAGAGGTTCAGTCCATGGCTTAAAGGCAGAAACATGACAGAGTGAGGCAGAACCTAAGTTTTAGTTCATGGTTTTGGAAAGCAGAGCCAGAGAATGGGGCAAAAGAGGAAACGGCCAGAGACCATGCATAGTACCCAGTCACTCCTCCATGAGCCACTCGGTATCCACATTGCGCTCTGTACTAACCCCAGGAGAGGCTTCCTAGCCTCTCACGTGGACACAGTTAATGTTACCGCTACAAGTAGGATAAGGATTCCCAAGGTTTATGTTAAGATTCATCTTATTTCAAAATCATATTATGCTATACTTTGAAAACACCTAATTTAAGATCGGTACAGTGTTTTCATTTTGAGAAAACCTTTCATTTTTCTTTTCTTTCTTTATTTGGGAAACTGAATGGCTTTACATTTGAATGAAAAGGAAACTAGCTTCTTGTAATATCTACAAGAGTTGCAGCCTCTTGTGCAAAAGAGACCCCCCGGTCAGAAAGGATGTAGCTGTAGCTTTCAGATCTCATGATGTACATTCTAATGCCTTGGGACCAGGTGCATCAGAACTGTAAGTCTTTCCAGTCTGCTTCAGAGGAAGTGTCTTTTCTCTTGCTCCAAGCCCCTGGAGGAATGCCCAGCCCAAACTTAGAAGCAGCATGACTTTCAACACCCACCATCTGTTTGCAATTTCTTAGCTATCTAACGGCATTCTGTACTACCTCACCAATGTGAAACTGAAATTGTCATTTGTTTCTGTGACTTGCCCTTTGCGTTCTTTCCTTCTCGGGTGTTTTCTAACAGTCACCATCATTTCTGCTTGTCCAAACCATTTTGACTCTTTATTTCCACACTCGAAAATCACCTTCTCTACAAATCTCTTCAGAGCCCGACACTTCTCCTTTCATCTTCTTGACTTTGCACCCCAAGAACACATTTTCCATATATTTGATCTGCAGTTGGCTGCTTCTCTGTAGTTCTTGTGGTCCAATTTTGTGCCAAAATTACTGCACTCTTATTGAAACATCCCTATGTATCCTCTCATCTATAAAATAAACTTCTTAAACACTTCAAATAAACATATGACATTTGGCATATCATTAGGGAATAGTAATTTTTTGGGAAATTGGTGCATTTGCATATCACATCTTGATGACTTTTCTTTCTTTTCACCCTCTCACTCCTTTGTCTCCTCTCTCACATCTATCTCCACAAAGTCTGTCATCTAACCTTCCTCTGCTTTTCTTTTACTTTTTTTGTGGCTTTTTCCCCCCTCATATTAGAGAAGCACTGTGATATTTTACCATCTGTGTTTGATTTATTTGGCTAAGTCAGCACCATGGTCTCAAGGTGAATCCATTTTCCTACAAATGATTCAAAATTATCTTTGTCTGTGGTGAAGTAGCACTCCATTGTGCAACAGACCAGATCTTCCAGATCTTTACCTGTTCATATGCTGTTGGACATATTAGCTTCTTCCAAGATTGGACTATTAGAAGCTGTGCTGCTGTACACACGGGTATGCATGAATCACTCTTGTAGGATGCCTTTAACCGTCCTAAAAATAATCCCAAAAGAAGTATAGCTAAGTCAAATTGAATATTTATTTTCAGTTCTTTGAGGAATCTCTGTACTGCTTTCCATATGGATGTACCAGTGAACAGTCCCACCAACAATGTAGAAGGGTTCCCTTTTCCCTACAATCACACCAGCTTTTGTGCTGTTTGACTTCTTGAAACCAGCCATTTTATTGGATGAATGCATATGTTAAAAAATTCAGAGAAATCTCAATTAAATAGTTAAGGGATGCAGCTCAAAGTCTTAGACAAACGAGAATAGCAATTCTGAATTAGTGATTCCAGATATGATATTTCCATATCTTAGATAAAAATCATTCATTCCTTGTGTAATGAATACAGAAGCCAGGCACAAGTTAGCACAGTGAGCGTGGGACAGAAAGGACATGCACCTGTGCTTACACGTGAATACAATCTGGGCCTACAAACAACACAAAGAGCTGGTTTTTATTGCAAAAGGGACAGCGGGCCACAATTCTCCATTTTTCGAGTGAGAAATCCAAGGCTTAAGTTTAAATCACTTCAAAGTCACATAAGTAAAAGTAAGATTAAGGGTCTAAACCCAGGTCTTCCTACTCAAAAATATTTACCTGTCTTAAAAAAAAAAAAAACATTTCTATGGCTAATACGACGCAGAACACCAAATATTCAACTAATTATTTAAAAACTAACTTTTATATTATTTATTTATTTATTTCAGAAACAAGGTCTTGTTTTTCAGTTAGTCCTGGCTGGTTCTGGACAAACTATGTGGCCAAAGGTGGCCTCTGTTTACCTTAACCTTCTTACATTGCTTTAAAGGAAAAATCATGTGATATAGAATTTAAAATCCAAGAAATTTTTTGTTATTTTATTTTTGTTTTTATTGACTATTGCTTACTTACTGGCCACAGAAATAACTTGTTCACCTTGTGTTGTAGATGAGTCAGCTTACTAACCAGAGAGAGAGAGTGTTTACTTTGCCTTTTTCGTCTGCGCTCTTTCTGTGACGTCACACACTCTTCAGCACGTTTATGTGTGTACTTCTGTAACCTCAAATGGCTTTCCCCAGCCTTGCTACCCAGATCAGCCTGTTGGGAGAAGCAAAACATTTTGAATCCAACAAGCTTCCTGGAAAAAAAAAAAAAAAACCAGAGGGCTTCAAGAGGCTACAAAGCCACAGGGCTCTTCCCGCCTGAATGGGATTGAGGACTCTTATAAAAGCGATTGGTGGACGGAATTCTTCCTCTGTCCTCTGCCTTCTGCCCCATGAGAACGCGGTCCTCTTACCCTCAGGAGGATGCAGTGCTCAAGGCCCCATCTTAGAAGCAGAAGACTGAGTCCTCGCTCGCCTTGATCTTGGACTTTCTGGCCTCCAAAATTGTGAGAAATATTTTTTTGCTGTTTGTAGACACCCCATTCTGAGGTATTTTGTCACAGCTTCCCAGACTGTGACATCACCTCATCCAAAAACATTAACCAGAGATGACCCAGAGGTGATCTTTCTTATAAATTTTTCTTGAACACTTCTTGTTCAAAAAACACATTTTACTTATATCTGCATTTTCTGCACATAGTGACTCCACAACACACTAACATTATTCTGAAAGTTCAGTGCTGTGTTTTTAAACTTTCTATTCCTTTTTTCTTCATGTTACTTATTTACTTTTGTGACCAGAGTTATCTCAGTCAGAGCTTCCAAATTTAAGCACAAGTCATTTCCCTTTAGACATTACCAGGATTTTGTTCAGCGATATTTTCCCTTAGTGAAAACCAGTAGATTTGGCATCGTCCCAAGTCGGCTGATTCAGCAAGAACGCACCTGGCAAACTGAATCATTTTTCCTTTATACTTTTAGGTTTTCTGCTGTGAAAAGCTATAATAGGTCCCAACGAAGCTGTGGACAAAATACTCCTACAAATTATATTTTTCTTCTTTAGTGTTTTATATCAGAGACATTAATTCTTTTGCAGATATAGAAACTTTTTGTATCTCTTAGTTATATAATTTATTAGCCAGCCTTACATTTTGATTATTTTCCTTTATGTTATCACAGGTAGTTTATATTAAGAATGGTAACATTGTTTTATAGGTAAGAGATTGAAGTCAATTAGACACGGTGAGTACAATAAACATATTATACATGCATCTTCTAAAAGTCAAAAATTTTTAAATCATTGTTTATCATAATTACACAAAACACTTCAAATATTTTCACAATATCTTTACCGAGATACAACAGCAACCTTTGTTTTACAAATAATTAAAATCGACTGAAATGAATACAGTATACTAGCAACAATTTCAAATGACATATCTTTTACCTGCCTCACTATCAAAATAATTTAGTGTAGTTGATATGATTTTTATATTCTATATAAAGAAGCAGAAGCTAAGATTATCGACTTCCCAAAGTCACAAATCTTGTAAGGAAAGAAGTGTATCAAAATTCCCAAGTCTATGCTCACTGCATATCTTCAATTTAGCAGAGATTGTCATTATTTTGTAATAGGGCAATCAGTAATCTTTTTATTATTGTCACTATATAGGACTCATGAACACAAGATCTTTGACTTTCAAGGATTTTTAAGGAAAACATGTGCTTTAAAATGCTCACATGTAATACAAACCAAATATAACTGCTCATATCCCCAATACTTTTTGCTGGCAGGGGAGTGAATGCACTTTAGAATGCGTTGGTTGGTGACATCGGTGAGACTTCTGGAAGTGACCAGATATGACGTATGGAACAGGAAATAAGATGGAATTCCATCTCGATTAAAAGGAGTCTGAGTCAATGAGGAAAAAACTTGGAGGGTTGTCTGTGTTCTTTTACTTGTTTGTCCTACTTTAGCTTTCTTATCTGTTTGCTTTTTGGGGTGTGTCTGTGTGTGTGTGTGTGTGTGTGTGTGTGTGTGTGTGTGTGTGTGCGTGTGTGCGTGTGTGTGTGTGTGAAAAACATTAAGATGGATTTAGGTTAATCTGACTATAGTAAGTCACTTTTTTGTATAAGAATGAGAGGATTTACAACTGTCCAAAATATATATTGAATTCCAAAATTTCTTCTGAAAGAAAAAAACTGATACAATTGAATCTTTATTGGTTAACTTATGTTAAAAACAAACCCTCTGCTTTTGAATGTAATTCCCATTGTTAAAAAAGGAAAAAGAGCTTTTAAAGAGATAATATAAAATGTGGGGGATGTGAAATTTAAAACAATATGGTTGTGACAAAAAATTAATACAAAACACTGAAGAATAGCAACTTAAAAATGAAAATCCCCTGCATTGAAATTAGCAATAGCAAAAATTAATTCTATGCCATTTATAATGTAACTTAAAATTTCAAGTTAGAAAATGGTTTTACCATCTTAGTTTCAAAAGAAAAGAGACCATGTTTGTTTTCTAGGCTTAAATGCTGAATATAAATTTTGTAGATTTGAAAGCAAGATGACAAAGCAACTCTATAGATAAAAGATTGCCTCTACTTCTTAGACCTGAGGGTCAGATATATGACAACATATTTAAAGTCATTTCATAAAATTCTGAAGCACAATTGGATTTCCTTTATTCAACAATCACAATGTCACAAGGGCATTTGTTTTGAAAATAGAATTGAGCATCAGGGGCTGGAGGAATAGCTCAGCATTTAAGGCTCCTGCCTAGCAAGCTAAAGACCCTGGGTTTGATTCCCAGGACCACACAAGTCGAGCTTGATAATGTGCACCTATAATTCCAGCACTCAGGAGGCTGAGTCGGGAGGATTGCCATTACTTCGTGGTCGGCCTGGGCTCCATAGTGAGTTCAGGACTGACCCAGGCTACAAAGTGAGATCGTGTCAAAAAAAAAAAAAAATGAGCACCAGATTCCCCACTGTTTTCCACTGTGCCTAACACAGTGTTCATACTGGGGCTGAGTTGAGGGGTAACAAAGTAGACAAAAAATAAAAATAAAAATAAAAAAGAAAGAAAGAAAGAAACTGTTTCTGGAATGTAGTAGACATAATCTTGAAACCAGGCCTACAATGCTGTACTCATGTCACAGGACTAGGTGCACATCATCTATTTACTTAATTTTCTTACCTATACAATAACCATAACACTATCCTTCAAACACCCCAAATCAGAAGACTGGGTTATTATTTTTTTAATCCGTTGCTAAGCGGTATCGCAGTAAGTCAAGGTCACCGTGCTGTGTAGCTTCATCAGAGCCGAGTTGCCTTAAGGCTAACTTAGTTATCAGGTCAGTTCATAACATGCGACTCTTTTTCCCAAGCCCCGGCAAGTAAAGAAGAAGTTCGTTGTGAGTCATTCCAGCACAATAACTACAACATGATTTTGGCTTTGTATTTGACCTTTATAACTGGAGGCAACTTTCATTAACACTTCTGGATCAGTCCAGTGAGAAAATGAAGAAAAAGCAGGTGTGAGGACCCGTGAGTTAAACTTAAGCCTGTACACAATCAGACACCTTTCATTTCGAAAGGAAGCTGTGACGTGGCTTACAGTGTTTTAAGTTTTATATAAGCATGCTATATCATGTAAATTAATACAGAATATTTGCTTTTCTAGGCAGAAAAAAGGATTAAAATAATTGAAACATGATAGAATCATGGTAATCTGCATAAGATTAAGAGATTAAATAACTTTAAAATTAATTATTAAAACACTCATATAAATCATTGAACATTAAGACAGAGAAACTCTCAATCTGTGATTGATCATAAAGTCCCAGACCATCCTGAGCTCCATAGGTCAGCACTAGCCCAGGCTAGAGAGAGAGACCCTGTATCAAAAAAATAAATAAAAATCAAAACTAAAGCTACACATGAGACCTAAATGTTGCATACAACATAACAGTCTCATTGTGTAAATGGCGGGTATTTTAACATTAGATGTACCCAGGGGGAGATTGCACGCACGCTGCGGCAGTAGCTGCTAAGCTGCACTTGGCATCTCTGTTTCAGCTATCAAACAACAGACAGGTTAGATTTCACTTAACACCTCATTGACATTGTGAAAGTTTCTAAAATTACTTAGTTCTGGAGCTGCAAGTGGAGAACAGTAGTAGAAGAGCAAGGACCGAGGAAACACCCTCAGGTGGACCTGGTGGTAGGGATGAGAGCAGAAAGAAGATGGATTAGTATATCATTTATCCTGGTTGGGCTTTTATTTTATTTTATTTTATTTAGTTTTCTTTTTTTGGATAAATGCACACAAAAGAAGTAATATACTTTAATGAAATTAATATTTTACTTTTTCATTTTTCTTTTCTATTTTTAGATTGAGGAAGAAATTATTCAGATTGTCACTAAGACTTTATATACTCTAGGTCAACAATGTCTTTTTCAGCTATGTTAATAAACATTTATTGGAAAAAATTATTAGTGAGGAATTCAAAAACAGATCATATAATTATTTGGTAAATTCCTGGAAGTACAAAATGTTTAAACCATGCCTCCCATGCAAGTTTCATTTTGGGGAGGTAAACCCCAGAAAGCACAATTAACTTTATGGTCACTTGGGCAATTAAAATCCTCCAAAGTCAATTCCAGTCTTGACTCTAACCTGAAACTATTCTGAAAGGAGGAGGATTTAAAGTTTACCAGATCTTCTATCTTGTTATAGGGAGAAGTATCTCCCAGTCTTTCAGACAATTCACATATACTGACTACCAGTGATTTCAGTGACAAGAGCCAACTTCTAATATCCATTATATAAAGTCTTTGGGACTAGTTAACAATAGTTTAAGATATTACAGTAGCTGCTTTCAGTGTAACTTTTCTGGTTAAATGCTAAGCTGATCACCCTTCCATCACAAATCCTTATTGTCCTAATTACTTATCTTGTTACTGTGGGAAAATACCCAATAGTTACGAGTTAAGAGAGGAAAGATTTGTCTAGCTCAATGTTTCAGAAGCTCTCTCACATGCAGTTGATTCGTGGGGCAGCCAGCAATGGTGCAGAAGGCACAGGGCACAGGCTGACAGAAGCCAGGTGAGGCAGGAGTGAGCTGATGAATGTTTCCAGGAAGAAGCAGTGCCAACATTTCCTCTTCCTTCCTTTGAGTACTTTAACCTGTCAGTTGTCCCTCCCTCGCTTTCTGGCCCCCATGTCAATAACAAATACCTGAAATATCTGCCTGAGGCAAGCCCCAATCTCAACAATTAAACAGTCTTTCCAAGTCAAGCTTTAAGCATCTGCCCCCTCCAGTCAGGCCCTAGCTCTCAAGAACACACAGCTCCAAATGCACGAGGCTTTTAGGGGACTCTCAAGATTCAGACCATGCCACCACAGTAAGAGATTTTGTTTTAAGAGCAAAAAGTGAGAATTTCAATGAGGAAAATAAGTTTTCTTCTTTGCTGTTTAAAATAATTTCTGGCCAACAGTGAGGGCTCCACTCTCTGCTGAATGACAGTCTTTATTCCAGTATTTTAGTAAGTTATAGATAGGCATTTTAAAAGTATGATCTGGTTGGGATGCCAAAGCAAAAGAATTGCCAGGTCAAGTCCCACATTGCAAAGTAGAGTCTTGGAGAGACACTGTCTCAAAATAAAAACAAATAAAAAGGGGAGATTGTACCTCAATGCAAAGGCCCTGGGTTCAATCCCCAATACCACCAAAAAAAAAAAAATCTGCATATAAGTGTACTTAATACAATAGTAATTAAAAAAGTTGACAATCCTATTTTGAAGAGCTCAAGAGTTTTGAAAGGAACTGAGAGTGACATCCAAAAGAGTCTTTTTTTTTTTTTAAGTCATGGTCTTGCTCTGTAGCCCCGGCTGGCCCTGAAGTCACTGTGGAGCCCAGGCTGGCCTTGAATTGAAGGCAATCCTCTGCCTCAGCCTCCCTAGTGCTGGGATTACAGGTGTGCAGCACCACACCCAGTTTATGTGGGGCTGGGGAATCAAACTCAGGTACTTTGTGCTTGAATTAGTGCTTGCCCTTTCACTGCTGAGCCACTGTTCCAGCCCCATATCAGCGATTTTTTTTTTTTCTTTTGAGTCCATTAAGTCTCAATGGAAAACTCAAACAGAGCCAACACATTGTGGGCCTGTTATATACTCAACACAGCTTTTGTTATTTTCTGTGCAATCTACAAGCACATCATGGCTCCACTCAAATCTCCTTGCTTTTGAGTTTATAAATACCTCATTCTACCCAGTGTTATTTGCTTCAAACCGCTGATCAACCCTTTAAAATGTTATAGGAAAGACACTATATTTCTTAATGAATATATTAACATTTTTATACCAATGCTTTTATATCCAGAATGTTAAGCTACCACGTATGTGAGAAGTTTTTAAATGTTAGCCAGTGGCTCTGGTTCTGCAAAATTAGACATCACTGTGTGCAGCACTAAGTCACTTCACTCCGTTTTCCCAACGAGCTCGTGGGGTCCATGGGCTGTGTGCAGGGCCGCTACCGTGGTCCTGGCTTCCTCATTCAAGTCTTCTGCGGTTAACCTCAGATTCACTCCAGAGCCATCTGCCTGAAATATCAGCAAGTCACTCGGGGTAAAAGACAGAAGAAGAAAAAGGACACCGTGTCAAAAAGCAAGAGTCAAAGGTCCTAAGAGCAGGAGGGCCTGGGGAGCCCACTCCGTGGCTTAGGGCTCCCCAGGCCGGAACAGTTGATCTTTTGACACATGAAGTATTAAAGTGTTAACCTATTTTTTGATGCAAAATGTGGGAAAAGTACATTTATGCTTGGAGGTGATGACGTAATTTCTGCTTAAAATAATGTGTAACAGAGAATATTAAAAGATTGTCACATCATGGTATGTACATACACCCACTGTATTTAGAAAAAGTGAGGCTATGCACACACACACACACACACACACACACACACACACACACACAGCACCAGAAAACTGTAGTTTCGCAAAGTGGGGTCAATGAATGTTGGGTTTGAGTCTCACTTTTATCTGTTTACCTGTCAGACAAAGTAAAACGAGGTAAGGCAGAATCGGGAAGGCTGGGTGGACTTGGAAAAGGAAGCGTGCGTCCCGTGTCTCGGTCCTGGGTCCTGCGCAGCTCTGCTGCTCGCTTCGCATGGGCTCAGATTTGAACACTTCCCATAATTCCCTCTGCCCATCTTTTTCTTACCTTCCCCTCACCCTGAAAAATAACTTCTGCATGCTCAGCCATGGCACAAAGTAATTTCCTGACAGATGGGAACATGTCCTCTAAGAAATTAAAAAAACATGGAAGAGACTCTCACTCACAATAGGAAGGGATTATCGGCCCAACTGCAATAATGCACGTACCTAATGGAATGGATGAAAAGTGTATTCCTAGTGGTTTTCTGACTTTGTTATATAAATGTTCAGATTCGCTTTCTTGCGTCCTAGTTCTAAATGTAAACATCATTTTCCTTCACAGAAGAAGCACGTTAAAAAAAAAAAAGAACACTGCTTCAAAATCAGTGGGGACCTTTTCCTCGTGCTGTAAAGAGTATTTTAGTTCTCTTGATTGTGGAACCACCTTCAGGGGATTTGAAAGTAATGATTGCAGTAAAAGGACAGAATTCCTGAACTTGCATAATTTTGCACAAGAAAAATGAAATCCGAATTATGTAAGTACTGTATATCACGACAGAGTCAGCTGTCCCCGAGGCGGTGCCTGGGAAGAAACCAGAACGCAGGACGCGCCCGCCATCAGGCTGGCCTCCAGCTCCACGTGCCCTGCGCCACCTCACTCAGTCATCATCTGAAGTAAGATTCCAGGTACGCAAGCTGCCCAAGGTAGAGAAGAGATTGAAAGAGTAAAACACGGCTGAATACTGTCACCGGAACACAAGCAGAACAAGAAAAAGAGGAAGAAATTCACTCTATGAAAAGCAACCACAGGCGCGACGTCTAAGAGATCCCGGAAGAAACAAAGCCGAGTGGGGATGGGTCTTGTGAAGGTGCACTCTGTGTCTACCAAGTCCCTTGTGTGTTTGGAAATTTTCTGAGCAACCCAAATTAATTCTAAGGGACTTACAGAACTGCCAGGGAAATATTAAAAACAAGCAAGATATTTAGAAATAGTGGAATGATTTTAAAACATTCAACTTTTACTTTAGGGGAATATGATTCCACTAAATAATGTTTTTAAATATTAATATATACCTATTTATAAGATAGCACAATAGTTAAAATATAATTTTGGTGAAAGGCAGGCTTACCAGCACAGAAACCGTAACTATGACTATAATATTCATATACATTTGAAATTTCCATATAACAATTAACATATGTAGGACACAGAGTGAGAGAATGTGTGTGTGTGCCTATCGAGTGACAGGTTACAGGCAATAGGAAGAGATTTCATAGATGCTAGAAATATTGCAAAGTCTGTAGTAGGGCTGGGAATAGGCCTTATTCTTCTTTTGCGCGATGGGAAGAATATCTACGATGTGATTTCATTAGTTAATTTTTGCTTAGAACAAGGCACAGCAAAGAATATAATGCATCTTACTTATTAAGATCAGTTAAATACACGCATATACACATTGTATATTGATAGTCCCATCAATGGAACTAGTACAAACTAGTTAAAAAGCCTATGCAGAGAAGAACTCAATTTGAGGCTGAGTCCAGATTCTGATAAGCTTGGGGAATAAAATGATTTATTTGAATACTACAAAATTGTTAGTCAAAAAGATTCAAACACAGAATCTTGAGGTATGTCACAAAGTTCAAGGTTATCTGTACCATCAGTGTATACATGTGAGCAATTATGTCTGGCATACAAAGTGTCTCTCATATCTCAATTATATTAGGTGTAATTAATCCAGAACTCAGCTGCTCCATTTGGAAATCCAGGCAGTGAGACTGCTTTTTTACAGGTCTATCCTAGCCTAAGGCGGGTCACTTTGTTCCTGCTCAGTGCCAAGTTTATTTGACTACTGGCTGGAGCTCCATGGCCCTGGCTAATTTGCTTACACTGTGCTGATGTCTCAGAACCTCCTAAAATTTTTCTTTCCTTTCCTTCCTTCTTTCCTTCCTTCCTTCCTTTTTTCCTCCCTGTTTCTCTTGCCTTTTTCTCTCTTCCCTTCTTCCATTCCATCATCACATGTTCCTCTTTGTTTCTGAGCCAGTAATTCTATAATGTACAAATGAGATACTGATTATCTTCATAAAGCTTATTTTTTAAGAGATGAAAAATGAGATATGATTTTGCAGAAGTTCCGTTACAAAGCACATGCACTTAGGGATGTGGCATCATTTTCATCCGAAGGGGACATTTCACGTGCTGCAGTGTGAGATATTTCTTGTAGGGTTACTGTGAGAAATACAAACTGTTGTTAAATTCTAGCTTAAACACACGCAAATGTTGCTAAATAACTTAGATCACTTTCTTCTTATTTAATACCAGCATCTTTCAAAATGGGCTGGCTACAATGGAAGACACTTTCTTACAAGTTGACTGCTGCGTCACTATGAAGTCTGGTTACGTGGCTACTTCAGTTGGTCACATGTGTCATAAAAATGACAGTCGAAATTTAATAACCATAAGTACACACGGAGCATCAGGTGCGCTATTAAAAATCATCTGTGATTGAATCAATACGTTTGTCCTCACATCGGACTGTGTAAGCAAATTTCGCAGCAGGAGTTTTGTAGTGTTTTGACAGTGGTGGCAATAATAATGTTAACGTGATAACTCTTCAAGTAACGACTTACAGGAATGCTCTGGTCACAGGCTTCTTAAGCAGTGACACCTGCCTCCTACTGAGAAGGCAAAACTCTGAAATATTGATTTGTATTATTTGAAGCCTAAGTTTAATATTAAATTATTAAATGTGCCAAATATAGTGACAATTTAAAATATGAAAATTTTGAGGTGCCAAGGGCTCAGGTCAGTGGTTTTAGTACTTGGCTACCATACATAAGGTTTGATTTCCTACCACCTTGTGACAATTTATTGGGCTTGGTGGCCAACACTTGTACTTTTAGCAAATAGTAGACCGAGGCAGGAGGATTGCCTTGAGTAGGACGCCAGCCTGAGCTACATGGGGAGGTCAGGACCAGTCTAGACCAGAAAGCAAGAACCTGTCTGCAGAACAAGTTATGAGACATATCATAGCTCATTACCATGATTTGCACCTCTGCTAATCAAGTTTGTTTTAATAAAAAATACTAAATTATACCTGGACCTCTTGAATAATCATAAAAATACAGCAGCAATGGAATACATAGTAAAAGTAAGAAGAATAGAAATGTACATATAAAGGGGATTGTGGTTTGGATCTGAAAGGTCCCCAAAGCCTCATGTGCTTGTGAGGTGACTGGATTCAGATAATGTCTTGTAAATATTTCTCACATCCTGTGGCTTTGTCTTACCATCCTTTTGATATTGTTTTTAACAAAGAAAAGTTTCGAAGTTTAACAGAATTCACCTCATCTATTTTTTATGGGTTTTACTTCTGATGTTTTATCTGAAAAAATATTGCCGGACTAAGGTTGTTGAGATCTAGTTCTAAATTATATTGCAGGAACTTTATAGTCTCTCATTTTACTGTTACTATTGTGATCCATTCTGAATTAATTTTTGGGAAAGGCATAAGGCTTTTATTATTTTTTAATGTGAATAGCGTTTCCACCACCATTTGTCAAAAGAATATCTTATGTTTATTCTACGATTTTTTTCAAGGAGAGTTGACTATTTTCTGCATGTTCCTTTCAAAATCCTTTGTTATTTTTATGGACTTTTTTATTCCTCGATGGTGACTTGGTTTTGATTACTCTCACTTTATAGTTTGTCTTGACATTAAGAAAAATCCTTATTTCAACTTTTTCTTCCTCTCAATATTTTCTTAGCTGTTCTGAGTCTTTTAATCTTGAAAATCAGTTTGCTAATATCCACTATTTGTCTTACAGAAATTTGGACTGGGACCACGTTAGTCTACAGATCCAACTGAGAAAAAAATGGCAAAACTGAGTCGTTGTGTTCACGAACACAAGCATCCACCTACACATTTAGTTTTTCATTTCTTTCGTAAAAATGTTTTCTTCAGGTGAATCTATACATAGATCTATACATTATTATTTTTATATTTTTAAGTTCTAATGTACACACACACACACACACACACACACACACATATGTGTATATATATATATTTGAGGCAGGGTCTCACTCTGTAGCCCAGGATGGTCCATAACTCACTATGGAGCCCAGGCTGGCCTTGGACTCACGGCAATCCTCCTGCCTCAGCCTCCCAAGTGTTGGGATTTCAGGTGTGCACCACCAAACCCAGGCTTTGTGGTGCAAGGGAATAAAACTTGGATACTTAGTGCTTGACTTAGCGCTTGCTAGGCAACATTTTAACTGTTGAGCCATTCCTCCAACCCTTATTTTTTAAATTTTGAATTATACTTGATAATTGCTGGCAGATATAAAAATGTGCTTATCAAAGATAATCATTTCATATGGGGCATGACTGGAAGTGGAGATATGACTTAGAGGCTAGTGCCAGGATCCAGGAAGAGATAGTGGTAACCCAGAGCAGAGGTATAGTGCTAAGGTAGAGAGAAGGTTAAAAGTTCTAAGAGAAATTAATGCTCTTTCTTATGCATTGAGGATTGGCAGAAGCAGGTACAAAGGACAGCATAGTTGGCGACCATGACAAAGCAATTGTTCTCCAATCTATTCAATGAGTTTAAAAGCCAAGTGGGTCCAACAGAAGATGGTGTTATTTGGAATACAATAAAAGATTAATGGTAAAATATCAAAACTAAAGCTTAGAAAATAATCATAATTAACAGCAACAACAAATATAATAGAAAAACCTCATTAGAGAAGATTGGCATAGGATAGTTCTCAGAAAAAGAAGAAATCATACTAGAACAGGATAAGAACAGAAGACTGAAATTTTTTAAATCTAATAATGGAACCAGTATGAATATTTAATATGTTCAGCAAAACACAACAAGGATAAAAATATAGGGACATCACAGACTGGTGAAATCAAACTGAAAAACTAAAATGCTAAAGAAGACGTTTGAGGAATAGTTAAAGGTAGCTAATTATTGTTTTTGAAGATGCGATAAATGGGAAAAAACGAATTAAACAAATAAAAATCAGCGAACATAAACTCAGACACACCAGTTAAAATATGAAATCTAAAAGATTAAACAATCTAAATTTAAAGATAACTTTTCATATAGGTAATAGATGCAGGCCCAATTACATGTCATTTGCAAAAATCAAAAACAATAAGAAAAAATATTTCGAAAATAAAGGACTTTGGTAGATGATAAATCTTCACACTACAAAAATATCATCTGGTTATATTACTATTAATCACAGTAGACTTGGGAGAATCAGTATTGTGAAAGGAAGCAGGTCATTTAATAAAGAGAAAATAAATTTTAATATGACGGTCATTGTTCACATATGCATATTGGGTAGTTGCAATTCAGCTAATTCAAAGGTGAATGTGCTGCTATAGGCATATAGTAATGTATGAGTGTAAAATAATAGTGAAAAACTCATTTAAAATATTTAATGCATGTTGACAAGGATAATATGTTGAAGATGTGAAGGAAAATATATCGCTAATGTTATTTTCATCAGTTTCTTCTTTGTGTTTGGGTGTGGCTTATTTTTGTGGTTCACACTGTATTCTTACTGCACAGTGGAGTTTAAAACTTTAATTTTTAATGCTGGAAATTGAGTAGAAGAAATAATAGACTTTTTATTGTCGTTTCCTTTTCCTAGAACTCAACAGTTTTAGTTATGCAAATTAGCTAATCTAATCCACTGTAGATGCCACAGAAAAAGTCATATAAATAAGAAAATATCATGCACATGGAATGATTTCCGTACTTGCTTTAAAAATAACTCACTATACTTCTATTATCAAATATTCTGAATCACAAAACCCAGGATTAAATTTCAAGTAATATTTAACTGCTCTATAGCAACTTTAGTGTACTTCCACCATAAACCACTCAAAAAATCTGTTAGCAGTTGATTGCTCTAATATTACAAGTTTCTGGCTGTAAATCCTCAAAGAACTGTGCTCAAGTTATCATTTAGTAATATGGAAATGATGATATGCTGCAAACCGCAGTCAATGCCAAGAAGAAACCTTTAGCACATATGGTCTAAAGTCAACTATTATGCCATATATCCTGAAATAGTTTACATTCCTTTTCTGTCTTGCCAACAACTCTTGTCAGAACAGGAGGAGAGAATTGCTTTGGCAGAAGGGGACAGAGAGCAAAGGTGGAAAGAGGAAACCATTCATGTGGAGATATGAGAACTGTCAACCGAAATGAGGCGCACTGCTCCGAAATGAAGGGGAAAGCAAAATTAGAAGTGGGCAGAGAGCAAACAGCGAAAAGGAGGACAACGCGCGGGCGGAGAGGGCAGAGGCATGGGTCTGTCAGAGGCGCTGAGCTGGCTTGGTCCATTCTGGACAGACACCCGAGGATCCCCTCCACCCGAATGCTGCAGCACAATACTTTCCCAGTGCAGCTGAAGCTTTTGAGCGTTTGCAATATATCACAGGCATTTTAGAAGGAAGACATAAAATAGCATGCCTAGTGTGACTGCATGGTTCCACGCAAATGCCTTAGATGCCACCGCTTTAGTATGGGACTAGGACTTTATTTTTTCTCCCTCATTTCTGTGGCTACATTGCGATGTCATCATTTTTATTATGAACTTAAGTTACCAATGGTTTACTTTGTTCCATTTTAATCATACCGTATGAATGTTACAGTTAAAATATAACGATAATGCAGCCTATGTGAAGAAAGATACAACTCCTCATATCAGGTAAACTGACTAGACTGTTGCGAAACAGACAAAAAGCAAGAACTCTATCAAAGAAAAATTATTATATTTATGGGAAGTTTTGCCCAATGAAATTTGAAGTGTGTACAGATTCAACCTGTTCTTCAAAATTACATAAAACTTATTGACCATTAGCTTGGATTGGAATATAGTCTGGTCATATTAAAAGATAAAGACTAGAGCTGATTAACCGTTTTCCAAGGAATGAAGGAGAAAGGGGGGCAGTCATTAGACGAGGGTTAGTATATCTCTTATAAGACTAATAACGTGAAAAGATGCTCACAGATGGACCAAGGTTTTGAGCTGAGAGTTTGATGCGATCCAAGCTGTTCTTCCTATGCGAAAGTATCAGAACTGCTTATTATTCTGGGTGAAAATTACTGAAATATGCACACCAGATTCTGAAAAACAAACAAACAAAAATAAAGAGATCACCAGTAGAAGTCAAATGCTATAATCTCTTTAAAAGTAACTGAAAATAATTGAAAGGCTTTCATCTTCAGGGTAAAAATGTCAAAAGTATCTTAAAGTAGTGGGTATGAATAATATATAAAATTTTATGTCTGGGTCTCATGCTTATGATATCGTTTAATAAACATTACCTGGAGTTGTGATTCTTGTTAGAAGCTTCTATGTGTATGAAATTCTGACATTATTTTGTTGGGAAAGAAGTTTTGAAAAAGGACTCCTAAGGTGAGTGACCAGAGGCACCAACTCACTTGGGCAGCCTCTACTAACCTGAGAAATAATATTAACTTGAGGATTCACAAATATGGAAAATTGAGGTACACTTGATATCTGTTGATTATTCTTCCATATCAAGAAAGGTTAATCAATAATTTCCATTTAATGCATAACAGCTACAAAGTGAAAATCAGAGTGAAATTATAAAATGTGTCTAACAATGCTATCAGTGCACATTTTCGACCCATGTATTTTTATTTACATAATTTTGGAAGAACAGGAAGAACAAAAAAGAAATTGGCATGAACAATTCTTGTATTTGGGATTATTTAAATATGTTGTTTTTATTGACTTTAACTATAATGTCATCATTAAAACACGCAACTTTAAAAAAAATAATTTAATACCTCTTGGTAGAAGTAAAATCAAGATGTGTAGTCCTCAAAGAAAGACCTCAGGAAAAAATATGACAGCCACCCTGCACAATGTGATCCTTATAGAAAATGTAGCACACACAGACAATACCAAGGTCCTAAAAGCAGTAAAAAGAAATAAGCACATTAATTTTTTATTTATGGAATTATTGTTAATATTTTATCTTGCTGTGTAAAAGATAAAGTCCCAGGTTGACTTAAGAGAGAACTCATATATATTCTACATAAAAGAGACACAAGATGCTGACATGATGAATTCAAGCCTTGAGGACCACATTTCCCCAGAAGTCCTTTGCTGGATTTTGAAACTGTCGGGGAAACTAAGAACCAACAGGAAAGTTGTAACTGGGAAGAAGTGCGAAGAGCAGGGAATAAAGCAGTGTAAGTATTCTCCTACCTTCAGACAGATCAAAGGAGCCTTGCATCTGTAAAATATAAAGACAATTTAAAAGAAAAGAGGAAAGTTCAAGTTAAAAAAATTATTTTGAATAATGTCCTGTTGGTTAAATTACTTGTGGTAAACTCATGAAGAGACAGGCAACGAAACACAGATGACAAAACAAGGAATTTTCAAATGTTGGTAAGGAGGCATTATGAATGAAGTCAACAGAAATAGTTGCTCATTTGGGATTAATTTGTTGAACAATGAGTGCTGAAGGAAAAATAAAGGGTGAGTAAATAGCAAAATATAGAAGTGTATGGAAACAAACCAAAAAGCAACCAAAAAGAGAAAAGAAAAAGCTCAAAGACAGAACATACAGTCATACCACTAGTTTCTGTAATAAAAAATCTTAAGAGTCTCTAAAAATGTAACATTATTTAACCAAAAATTTGGAATAAACTATATTGGCAGGATGGAATAGAAAAAAAAGTGGTCAAGGTTGTGTTGGTATAAGAGTAAAATCTTCCTGAACTAGAGAATAATTTTTATTTCTCTCAGCTATATCCCCTTAGTATCTTCCAGACACAGTTAAAGCATTATATTATGGTGAATATTTATAGCGGCACATCTCATAATAGGCAAATCCTGGAAATAACCTACATTCACAAACAACCTCATCAATAGAGGAGTGGTCAAGGAAGACATGCTACCCACATGGTGGGCTACCATGCAGTCATAAGGAAACACAGATACGAAACACTTGAACGGAAATAAGGCCACCTTCAATCAATCACTAGCCTTTATATTTTTCCCCCTTGTTGAGTGGAATATAAAACTCCAGCGTTTCACTTTGAGTCTACCTTTATCTTCACGTTTGAAAGATGCCTCTGGCTAGCAATATGGTTGTATTGTATTTTTAATTCAATTAGCCAACCTATGTCTTTTGGTTGGTGAGTTGAGTATGTTAGCATTTAGAATTATAATTGAGATGTGTGTCTTAGGTCCTGCCATTTTGATACCCTGTGAACGTTCAATTCTTTTGTTTACTTATTTTTTCAGATGTTCTTGCTATTAAGGCTAAGTCTACCACTGTGTTCTTTGTTGCGGTTGTTCTTTTACACAGCACACCTTTGAGAATTTTTTATAGTCCAGTTTAGTTGCCATAAATTTCGTCAAGGTTTCTTTTTTGTGGAAGGTTTCTATTTCATTGTCAACTTTAAATGATATTTTGGCTAAGTACAGGAGTCTTGGTTGACAGTCACTGTCTGATAGGGCTTCGAGGACTTCATTCCAGGCTCTTCCGGCCCTTAGAATTTGTGTTGAAGAAGTTACTTTGAAAATGTGTACTGTAATAAATTTTAAAAGTCTACAAGAGGTGGATGAGGTCCTAAACATATATCAACCATCACAAGAGAAAGAAGAAATTAAACATATGAATATGTCAATATCCACACATGAAATTGAGGAAGTAATAAAAACACTTCAAACCAAGAAGAGCCCAGGAGCTGATCAACTACCAGCAGAACCCCCTTTAAAAAAAAAAAAGAAAAACTGGGGAATATTTACTACCAATGTTCACCAAGCTTTTAAAAAAAATGAAAAAGAAGGAAAATTGCCCAAATCATTTCTTGAAGCAAACGTAACTCTAAACTCTAATTCCATAACCAAAAAACGAAACAACAACAACAAAGCACCACTACAGCCCAATATCCCTAATATAAATGCAAGAATACCCGATAAAATTCTTTCCCACAGAAGGCATCAAATCACAAAGAAGATTATAAACCATGACAAAATAGACTTAATTCCAAACAGGCAGGGATCGTTCAACCTACGCAAATCAGTAAATGTAATATGCCTCATTAAAAGATGCAAAGATAAAAATCATATGAGTATCTCAAAAGATGCAGAAAAAGCATTTGACAAAATTCAACACACATTTATGATAAAGACTCTGAAAAAAATAGGAATAGAGGAATCTGTATTATTTTGGGTTCTCTCAAAAGGCAGAATTTACAGATTTTATAGCAAGAAAAGATCTATTAGAAAGGCTTACAAATCTGAGGACAGAGATAGTCCAAGACGGCTGCTTAGCTGTGATGTAGATCTTCATCTGGGACTGCAGGACAGCGGGTGAGGTGAGAGTCTGCTGCAGATCTCCGTTTTTTCAAAGAACAATGGCAAAGACTGGAGCCTGAAGATAGGGACTAAAGAACAGAGAATGAATCTGGGATGAAGATTTGTGGTATGTAGCAAGTCAGTGTAGGTAGACAATTGCGAAAGTGAGAGCTTTCCCAGAGGAAAAAGCTGTTAACAATCTACATTTTTCCTTCCCTTTATACCCTTGGAGTTCCAGTTGGACATCCCACATCTGGGTGGGTGCTCTTGGCTTTGCTCTGTCGTGCTGTGAGGGTCTCTGTCTCAGTTTCTCTAAGTGCCAAGATGACAGAATTAGCCTCCGGGCCCCGTTTGCTTACCTTTTAAAAGTAAGTACACATTGGCTTCTCATATTAGAGAAAACTGGTAATATTTAAACTTCTGCACATAATTTATTTCCGGCAGCATTATGGTCTCAAGATCTCAAGGTCTCAAGGCATTTTTCTTACAGACTATTCCAATTTAACATTAGGACAGAGTAGTACTCCATTGTGTATATATTTTTCCATAAACCTTTAGGCTTTTAGTGAAATATCTGTTTTGAAATATTACTTTTTCACTTCTAAAAATGCTCTTATAGGCTGATCCAGGTGGCACAGTGCAGGATCAGCAGAGGGGCGAGGGCGGAAAGGACACAGGGTCAAGCCAGGAAGGGCAAGTTATTTAAGATCGTCTCTGAAATCAAAACTGAAACATGTGCTGGAGATGTAGCTCCATGTGAAGGCTCTGGGCTCAGTTCTTAGCAACACACACACACACACAAACACACACACACACACTTGCTTCCTTTTTATTTCTTTGAAATAAGAAACATCAAATTATCTCAGCTTAGTCAAGACAGTTCCTAACGTAGCTCAATTTCCAGACTTTTGTGGTGACTGTTGCCCATTTTTGTGATAAAACATTAGCTTTGCTCGATAATCAAAATTGTGATATTATTCCCACTCCCACTCTTCATGCGATACCCATTCTTATATTTTCTATAATTATCACATCTTTTGTTACTAACGTCTGGGAGGAATTGTGGTGCGCACAGGACGTGGAGTTGGGGCTTTGCAGTCGCCAAGTGAACATCTTCGAACTCTTTTTTTCCTAAATAATGAGTATGTTTCTTTAAACTAATCCTTGTATGTGATTATAGGAGATGGGATTACGATCAAATATTAGGTCATATGAAGTTTCTCTGAAGAGTTCAACTAAACCAATCACTTCTTATATACTACCTTAGGGGTAAGAGAATTTTGTCCAAAATACACTTAAGACCCAGAGAATCAGACTACAGACAAGTAATGGAGTTGAATGTCCACTTAATGTTCTTTGTTTATTAGCCAATTATTCATAGACAATAAATAATTGCAAGCTAATGAGAACTGATACAAGCTGTTACTATGTTACTGGGTCCTTATGTATAAGTATAAAAATGCATTAATTCACAAAATTACTACTTACAGACTTTGATAACATTCTCATTATCTTAATTGACAGCTTAATGTTAAATGAAATACATCACTTTTGCTTTTATTGTATAATTCTAGATCCTTCTAATTCCTACCAATTATTATTAATATTATTATTATTATTAGCTTCTGAGGTGGGTCTCACTCTGTAGTTCAGACTGGCCTCGAACTCACTGCATTGTTCCTGTCTCAGCCTCCTGAGTGTTAGGATTACAGGCATGTACCACCATGCCCAGTTCATGTGGTACAGGGGAATAGAACCTCGGGCCTTGTGCTTGGTGGGCAAGGTCTTTAACTGCTGTACTATTTCTTCAGCCTGAGTCTAGCTCCTGTATCACAATAAAAACAAAACAGAACAGAACAAAAAAGAAAGAAAACCAAACCACCACCATCAACAGCAACAAAAACAGCAGTGAAGTTGCCTTACACACACTTAAAAATGATGGGTGACCTTGATAAAAAAATTTTAAAAAATTAATAGCAACAGTGGGGTGGGTAATGACACCTGTTAGGCTTAAACAGATGGATGATAACAGAACACCAAAGCTTAACTTCTGATAAAGTTCTGCAATTTAAAGCTCAACTCCAGCTGGATATATTAGATTCCACTTAATCATAAATTCAGTCCCTGCTGCTCCCAGAAAGGAAAGTTACTTTAGAAATCTAACTGTCTAAGCAAATAAAAGTATATTTAACATCTAAGAACATAATTTAATTGTAAATATAAAGTGAGGCTAATTCCACAAAACATTTCAGAAAAATTTGGGTTAGAGAGTAGGAATAAACCTTAATTTAACATTATCTAATACATTTATATTATTACTTTATAATCACTTGATGCGTTTTTGACACTCACAAACTCTGCTCTGATCTTTGAAGACCAAAGTTGCTAAAATGCATCTGCATATCCCGCACTGGAAGTAGCCACGCAACCCAAGATGACGAATCTGAGAGACCAAATTCACACACATGTTTTTCCCTTTTCTCTCCCAGTTTACTTCCTGCCAGTGTAATCACGTGTTTCATTACACCCTCCAGCAAAGCTCTATATTTTATATTTCTCAGCAAACAGTGGCACAAATTTGTTACTAGTGCTGTCTGTTTTTCCTTTTCTCGTCTCTCATGGTTGTCTCTTATCTTACGTTTGCTCCCTATTTTTTTCTCTTCTGAATAAGCCACTGCTTCATTCTTAAAATTCTTGCAAATAGAAAACTCATAAACATTTTTACGATGCCCCTTAATTTCTTCTTAAAAAGTGTATAGTGACCCTGTGGGTCTCTGGCGGGGCTCATTAATTTTGCATTTCAACCTGGTTCCAAGAAGCTGATACGCACACACTTGGAGTAGACAGGGACAGGAGTGTCTCAGCCGGAATAGTGTAATCCTCATCAGCTATTCTGCTGTACCTGTTGCTTACTTTTATCCTTAAAGTTATCAAACTAATGTCTTCTTTGCCACAATCTTTCATCTATTGCCAAGTTTCTAAAATGATTGCAGTTGCATAATCTCTCTCTCTCTCTCTCTCTCTCTCTCTCTCTCTCTCTCTCTCTCTCTCTTTCTGTGTGTGTGTGTGTGTGTGTGTGTGTGTGAGAGAGAGAGAGAGAGAGAGAGAGAGAGAGAGAGAGAGAGAAAACACATTTGATCTACCTTTTACTTGTACACCAGACTTTAATCCTTTCCATCCACTCAAGGACACAATGCAATTCCGTTGGTATGCGGTGTTGGGTTACATGTTATGTGATTTGTTTTTCTACTTGACCTTTTCCATTCAAGTGTTTGTACCAACCGTCCTGTTCACCCGGATTCTTCTCTCAACAGATATCTGAATGATTCATTAATATCTCTCAAACATCACTCAAAGCTCGCAACGTATTTACTACCGTGACCTCTGCTCAAGGCATGAATCCTGATATTGTCTTCCTCGTAGTTGGACCTTTTATATATAAGTGGCTTCTCTGTCTATGGAAAAAGTCAACTCTATGCAGCACGGGTATTTATGTTACGCGTGTATGTATTCCAATACCCTTGAATAATGGTTTTTTGTTAAAAAAGAGAAAACGGGTGCTGGATAAGCTATAAAGCACAGATGCCCTTCCACTGTTGTTAGTAAACTTTGCCAAGCAAGTAGGCTGCAAATCAGGAAATTCTATATAAATTGTACCCTAAAGTTTATATGTGCCAGCTGAACCCAATTCAATATTTACTGCGAATGCAGAATAATTGCTTTGTTCCTTCCACTACTCTGGTAAGGTCCCAGACAATCTGCCTGAAATCTGGGTAAATTCCCAAAAATCTATACCTCAAGGAAAATATTGA
This sequence comes from Ctenodactylus gundi, assembly GCA_004027205.1. Lineage (NCBI taxonomy): Eukaryota > Metazoa > Chordata > Mammalia > Rodentia > Ctenodactylidae > Ctenodactylus > Ctenodactylus gundi. The sequence continues at coordinate 235,858 of PVKB01001923.1, forward strand.
AACCATATCCCACATTCAGATGAAACTGTCAATAAAATGAGATCCAGCTCTAGACTGTCTTGGTGATAAGAAGATGGTGATTCAGCAAAAATATTTGGATTTCCAGCATGAGAAAAAAAAGAAAGGCATAATAAAACTAAGAAAAGGCTTTAAAAAAAGAGAAAGTCCAGTAGATGTATTTCACAGAACTTCAGGATTTTCACAGTATTGGCTGCTAAATTTCTACCACGTAGTTTTCGTTTAAAGCAATTGGCATCATTGTCTACTGGGAGATTTTTAAAACATGTTTAATAAATGTAAACAGGCTAGTATTAGATGAATGCATTCTTGAAATAATTGACTGACTCATGAAGACTACAAATTATGAGTTTTCTAATAAATTTTAGTAACTTTTCACCATTGTAAACATAGGGATAGAAAGCCTAATAAAATATCTTAGGTAAATAACTTAAATAATGGAGTTAAACTACTTACAGCAAGAGTTACGAATATTTTCTTATAAAAACTGATTTACTATAATTGCAAAATTACAGACTGCAATTGTAGTTAAGAGGTAGAACTTTGGACTTTTAGGTTCTATTTTCTGCACACTTTTTTTTTTGCCTTGAATAATTCCAAATCGAATGACCTAGATTCAGATTTGAGAGATTCACATCATAAGGAGACTGAATTTTTGGAAATTTGAAGACAGCTTTTTCTAATTGGACTATTGTAGTGATTAGAATAATTAAAAACATGTAGTCTGAGTATCTTGAACCAGTTACTTATGCAAAAATCTTTACTGTCATCTTAAATGACAAGTCAGGATAAGTTTCCAAGCTGTTGGGCTTTTGGGCCAGTGTTCTTTTCTCCTTGGAAGCATATGTGAGGACATCTATGGATATGTCCACATTATTAGCCATAAAAAAGAAGAAAGAAAGAGAAAAAGAGAAAAAAACAAGAAAATGAATTCTTTAAAAAAAACAATCTGGGAAAAATATAGTTGGAAAACTCACACTTTCTAATTTCAACACTTTGTGGAAAATTAGAGTCATGAAGACATTTGGGGCTGGGGACATAGCACCGTGGTTGAAGTGCTTACTGGCAAGATTAAATGCTGGGCTTGATTTTTCAGCACAACATAAGAGGCTCATGGTGGCACACTCCAGTAATCCCAACACCAAATATGCTGAGGCAGGAGGATTGTCCTGAGTCCCATCCCTCATCCCCCTGATTCCCAAAGTCTCACTCTCTGGATTCTATTACTAATATATACTCTAGGTTCCTCAGAGTAAAGAAACTTTTAAATATTTAACCTTCCAAGTCTGCCTCACTCCACTAAGCATAATAGACTCAAGTTGTGTCCATTTACCTACTAACGACTCAAATCTGTCTATCCTTACCGCAGAGTGTGCTCCATTGTGTACATACACCACATTGTTGGGATCGTTTGGTTTCCTGAATATTTTGGCATCTTCCACAATGTTGGACAATTAGTTTTGACAAGAGTTCTGAGACATTTCAGTGATGAAATGTTTTCCAAGACACATTGTTCTAGAATAACTAGATATCCACAAGTAATAATGTTGAACTCCCACGTCACGCCTTTGGGGAAGATGACTCAAAACTGGTTATAGACCAAAACTCAACAGCAAAGTTATAAAACTCTTACAAGAAAATATGAGAATAAATCATGACATTGAATGGGAACATGTGCAACATCAAAAGCCAAACAATAGAAAATAAAATTGGATTCAATAAAGTATTTTAAAGCCTGTGCTTTAAAAAATAAGAATAAGATGAATTAGAGAAAATATTGCTAGTCATATACCTGGAAAGTGCTTCATCTCCAAAGTAAAGAAACACAGCTCAATAAAAAAATAAAATTATTTTATTGAAACGCAGTCAAAATATGAATAGAAATTTCCTAAATAAACCATACAAATGGTCAATTTACACATAAAAATGTGCTCGCGATCAGTGGTTGTTGGTGAAATTCAACTTGGAGTCACAATGAGATATAACTGAACATTAATTAAGATGATTATTTTAATAAATAAATAAAATGAGGACTGGAAAAGCAGCTCGGGGGCAGAGCTCTTGCCTCGCATGCTAACAGCCCTGAGGGTCAGGACCACACATCCGTGCACACATATGTTCAAGCACACAAACACAAACACACACAAAAAAGATCCTCACAAGTGTTGGTAAGATGTGGAGAAATTAGAAAGCCCAAATATTCTTATAAAAATGTAAAATAATGCAGATATTTTGAAATGCATCCCTTACGGTTAAACATATTCTCTGTAATCTTGCAATTCTGAGAGGAAGACAAGCACATCTACACAAATTTGCTCCTGATGGTTCTTTGCAACATTTATTCAGAAAAGAAAGTCAGTGGAAGCAATCCAAACACCCATCAAGTGATGGGAGAAGAAGCAAAAGATGGCGAAAGGACACAATGATGTGTTGCTACGGGGTGATTGTAACTGTACAGAGCACTAAAATACCGATGCATGTCACGATGTGGTGGAACTTTGTAAAGATCATCCTTAACTAAAGAAGCCAACACAAAATGGCATATGTTCTGTGATTCACATAAGCACTCATGGTATGTCCTAACTAAGAAAATTCAAAGACAAGAGAGTTTATTGCAGGTCTGATTAATAGTGAGTGTCGTGGCATAGGCAGGGAGAGAGTGAAGAATGACTGCTAAGGTGTAACAAGTTTCTGTTTAGAGAAAACAAAAATGTTGTAAACCTAGATTGTAATGATCAGTCCACAGTCTGTGTGTGAGTATAGTAAAAGTCATTGAATTGAATTAAAACCATGAAATTGTGAATTTCACTAAGTGCGAATTATGCCTTAGCAAAGCTTTTAAAATAGGATACGATATACATATTTAATTTTGGTAATTTAATATATTAAACCACATCAAAATTAATTCTGGTACCTGCAAAGAAATTAAGTATATCAATATTTTCATGGTTCGAAAGTTCTTTAAACTGTTCTCTTTAATATTTTCATCAGGAATGTATACAATTTCATTGCTTTAAATGACACATTTTGAAATCATTTTAAGAAGCGATTTTTAAAATGGGTATTTATGCCTTAATAAATGTAATAAATGCTGGTATTGCATGAAAATATATTAACTTTATGATGATTCCTTACAGCACATAAAGGTATGGTATTAAACAACTTATTACAGCTCAGTTTTTTTTTTTTTCTTTTCTTGTCTTGGAAAAAAAAAAATTAAGCCAATGTTAAGACCAGTGACAGCGAAGGGCCGACATGTTACATGATAGTTTTTTCTTGATTTATGCCTAGAAGGAGTAATACTGGGTATTTATTTGGGAAACTGTAGCAACTGCAGAAAACAAAGCAGTGCTATACGTGGCAAATTTGTCGCTGAGAGACATTGTCACATGTCACTGGGCCTTCTGATGTGTCCATGTTACATGTGATTATTGTGTGTCATTCAAATTTATTCAAATTTGAGACAGCTGTAGAGAACCTCTCCTCATAGAGAAGTGAATTCTTGTCATCAAGAGGTCTGACAAAATGTGAAGGATATTTAGTTTGTTACTGGCATCTCACAGATTTTGAGAGTACACAGGGAATTCGCCTTGCTTTCTTTCCTATTTTTTCTTCCTCATTAACACACAACAGATGTCTGCATTCAGAGGAAAATTTTTGGGAGTGCTGGGCTATGTGCCTCTGTGCCTGGGGACATTGGCGTGAGAGCCAACACAGTGGAACTCAGTGAAAGAAATGGAATTGCTGTTTTCAGCAGAGTTTCAATCTGTTATTACATGGTTTGGACTACCAGGCTGAGTCTACAACTAATGTTGGATCTATGCATTGAAAATTCCATTATTGTACTTTATCATTGCAATTAATACAAAATGAAAAATTTAAAATATCAGTTACTGAAATGCTAAGATGAAACGTGGCTGAATCACAAAACCCTATTGAAGGGATTTAAATATGCAGAACCAGAGAATTCAGAAAAAATTACATGATTTTCTATCTTTCATATGATTTGGTAATTAGTTTGTGGCTCTATTTGGCAGCAAGCCATTACCCTAGTCTTGCTACAACAGAGGCTGCCTACATAGGTGACAATGAAGTCACAGAGGCTGCCTACATAGGTGAGAATGAAGTCACTCAGAGAAGGGTAGTAAATTATCAATAACATACAACAAAAATAATCTAACACCTATGTGATTTTTATCCAAAACAAAAACAAAAAGAAAGCAAGTCAAGGACTAATGAAATATTTAAATAACAGTACTCTTTTTTTAATTACTAGAGTTTAGGCTCAAGGATTATTAAAATAAAATTGCATAATTTAAACTAAAATGCAAAGGGTGTTTTATTAACATAAACTCATGAAAGAATGGATAGAAAAAAAACAGTATCCCAAAAGCTACTATATGATAAGGAGACCACAAAAAAGACAACAATAAAAAAATTCAAATTTATTTGTTATGTGAAAAGGAAACAAGCAATAATTGTGTAGTGGGATTACAAGTCAAAGAACTAACACTAAATTTTCTTTTGAGGGGAGAAATGACTTTATAATCTAAGAGTTAATTTTTGAAAATAAAGACAGAAACAAACCCATAAGTCTCTAAAGATGACTGTAATGACCCAAACATTATGTGGTAATAGAAAAAAATGTTTCTGATAAAACAATACATCTTTCCAGATTACAAATTCCAAAATGACGGAGACACACAGGGGAAATTAGCCTGCAACCTTTCCTTCATTAATAATAATATCCCTCTGGGTAGTGGGCATTTAGATACGTTTGTAAGGATTACTTTCATCTGACCGAAAAGAAAAGCAACTCTAAATCAATCTCTATGTTATGAAACTCAATTCATATAGAAAAACCTCACAATAAATCACACATACATCTATTTAAATAAAAGAACCAAATTGATGTTGTATAGCTTTTTGCATACATAAGATACAAACATAATTACTAATCATATTTGTGAGCCAGTTTAAAGAACCAGCAGAGGTTCTGAAAGCGCAATGTCTCAAAAATATTCCAGAACTATTAAAGGTCACCTCATTATGGCTGAATTATACTTAAGCTCCCTAGTTTAAACTTTCTGTTGTTGTTTTCTGTAATTTTGAGAATTTCATAGCTGGACTAATAAGCATGTCTTTCTATATATTTTTTAACCAAGCCACTTTAATCTTCTTTAAATAATTTGGTGATTATTATATGATATAGTCAGCATTTATATCAGTAGGTAAATTGCTGAATGTAAGAGAAAAATGATTTTATTGGCATATTATGACAAGTTTTTATATTATAGCGAAATGTTGAATTATGTATTCCACACTCTTAACTTGTTATCGAATGAAAGTTTTTTTCTATTATCCCTAGAAAAATATTTTGAATAAAAACAAGAAAATTTAGCCCTGATTTAAAATATTTATTCATTATTTAAAGAAAAGAAAAAAATTTTGGCTCAATGGTAAGTAGAATGCAGCTGGCGCAACTCTAGCCTACTTTCTTGCAACACACCGCTTCCAGTATAGCATTAGTGGTGTTTCAAAAGGCGAAGGATACTCATGAGGGTCAATGGTAAAGAGACAGATAATTAATACTTAAAGCACAATTCTTAAGACAGAATTGCACTTCCGCATAAATAAAAACTCTTTCAGTGGAATCATTTTCTGTTTCCCAAATTTTAAAGTAGTTTTTGTTTCTTCCCCCTGCTTTGAACACAATCACTGCTTGTGATCTGAGTCATTGAACTAATGGTGCATACGTTTATCTGGATTTTAAAAATATCAGCTCCAGGTGGTGCAGTAGCAAAGGCAAATGGCCTGATCACGTCGCCATTGAAGTAATCTTGACCTGTGGGTCTTCAGAAACATTTTTGGGGATCTCCAGAATTAAAGACCAAGTTGTTGAAGAGAATATTTTCAGAGGAAAATTGGAGTCTGTGCGAAACAGGTTATGCTCCTTATTTTGCACTTGACTATAGCACATGTCCTTTGATACAGGTTTCCTGCACACAGGAAAGCATATAATCTTATGAAGGATGAAGACTTCTCAGGTTAATATTCTACACGGCACTATGTTCTTTGAATGGTACTAACTTGCAATTCTGCTGTAACTTCACCTACACCTACCTGTAAAAACTTTAAGAGATTTCTCCTATATATTACATATATATATATATATATATATATATATATATTAATAATATCTACATATATAAATGTAAGTACATATGTATATTCATGGGTATATACTTTGCATGCATGTATATTTTCATCCACCCACATAATCTATGTATGGCTACTTAGCTATATCAACCTATATTTCTATATCTACAGCTACACACCCGTTTTCAAAAGAGGATAGTTCTATGACCAACCAGAAGACTGAGCACTGACAGGAACCCAGAGATTTCACCCTAAATATCAGTTATGCATCAGAAAATTCTAGTTCCAGTTGATCTGTGTAGTTTGGTTAAACTGATGGTGAGAATTGGTGATGAATGTTAGGTATTCTGGATTTCCATCTGTTTTTTTTGTTTTTGTTTTTGTTTTTGTTTTGTCTTTCAGAGGGAAGCATATCAACTGAGAGTGTAGAGGGGTGAGAAGCGTAAGTAGAGGGAAGCATATCAACTGAGAGTGTAGAGGGGTGAGAAGCGTAAGTCTGGAGGGAGAGAGACTGAAATAGTTATCGGAAAGAGCCGGTGCTAGAACATGAAGAAGCCCTTTTAGTGAGTGGTGTTGAATTCCAAACAGGACTTTCACTATACTTCTGAGTTTTCTACTGCCACACACACGCCGCTGAGCCTGACGTGTGCTTTTAGTGCAAGCTGCAGTTTATTAGTAAATGTCTCCAGAGAGTATTTAAGCAAGAAATTGAGCTCTACACAATCAGATTATCATGCTGAACCATCACTTTCAATAGCATGATGAGTTAGGTCAGGAACAGAGACGGATGTCTGGCATCCACCGATTGCATGCCCCAGTGCGTTGAGCTCTTGTACCCAGGGCACGGAAGGGAGTAAATGAAAGAAAAGAGGATTTTGGAGAGGAGGTTGTGAAATTTGAGGTATTGGGAGAAATACAGAAATTGGTAAGGAAAAATCTGTAATGGAATCTTGGGATTCCTAAGACTTAGATGGGGGCCAAATTATTGGAAGAGTTGGTCGGAATACAGAGTACAGAACATTGAAAACTATCCTTTTAGATATTGAAATGGCTCAGTGCCTTGATTGACATTTAAAAAATTAGGTGCTAGATGTCAAGAAGTAATGAAAACGGATCAGAACAGTGTTAATGACAGCAAAGAAAAGGAATAGATGTGATATACATGAGATATAAACAGGTATGTGTGTGAGTTTATATGTATATATTACATTATATGTATGTATATATATATATATATATATATAATCACAAATACATGTGGTATGTAAGATGTCATTTATTATATGTCTCAAATATGTATGTTAGCTTAAATATATTGTCTCTATATACAGAGTTCCCAGAAGTTTAAATTTCCTATGTATAGAGATTTTTAGGGCATCTTCTAAATTGAATTTAGTGCATGCATAATTTTTTCTCATAGTATTAGTTTTATTTCAAATATTATGAACAATTAATCCTGTCAAACACTTTATGTTGTATCATATTTTATACTTTTAATGTTTTTACATGAATATTGACCTTCGAGACACCAATGTTTTTCCTGAACATTGCAGTATCTTCCCCAGTGCTTATTATTTGTTCTAAAAAGCTTTCTGATTATACTGAACTAAACCCTTTGTGGCACTAAACTCTTTGTAGGATAATTTGCTTCTATTATCTGTTTTCTCAAGTCGACTGTAATTTCTGTGAAGCCAGAGACCACACATTTATTCCGTGTATTTGAGAATCTAAGTGACAGTCACAGTCTTTGGCATTTTTCTGCCACCATTGAATCTTCACTGAAGAATTAAGGACCCGTAACATAATAAAAATCAATACCTCAAAATCAGAATTCCATGGGTAAAGTGAATGACACAATTCCCTTGTTATTTTCTTTATTGTAGTCCCTCACAAATTAGCACTCATGTTGATATCACATGTAGGATCTGCTCAAGGAAAAAGCGGTTCTCTTTCTAACTATAAAATAGTTTAGTATGAAGTAATTGTCCAAAAATACCGTATCCTCTAAGATTTCCCATAGTCTAACTTTTCATTGATGTTCTAAAAGAACAGAACTCTAAACAAATTGTCACAGGTTTGAAGTGTGATTGTTAATGGACCAAATGGTTTGCACCTGGACATACCAAGCGGCCCCATCAAAGTAAATCTTGTCTGTTGCACATGGAAATTTTGGTTTCTAACAGTACACACAATAACATGGTGCAAATTGGGTGAGAGGAAAAGAAATATATGTGTTGGTCTTCTGCCAATCAAACAAATATATTCTTTTGACAAATATATTAACCAACTCTAAATTGCTGAGTCTTTTTTCTTTCTCTTTTTCGTACAGATAACATTTGCCTTAACTTGTGGTTATCTCCCCATTCTCCACTGGCCACACACACACACACACACACACACACACACACACACACACACTCACACGTCAGATTATCTATTCTTGGTGTCTCTGATAAGATGTTCTTCTCCATTACTGTTCTCTTTTTCACCATTCATAGGAAATTATTGTCTACTTCATGACTAAGCCTCAGGGTGGAGATAGCAGGCTCTTTACGGCACCTGTCATGAGGCCTCCTGCTTAACGCTCTTTCCACTACCCAGTCCCGTGCCTCCCCTCACTTACTTCCCATTTCCCTGGCTCCTTGCTCTCAGGTTTTTGACTGAGGGCGTCCAGGCAGTTCTGCCCAGGTCTGACCTTTAGAAACTTCCCATTCTCCTGTTGCCTCGATCCAACCCAAGATCCCTCTCCTGATCTTCTTCCTTCCGTCGGCATTACTTAGCAACTCCTCTCTAAAAGTTTGAATTCAACAGATGACACAAATCACAGAGAACAAAGGATATCATAAAACAAATATCCATTTTTTATCACGGAAACTATGCTTATTTTTTGAAGAAGTTTATTGTTTAATTTCCATCCCAGATAACTGATAACGTGGCAGATCAAAAACACAGTGAATATTTTTAATCTACATGAAACAATAGATGGTAATTTTAAATGATGATATTTTCTAATCAATTATACTCAACATAGACAATTTTTCTAATAGAAAACTTTTAATGAACATATATGTGCATATCTACACATATATGTGCATATATACTGTTATACTTTCAACATAAACTTGCGATTTTGTATTTTCAATGTAAAGATAATTCTGATGCTTGAAATTATTTATAAAATTATCACATAATCCAAAACAAATGACAAATACTTACTATTCTCATTCCCTTAATATATTTTAAATAGTTCTTTGATTTAGGTTTTACTTCACACCATAGATATTAGTCTTTTAAAATTTTTTTAAAATTGGTTTTTGGAGACAGGGTCTTGCTCTGCAGCCCAGGTTGATTCTGAACTCACTATGGAGCTCAGGCTGACCTTGAACTCACAGTTATCCTCCTGTCTCAACCTCCTGAGTGCTGGGATTATAGGTGTGCACCACCCCGCCCAGTTTATATAGTGCTGGGAAATTGGGTACTTAGCAAGTTTATGCTATTATAATCAGTTTTAATGATACTAGGGAAATCAAATGTCTAGAAATATCTACAATATGAAACATACGTACTTTTGGAACTATTATGTTGGTCATTTTATTTGAAATGGCCCAATTTGTACACATTTTAAGGAATTAAGTATTCATTCTTAAGTGATTTTTCCCCAAAGGAAGAAAAACAGACCCATTGACTCAATATTTCTTGATAATATTTATTAACAAAAATCATGGTCTTGCATTTAGAGTCATTAAATATGAAATGCAACAAATTATAACTCTGAACAATTAAATAAAAATAGGGATTCTTTTGTTTAGACTCAGTTAACCAAGAATATATTAAAATAAAATGACCTGTCTGATAAATTCCCAACAAAGTCACTTTAAATATTATAGGTGAAATCAGTAAAATAATCTTCATTTAGAAAGTTAGGAATAGTTAAATCTAAAGTTTACCATCATCAGCTAATTCCTTTCAAGCAAAACTTAATTTTAATTCCTAAAAGATGTTACCATATCTCATTAATTTTTATGTCAAAAAATCTTCAAAACACTTTACTTCCTCCCATGAATATGTTAAAAACGGTATGATGTTTTTCTTAATGAAACTTTAATTCAAATTCTTGCTACTGCTCTGAAGTCCAACATTTCATAAAATTTTTTTTGATTAAGTCACATGTCCAAAATAAATTTCTTGAATTTTAAGTGGCTTACCAGGAATTTAGAATAGCCATTTTTTTTGCTTAACTTGCTTGATAATTTGACCTGAAAGGAAAGAAGCTAAGTAAAATTTTTTGTATTTAAACTATTTGTAGAAAAAAAAAAAACAATTGAATCCATGTACTAAGTATTGTCACAGTGTGAAAATCATGACAGCACATATTCTGATGATTTAAGTATACAGTTCAATATCTGAGTTGATAACTCTCCCATCTGTGACTACAGTTATATCATTTACTTATTTAAACCCTAAATTTCTATCATTATAGCCAACCAATTTCAAGCTTTTAATAAGGATGGTATGAGATAGCAATATGATTATATTGATATTTATATTACCATCTTAAATTACTGTAATAATCAGCTGATGTAGGTTAATAATAAAGCTTAAGTATTATACTGTAATGTTATATGCTAAACATTAGAATGTTAAGTTAAAAAGAGCTACATAAAATTATATTAAACATGTAGATGAAATGCTAAACATTCAACTCATGACATTTTAGATCAAATATACATTTTTTTAGTTCAAAAATAGACTGGCTACTTACTTCTCTTAATGGTTTTTATTAAGTTAATTACACACATTTCAAAAGTCAAATTCAAATAATTTCCCACATCATTCTTAACACTGCAGAAAGTGTAGCATTCGCAAGCTAAATGACCCGCTGGAGATGAGACCAACAGTGAACGCAAGAGTCAACTAAGTTCTCTATCTGACCAACGCACCACGCACGCTGGCACACCGGGAGGCAGACATTTGACTCAGCTTATATTCCTCATCTCCTGTTTTAATATTGCTTAATCATAGTCTCAGATAAAAAGGAATTGCTTTTAAAATATTTTGCGTTTCTACTTTGTTCCACCAAATGTAGCTTGCAGAACCTTTGGTTTTAGGTTGTACAATTGTTCATGTAATCAACCAAACAGTGTCCTTCGTGGTGCGTACCCACAAGCTTTTTCCTGTCCTAGTGGCCAAAGACTCAGCAGCCTCTTCTCATCCTCCAGAAACAATACCGCCCTAAGTACCCTGAAATTCTCTTGCATGGGTCTGTGTCAGAGGTGCCTGTGTTGCATCTACCATTTTTAATAATTGAGAAAAGGAAAGGAAATAAAGGAGCAAATTGTAGCCTTCATTGCAAAGTTGAACTTTAAAAGTTATGTTTTTAAGGAATACTCCTACATTGCTGATTGGACTGTAAACTGGTACAACCACTGCAGAAAACAGTATGGAGATGTCTTAAAAACAAACTGAGAATTAACATTTCATTTGATCCAGCTCTGCCTCTTCTGGTTATCTTCCTAAAAGAGTTAAAGTCATCATACAATAGCTATAGCATATCCATGCTTCTAGCAGCACAATTTATAATAGCCAAATATCGAAAGAAACCCATAGGCCCAAGTATAGATAACTAGTTAAAGAACGTATGGTTTATATACACAGTGGAATACTACAAAATAGTATTCTGTCATAAAGCATGACAGATTTGAGTCATTTGGAAGACAATGGATGCACTTTGAGACCATTATGCCCAGCACAAGGAATTAGACCCAGAAAGTTAAATATCATTCAGTTTCTTTACTAGGAGAAAACCAAACGATAAAAAAAGTAAGAGATATGGAAGAAAAAAAATGGACTTTGTGGAGAGGGAAAGTGGGGGAGTGGTGAGAAGCAGCAAGGAGAGAGGGATGTCCTACGCAAATAAGTAAAAATAAATTTTTAAGAAATAGAGACAAGAGATAAAGAATCGAGGACTTCACGCTTCCCCTTGCTGAGCATGTGCTGACTGCTTCTCTCTGCGGCCCAGTGGTGGAAAATGTAGATGCGGGATTTGGGATCTTTTGGTCCAGTTTTCTTTTCAAAGGAAGAAAAAAAAAACCTGAAATCTGAACATGGCTATACACAATATAATAAGCTTGGAGATGTTGAAGATTTGCATTTTTAAGGGAACCTTTTCACTGGGGAAAGGTGATATGGTTGAGTCCCCTTCACCTCCTCAAAGTTAGATTGGAAAATTTTTTTTCCTTATTTATCCAAATAAATGGCTCCTTTCATTTGGTGAGTGGAGAGCAAATGAACCTAAGCATATGGCCAGTAAGAAAATGATGCGTAAAGAAAACCACAAAACACTGAAAACAGGATGATTTAGTAATGCCGTTTAGCGTTACAGAGGAATACAGTTAAGCAATGATCATGATTTAAGACTTTTCGTAAAACTTGTCTTTAGAAGTTCCTGATCTTCCTCTGCTCGTTATCTTGGGCTACATTTTCTGCTCATATACAATTCATTAAAAATTAGCTGACAATATGATGTGCCTGTTGGACTTGGACTTCTGTCATGTCATGAAGGGGCAGGGGACACTAGATGAGGGATGCGGCTGCCAAGTGAAGGTAGACCAAGTGTTCCTTGATGGCTTCAGAGACTAGTGGCCTTAAAATTATTGACAGACAAAACAACGAGGCTACTGGAATGATTTAGATTAAAAATAAATGAAAGATGGACTTGTGCTGCTGTTGTCCTTTAGCTAGAGTTCATTATTTTTTTTTTCTTTTGAGGTACTAGAAGCAGCAGTATTGCAGACTAGCTGTCAGACACTGGCTGCTGTGGTCTTGACCCATAACTCTCCAGTAGAGTCAATAGACAATAAAAAGTTAACACAAACAATTACAAATAGCCCTTGAGCATCTGAAGGTGAGAAGCCCAGCAATTTCCTTTTGCTCCATTCTGCAAATACCACCAGCTTGACATGTATTTTGTTATATTAAACTCTATTTATTTATGTCTAAATACTCATTTCTATATACAAAAAGGCCTCTTCTTGAGAAGAAAGCATGTTCTAACATCAAACATAAAGGCTAAGAAGTAAAAAAATATTTAATGACTTAGGTAGGTTTTTTCTGGTTGATTCAGCTGCTAAATCTAGGTTGGATCTGTCTCCATTCCATTGTGAACTTGCAGTTGGAGACTTTCTTTAAGTTTCTTTTTAATCTCACATAGAACACTTAATACATCATTGTCATAGATGTGAAATGTGAAATTCAGTCTATCACCGTCTTCCCTAATCTTAGAACCATCAGGGTGTAAATTAGTGAGATTTTATAAAGATTTACAGATAGGAAAGGATTCTTGCACCCTTCCAAATAAAGACATTGGAAAAACTGGATGTTAGTTTTATTATCATTTTATTAGTTTAATCAACATGTTTCTCACATTTATTATGGGCTGGTAATAAGTGTCTTTTGAATAGACTCACTGTTTTGACACCCAAAGGCATTAGATGTGAATCCAGATTTAGCTAAACTGCGACAAAAAGGTGATAATCACTAAGTGTGAAGAGTTAAGCTGAAAGTGCATTCAGCAACACAATATTATGAACATTAAATCAAAATCAGGGCTCAATTTTGCCTTTGAGTGTGTTCACATGATATTTCATCTTTTGAGATTCTCTCAAAACTAGAAGAGTCTATACAAGCAGTAATTAATAGCGCATATTCTGCAGTGTTGAACACAATGAGAGCCTCTTTTCAGCACCAAGCCATTTCATCTCATTCATGTTCTGCTTTTAAAATTTTTGCCATCCATATTCCCTGTGTGCCTGTGTGTGTGTGTGTGTGTGTGTGTGTGTGTGTGTGTGTGTGTGTGCTTGAAGAGTACCAAGGTAGTGTATTTGAGTCTCAAATGTGGCAGCTTTTTAAAATTATTATTAGAACAGCAGTTCTTGACATTTGGCTAGACATTAGAATCACTTTGGAAACTGTTTAGAAGCAACTGTTTAACAACTGAAACAAACTTTCTTGAGAGAAGAGTGGAGAGAGTGTTAAGCTCTTTGAAGAAACTACAGTGTTAATGGAAACTAGGGTGTTAATTTCTTTCAGTCTTCCAAAGTGATAAAATTGTATGGCTAGTTTTGCAAATCATTGCACTGGACCTTAACCTTTATGCAGAGAACATTCTTTCAGCCACGGTGGTACTGAGCATCAAGCTCAATAACTCATAGGTCAACAAAGAAATTGATGAATTAAATAAAGCATGACTATTATCTTATACTTAAGTGACTCTTCACGCTTATCAGAGAACTTGTACTTTTAAATTACTATATGGAATCTTTCATTTTATGCATAGTATTTTATGAATTAGAAGGTGATAATGGCACCTAAGAACTATTTAATTCCTGATTTAAGCCCCCATTAACACAAAATAATCCACTAAATATTTTGAATTTTCTCTCATTTATTGAAGACTTTTCCTCAAAAATAGTACACAAAGAGATCAAGGCAAAGGTGAGTAGAACCTGTGGACTCGGGAAAAAACATTTCAACATACACAAATCAGGGCGGTACCACGTGACAAATCAGGGCGGTACCACGTGACAGCGGAATGAGGGAAAAACCACGCACCACTTGACACTTAGCACGAACAAGAACACTTACCATAGCTCAACAATGATAACAGAAACTAAGAGAAATAGATAAATAGGAAATCCTCTTCAAAACAACAGAGACCATTTGGGAAAAGCCCACAGCTAACATCATAAACAGTGAATAAGAATACTGGAGAAACTGAACACTTTAACACAACAGATGCCCAATCCCTATGCTACTTCTATGCGACATGTAACTTGAAGTTCTAGACTGGAAAAGCAGGCTAGAGAAATGTTATGGTCTGGATTTGGAGTGTTTACCAAAATCTTCGTGTGCCCCTGGATGCTACTGTTGGGAGGTGGGATCTGGTTGCAGGGGGCGGATGTTTGGCGTGGGCGGAGGGATTAACCTGGAACGCGAGCTCTGCCCTTTGTCCTGGACCCTTTGCAATGCAGGGAGGAGCTGCCTCCCCGCCACCTCTGCCACGTGCTCCTGACACTGTCCGCTGCCCAGGGACCGACGGGGACCTTCTAAAACTGTGAGCTGAGGTAACCTTCTCTTCCTCTAACTTGTGCGTGTCTGGTAATGAATCACAGTGATGAAAAGTAACTAAAACAAGAAAAAGGTAAAAAATGCCCAAGTGAGAAAAGAAGAAGTGCATATACCTCTATTTTTACATAGCATCATTTGCTATGTGGAAAACTCCAAAGGCTCTCAGGAAAAACTCAGTAGAATTCATGAACAAATGCTGCAAATGCAGCAGACAGAAATCAGCCCACAGGCAGGAGGCACTGACTCACATCTGTGATTTTATTAACGGCACATTTGAAGCTGGGATAATTGAATTGCAAATTCAAGTTCATGGGCAAATCAATGAGACCATATCTCAAAATATAAAACAGAAAGAGCGAGGATGTGGCTCAGGGGTAGCGCACCCTTGGGATCAATTCCTGGTACTGTTATTTGACATTGCATGTGAGAGCCAGCATCATGGATAGCAAAAAGATTTTACTAACATGGTCAGTGTCTGGTTCGGATCTGGAATGTCCCCAAATTCTCGTGTATTTGAATCTTATGAATTATCTATGGAACCCAGATGGGGTCCTGGTATGGAGGAGTGGATTATGTGTGCATGCTGGATTATAGGTGCGTGGTGGAAGACTGCAGGTGTGTGGTGGATTTGGGGATTAACCTGGTAGCAGCAGAACACTGAGGCTGGACCCGGAAGGGGTGGATCACTGGGGTGGGACCTGGGAGGATATATGCTACTTCCTTCCTTCCTTCTGGGACTTGGCTTCCTGCCTGCCATCCATGAGAAGCTGTTTGTACCTGTGCCTCTCCCCTCTTCTGCTGACTGCCGGCTGCAGGTGAATAGGTTGAGACCTTCTGAAACTGAAAGCTAAAATAAAAAGTAACTAAGACAGCCAGAATAAATAAATAAGATTCAGCTTGGTCTGAGTGCACTGTCAAAAGGGACAGAGGGTGAGTTTCAAGACAGGAATCATACGTATGGTTGGTCTTTTTTAAATAACAGATTAAAGATATAGAATAAAAAGGTGCGCAATGGGAAATGAAATTTTAAATTTTCTTCCATTATGCCACAGGTCATCCAAGAGCTGCTGAATTTTGCATAAAATTCTTTTTTTCCCATTATTTCTATTTGGATCTGGAATATCCCCCCAAAAGTCTCATGTATTTGAATGTTATGGATTGTCTATGGAACCATGTGCTGTTGGAAGATTGGGGCTTAGTCTGAAGGTGGGGGGGATTACAGGTGTGTAAATTGGATTACAGGCATGTAGTGGGAGCTTACCGCACCTGGATCCAGCAGGGGCTGATCACTGGGCTGAGACCTGAAAGGATCTGTAAGCTGCTTCCTCCCCTCCTTGGTGGACTAGTGTCGAATTGACTTGGCTTCCTGTGTGTGATGTCGTGAGGAGCTGCCTCCACCTCTGCCTCTGCCATGTCCTTCCATTGCTGCTGGCTGGACTGTGACCTTCTGAAAGTGTGAGCTAAAATACATCCCTCCTCCCCTAAATGTGTGGATGTTGGGTATTGAGTCACAGGAACGAAAAAGTAGCTAAGACAACCATATTTATACATACATGTGGTATGTAACGGTTATAATGAGCTTGGGTATTTTGTACACAAATATATTGCACAAGCATTGCAGTCCCTTCCCCTTCCTAAAATTCTTTATTTAACGTTACAATCTGACAAGATCCAACTCCTCTGGCTTCAAGGGAGCTTTTTGGTTTTTGTTAGAGAAGTCAATGAATATATGAAAAGAGAGATATTTTAGAGAAAATATGTCCAGTGGAACTTGTTGGGTGATATGAATGAGCCTTGCATTCAGACAAGGAAGGCTAGGCATATTCACTGTCAGAGAAGATGGATCCAACGGAAGTCCTGGAGGGACATGAGGAGCCTTAGCACTACAGTCTAATGCTGCCACACTGTCACTGGAGCCTTTATGATGAGCTGGGCAAGAAGGCTTTTAACAGACATTTGCTACTAGGGTTTTAAGCATTTTACTGCCAACAGCCAGCCACTACAAATGACAATACACAAATCATTTAAAATACAAAGAATGGTGAAATTATTATAAAAAAGTCCAAATGACATTTAATAGGAAAGTTTTATTGATAACATACATTTATATGTAAGAAAATAAATATTATATTCATTAAAATATCAACTATAAGAATACAAAGCAACAAAAAACTGGTTGTGGTTATCAATAAAGCAGATTATATTATTATTTGCAGTAATGATCATGATTGTATGCACAATTATCTGAACACTTAAAGTCTACAAACCAAGTTAATATCTTAAAGCCAAAAGGTGATAGCTCGCTTTATTTCTTTATCTTTATTTCTTTGTGTGATGTAATATTACATTACAAAATTTGAGATATTCTTTGGCAAACTTTATCTCATTTTAACCAGTGACCTTTCTGACTCTACCTCTATAAGATTCAGGGTCCATGTGTTATTAAAATTAACTGCATTATTTTTTCTTGGATACTAGAGATGGAAACTTGTCAGTTGAGTTTACATCTATGTCTATCTTGAACAACTTTGCCTAGTATATTATTATGTTTTATGACAGTATAACCTACTATATTCTCTGAAATAGTCAATTCTGATAGTTTTAATGTAGGTATATAAGTGTTAATTCCTCATTTTAAAAAATTACCTGGAATTTTATTCTAGGAGTCCGAGAATATCTACTCTCTTTACAGTACAAAATTAATACCTCATTTTTATTCATTTAAAATCTATTGACTTGTAGAAGTTGGAAACCACATTTCACATTTCCAATTAAATACTAATTGCAACTTGAGAAATTTGCTAGTATGAAAGTGAAAATGCTAGCAAAAAACAGACATAATTGTTCTGTTTTTGAAACATAATTTATACTGTGGGAATCTTGACTGCTTACCTGAGGCAAAATTTTATTTCCATAATAAATATTTTTGTTCATGGTTGCCCAAAATAATGATATTTAATACAAAAGAAATGCTAGTTGCTCAAAGGCTAGAAAATTTGAGGTGCTTTATCCGGCCAACCGACCAAATCAAAGAAGGCTATTTATCATAGTAAATAGGAAAAAGGTTTATTCAAAGCTAGCTTTGAGAAAGACAGAATAATTCTCCCATTTCTCCAATTAAGTAGCCTTAATGTAAAGGAGACCTTCATAGCAGAGTGCAGCTGGTAATCATGGAAGATATTTGATCTAAGGTTATCTGTTGAAGAGGAGATTTACAGTCTTCTGCTAACTAAAAGAAAGTTTTCCTCCCCCAAATTGTGCATGTTGAGTATTGAGTCACAGCAATAAAAAAAAGTACCTAAGACAGACAGAATAACTATAAGATTCAGTTTGGTCAGAGTACAGTGTCAAAGGGACAGTGGGGGAGTTTCAAGAGAAAAGTCATATATTAGGGCAAGGGAATTCCAGTCACTACTTCTGTAGAGAAAAAAGAAATGAAAAACGTTAAAGAAATTTCATTTGAAAAATGTTTCAAGGAACAACTGCAATGTTCAATGCACAGAATGTTTTTATATTTGCCCTTGGCTTCTGCTCCCTAAAAATAATTGGCTAATACATAGCTTCCCTTTATTTATTTATTTTTCGCAAGATTAGAGAAGACCAGGATTTCATCCTAGACTTCACATTTGCTGAATAATGTGCCTGAGCATTGAGACAGCCACCAGTTTGCAGGTCTATATATACTTTTCTATGGTCTTTGCTCTGTTCTGCTCCCTAGGGAATGTATCATATTATTATTATTATTATTATTATTATTATTATTATTATTATTTCTTGTACTTTGGCTATGTGTAGATAATCCAAAGGACAGTATTACTTCCCAGAGTGTTGACAGCACGGTCAGTCCACGTTACTTTCCTAGATGTTTGGAGAAATCAATAATTATTTCAGATCTTGAGAAGTGAATCAATTTCATCACAAGTTAAAGTTCCTGTAACGGTATCTCTTTCACAAGGATTTAGTCTTTTTCTCTTTTTCATTCTAGGAACTTCCCCAAGTCAATATCACACTTAGAATTTCTTTGGAGATGTTATGGCGCTGTCTCAAAGCTACTTGCAGTTACCTTGGATCATGAGATGTTCTGGTAGGGATACAATCTCACTCTCTCTGAACAATTTGCTCAACTTAGATGATTTACAAGGAACTGCCTTCATGGAGTGGGAGTTTTAACATTAGCTGAAGGACCCATGGTGGATTTTCATCCTTGCCCTTGAAATTCAACACTAATTGATCTTTATTATGAAAGTATGCTAAATTTTATATTTTCTTCCTTGGAAATGAGAATCTGACGCATCTAATTAATACAATTTTGAAAGTCACAGAACTGCTTAAATTACTATATTATCCATATCTCTTTGAAAACTTGGCAACTATTTTCTAAGTTCAGCTATCCTATGGGTAATTGTCAAATGGACCAACAATAAACCGGAAACACTAGTTTACATCTTTTCCATTGAAAACCACATCCTTCCTTTTGTCATCTATCTTCTGAGCTATCCTACGACACCAATAAACTGAATGCTCCACTCCATAGAACAGGAGTATATTTCAACCTACGATATAACCATCTATTTCTGAAGCTAAAGTTAATGACTTATATTTAAAGAGTTTTTGTTATTCTCTTGTAATGTAGTAGTAACAAACTACGACACCTTGTTAGCGGTTCATAATTACAAATACTATTTTTAACGTATATTCCATACAGGCCACCAAAGTTCTGCCATAGTTCTCCTCATTTCAGGATCTGTGCTGAGAGAAGACATGCTGGCCTTGTGCCATAAGACCTGGCAGAAAGGACTCACGAAAAGACAGGGACATTCAAAGCCTTGGGTGGTTTCCCAAGATTCCCTTGGCAACTTCCATACCCAGATTTTCTTTCTAAGGCAGGACTGAGGCAAGCCTCCTATCTCCAAAACTGGCACTAATGATAGAGAACATACTATCACACACAGTACAGAAAATGGTATGACTTGCCTTGAGACCACTGCTTGTTTTTAATTACCTCACTAAACTGCTAAATTTAATCTTTAGGGATAATATTGCATTAATCAATTAACCCTAGAAATTATCTTCACTTCTTGCTGATGGTTTATTGCCAAGTGATTCCTGAAAGCCTACAGTAATGGAGAAATTTATTCATGACCTTCCCCCCACCAGCTCAACAAACACTTCCCTGCTGAAACTATTTGTAGAAAAAATGACTATAATTAAAAAATGAAGTATAGCGTTCTTTTGGGACTATAGCTTTCCTGCCTTATTCTTCAATACTTATGAATATCATTAAGTGTACATAAACCTTCATAAAAAAAGATATCAATGATGAGATACCTGTCAACAAGATATTTGTAAGAGTTGACGGCAAGCGTGAGTTTTGTTGGTAGAATGATTTTGTTTTTATATGATTTTTATCAACAATTAAAAAGTAATTTGGTTGACTGTAATCATTTTCACTAACACTAAATTTCAAAATGTACAATGTGTACTGGTATTATATAATTTTCTGCAAAAATATGTAGTTTTCATTTTGTGATACCCAAATATTTGACACTAAATAGCTAGAAACAGTTCTTCTAACCAGTGAGTTTATTTCCCAAGAAATCTGCAAGAACAGATGCACTGACCAGAGAACAGCATCTGAGACGGCAGCCCTGCAGTCACACTGACACTGGAGTCTGCGTTTCCCAGGAAACAGAAGAAAGACAACATCCCTTCACCGTTTGTGGATGCGGTTACAAGGGAACTGCCAGGGATGGCCATAAGATGTCTACCTTCTGGAAATTCCTAAAATAGTCCATAAACTACTAGTAAGTTAATCTTATGCAATAAAATAAGGTTTTTAAAGAAATTATAAGTGCTGAATCGCTGAGAAGGTACATATCAAAATATCATAAAACCCATCAAATTTTGATAAATATGCTTCAATATTAAAAATTAGCATACCAATCTTTAAATATACCAGCCCATATATAATTATACATGCATACAGAACCACACAAGTGATGGAGCGGCTGAAACACTGAAGCTATGAACGTTCATGCCCTGTGTGTAATGTTTCTTGTGTTCCTTACAACATCAACGTTGATTTCAGTCATTAAAATGTGAAATTTTTAATACCAATGAGTGGCATGTGTTCTTAAAAGACAAAGTGTTACATACACACACACACACACACACACACACACACACGCACACGCACACAAAATGTTACTTTGTATCCAGCATGTGTCAATTTATAAAATACTTCATTCTCTTTTGGTCTCAGTTCCAGCGGTTCCAGTTCTTCCCCTCAGATAATTCGGCTTCCATGTTAATCCGCCCAGAGACCCGCCATGAGTCAGTGCTGCCATCTTTAACTAGTTCTGCCTGCCCAGGTTGTGACGAGTGTGTTGAAAATCCAACAGCCCCTTGTAAAAAAAAAAAAAGTGACAAGGAGGGGGCATTCCACATTTTTAATTACTCTGATATAGCCAGAAAAATATGGCAAGTTCTTTTCACAAGGAAAAAAAAGACTTTTAGCAATTCGTTAGATGACTCATGCTCTTTATCTGAAACTCTTCATTTTTGTACTTAAATATTATGATTAGCATATGAATATGATTAAAAGGATTAAAAGGTATTCATTTTTGGATAAAATTACTAAAATATGATATAATACTTTATATTATAGACTGAATAATGCAATTCCTGTCTTATATAAAAATAACTTTTACTGCATTGTTTTTCCAAAGAGAAAAATCACATACTTATAAATGAACAATATAATAAAAACAAATGCAGAAGAGAGGTTGATCTACACTGTCAGCAGACGTATTAACAGTTTTCATACTCTTTGCTATTATTTATATTTTCAGAAGAAAAAAGAATTTTGTGCACCTGCTCCCTCCTGACGTAATGCGAATCTGGCTTAGAGAAGCAAAGAAAGTGGTCCCCGCTTCCAGAAATGAAGGCCACGCTGCTTCCAACGCTGAATGACTTCATCAAGCGTCAGTCCTGTGATATTTACGTCATGCACAAGATGATCTACAATTTATAGTAATGGGCCACAGACAAATGATAATGCTTTTTCTCATTTTTAATTTACATTTTCAATGCAAAGTATACAGTATTGTCACGATTGAGAATGTCCTTATTAAAATTGTAAAGAAAATATTCTAGTTCTTCTTAATGTTATAGCATTATAGAAAAGCAATTGTTCTTTGATTTCCTGGAAATTGTATGAAAATAAAAGAGAACATTAGCATTTTAAAATGCACATTTAAATTAGCTGGGGACAATTAGATGGATAATTGGAAACTGTCATTCCAATTACACTAATGAGAATGACTCAGAGGTTGAAAGGTAAAAGAAAATGAAATACTGAAAGAATTTGGGTGAAAAATTACGATGCTATTTTAAATCACCAAATGAGTCTATTTGTGATATCCCAAAGCATGATATTATTAAATAATAAATTATAGGAAATTTAATCACAGCAATTGTACGTTTACATATAGAAAATACAATAATAATTTCCACACAGAGCATATCATAACAACAGATAAATCATTTTCTATGTAAAGAGTTATATGAAGTCTACATAAACTAACCGGATGGAAAGTATGGAAGAACAGAACTCATAGAAGCATTCTAACATTGAAAGATATTCAGCTTCCCTTAACTAAGAGAAGGCGGCTGTTCAATTTCAAGTGACATTTCTGACATGCCAAAATGGTGGCAGCCTGGATGAGGTCACGAGGGGACGAGGGCAGGACGAGGGCAGGTAAGCAGTGGCTCTGAGGGCAACACAGGAGAGCCTGGCTTGTGTTGATTGCACACCAGTTTTACAAGACCATACCACCGCAGGAGACTGGATAAAATGGGCACATATTTCTTGCTTTAAATGAAGTAATTTTTTACAACTTCAAGTGAATCTAAGATGAAAAATAAAGCTATTAAAATATTAAATATTTTACAAGAGTATGAAAACAAATGCTTACATTTTGTTGGTGGGAACATAAATTAGAATTGCCATTATGGGAAATGACTGGAAGATTACAAAAAAAAGAACAACCCTGCAATTTCTTTATTGGGTTTATACCAAAAGGAAATGAAGGCTATGCGGTGAACACATCAATGGGACATCGGCACTTGCCAATGCAGCACTAGTCCCAAAGCCAGGATCTGAGAACAACTCAAGCGTCTGTACCATTGAACAAAAGATGAGACTTTAGTTTAGATACATAATAGAATATCTATGCACTAGAATATTATTTGGCTACTGAAATGAACAAAATTCTGTCACTTGTGGTGACATGCAAGAATCCTGGGAATATTATATTAAGTGAAATAAACCTCAGAAGCTAAAACCACAACCAGTGATACTTAAAACTGAGAAAAATGCAAAAAGAAATTGGGAGCAGACAGATTGGGACTGGAAAGTTAGATTTATCACATCATTCAAACTGGTGGTTAAGTCAGTGGCTTCAGAGTAAGACTGAAGTTTAGGGTATTACAGTGTTTTTTTTTCCCTGAATTATATCACAAATCAGTTTTAAATGCAAACAAATTCGTCATTTCTTCTTTAGAATACGATTTTCAAATGTCGTTATCTGTCTCATACATTAACAAAGACACATGCAGTAGGGAACACAGTTTTCCTCTTTGTCATGACAGCAGAACATTTAAAGAAATATCTGTCAAACAGGAAGTAAGGACTCTGCAGATGAAAAAATAAATCACAGATTCATGGAAGAGTTATAACAAATTTGCAAGATGACAGGTCTGTGATTTTCTCAAAAAGTACAAACCTAGTTACAATTACTTACAAGCTTTTATAATCTAGCAAAATATTTTCTCAAATAGTTAAGGCCTTGCTCTCAGAATCGCAAGGTTCACTTACTTACCATCTTAATTGTTTTTCTTGCTCAGATACCATACATGACACCCACAAGCTAAGGAGGAAAGGTCGATTTCAGCTCACAGTTTGAAAAGGACGCAGTCCAACGTGGGTAACTGACGATGATGAACTGGTCTGGCAGACGGCCTGTCCAGAAGAAAGCTATGTGCAGCACGGCTAGGCAGGAAGCTAAGAGAGAGAAGGACGGAACTAAATAATTCCCTTCCGGGTCGGGTCATGCCACAGTCAGCAGCTCCGGTTCACAGCGCAGAAAAACTATGGATTAACATCAATGATTGAATTGCCTTCTAGACATGAGAGTTTTGGGGAGACATGCAAATCCAAACCATAGCACCTGCACTTAAAAAGATTTATGTGAATCAAAAATTGGAGGTATGCAAATATAAAAGAATGAACAAAGGGAGAAATTGAAGGAAGCAAGAGACAAACGAAACAAGAGAGAAAATTAACTCTCCCATCACTCCTATTTTCCTAATTTTAGAATTTACCTAAGAAGACATTTTGATGGATATCAAAATTGCCTGACATAATTATTATTTCCTAGTTCTCAAAATATAATCATGACTTTAAAATATTTTGGGAGGTACAAGATGGAGTTAAGATTTTTTTTAAAAAAAAGTGATTTAAATTCACTATCCATGTTTATATCATTTAAATGACCACAATTTTTGTAAGAATTATTAAACTAAAAAGTCATATTAACATTCATTTCTTGTATACTAAGAGCAATATGTTTGTCATGTTCTTCAGTTAAATTGATAAAACAAGAATGCAGTCTCTGTAAAAATATTTAGAGGCAGAGAGACAGATGTCTGGGGAAGTGTTTCCTTTCTTACATTTATAATAGACAAGCTTAATTATCAGCTGGGCCTGAAAGACACCATTGCTTCTGGCATGATGTGGAGTTGGATATGGAGGAGGAAGTTTTCCCAGAAATATGAAAGTCATTTTACTTTTTCTTTTCATCATGTTGGGGATTGAATCCGAAGCGTTCCATGCCAGTAAACGTCTCTACTACTGAGCAACACTCTCAGTAGAAAAAAGTTTTTTAAAAGAACGAAATATTAAAGAAAATAGTGATGTGTCTGGTTATTTATTTGAGTGAAGGCTTGGAACACATTTTAACTTCTGATACAAAGAAATTGAATTTGACTTTTATTTTTAGTGGTGAGATGAAGGGCATGAAAAGTCAAAGAAAACAATGTTCAGGGGAGTAAAGAGTACATAGTTTCTGTGTAAAAATCCTTGAATTTCACTTGAATAGATGACAGCAGAAATGAGGGAACTATCACAGAGATAGATATAATAAGGTGACTAATTTGGTACCTTTAATTTCCATGTACTAGGAGGGAAAACAACATGAAAATGTTTTTGTTACCTTATAAATTGAAGAGTAAACTGACGTTATAGTAGGTGAATTTGGCACTTCAATATGAGTACTGGGATAGTATCTCTTTACTGAAGAAGTTGATATTACTATCGACAAATTTTCAGTGCCCCTTTCTACGAAGATAATTACACAACGGTCTGTCTAATCCTTCCCCGCATTGAACTCCAGCGCAGCAAGTGATCTGCTATGGCCAATAAATTTAAATAGAAGGGATGTCAATTGTCTCCAGATAGCTGAAACCTATTGACTGTCACCTCCACCTTTCTGTATTACGATTGTACTGAAATGAAGCCATTGTATCCTTGGATTTTGCCTTCATTTTGGTTTACTGGAAGAAAATACGTGGTGGAAAAGAAATAAACTTCATTCTTCAAAGTTAACTGAGATATTCAAATTTATTGCTACTATAGTGTGGCCTAACTTCTTCAAAATGATACTCTTTTTAGCACATGGGTTTTTCTTCAACTAGAAATCATGTGTATTAAAGAATAGAACCACAGTAAAAGAGCATTTATTATTTTTGTATTTTCCTTTTTAAAAATAAAAAAATAGCAGCTCGTCATGATTTATTTCCTGTCTAAGTAGTTGAATTTTGTCATGTGAAGACTTAAACCCATCACTGACACAGAAAATAAGATTATGTTGAGATCACATGATTTAGACTAAGCCAAGTAATTTGATAATTAAATTTTGGAGCTAAGAACGAACCTCTTAATTAGGAAATAGAGAGAAGCAAACTAAAGGGAAAGTACTTGATAAAGTTCCATGGAGAAAGGGAGTGTGGAAAAGAAAGGAAACATGGAAAGGGGGATGGATGCTGATCAGCGAAAAGTGTCTGCTAGTCAAGACGCCATTTCTCCTTCCTTCTCACCTTCCTTCTGTCCTTCCTTCCTTCTATACCTCAGATTCTCCCTTCTTCAACAAACAGATAGTGCCAATCGACTATATAATTGTTACCATATAAAATCAACCTGTAGACTTCTATACAAAGAAAAAGTGTCTAGTGGCATTGAGAAAAAAGTAATTTTTCCTAGAGAAAGGAATATTAAATCCAAATATTTGAAAGTTAAGTTAAAATTTTCAAGTAAAGAGGGAAGTTTAAAAGGAAGCCTCTCCAAGCAGAAGGAGAAGCACATATCCCAGCATGGTGTATTGTGGGCATAAATGTGTGACTGTGTGTGGGTACACATAAACATGTGGGTAGATTTCTGTGTTCTTTCTGAGTAGACATGACTATGAGCTTATTTACTAATGGGACATTCATATGTAGCTGAAAGGACTATTTGATGTCCACATAAATATTTATTTGTATATTATCCATACATATAAATATATGTATATGCTTATATAATACATATATATATATATATATATATATATATATATATATATATGTTTCTATAAATATTATTATGATTTAGATCTGACATATCCCCCAAAACCTCATGTATTTGGAAGACGAATGGGTTGTGGCAGTTAATTTAATCATGTGGATTGATCTATTGATTTCACGTGCCATTAGAAATGGCATCCAGTTCACAGGCCTGGGTCATTGCAGTAGTCGGGATTGATCATTGATTTCACGTGCCATTAGAAATGGCATCCAGTTCACAGGCCTGGGTCATTGCAGTAGTCGTACGTCTATGAGATAATTTTAGTGTGAAGACTAGTTGAGGATTATATGGAACAGTGACAGCTGTTGAAATTTTACATAAGGTAATAATGTTATTATAAGTATATTTATATGCAACCTAAGAGCACAACAGCATGAAAAAGATGCTTAGCAACCATATCTCATCATTGTAAGAGAGATGAAATGGAAAGTGAATATTCAGCTCTAATTATTTACCTTTCTTAAATTGTTATAAGCTCATTGATAAAGTCATTAAAGTTAGGTGTGAGTAGTGGATACATAAACCCTCTATAATTTTCTGTATTTCTTGATTTTGAAATGTTTAATTCCTTTGTAAAAACTAAACTCAACCAAAATAGACATTTGAAAATTTTCTTCAGGGCTGTTTTACCCATGGCTTACTCGGAGCTTTGACTTGAACTCGTGCTCGATTCCTCCCTTTATGTTAGTTCTATGTCCAATGCTACCAAACCCTATTGAGTCCATTTTCACAGTAATTGCAGAAAATTAATATTTCCAGGGCACATTCTCACCCTGTTCCTCTGTGTCTAGCGTTTCCTTTCTCTTGGTAGGCTCCATATCCTTGAAACTGGGCCACCAACAGAGCTTCTAACATCTACTCTACCATTTGTCTTGTTTCTCCCATCTCTTCCTCCATAAAACAAAGTTAAGACACAAGCAGGTTTTGAAACTGTTTGAATATTTTCTATCAAACAAATGCAACAGATCTCATTACAGGCCTGCAAGGCTGTGCACGCTCTGGTGCCTTGCCTCTTTTCTAGGGCCAGTGCTGTCCCTGCCACTGGGCTCAAACCCCGCTATAGGTCCAGCCGTGGGCATTGCTAATGACATTTCCTTTAACTTTGACCTCAAATCAAGACACAACCCCCTTAAGTATGTTGTTTCATTTAGGATTTTTTCAACAACCTTTTCTATCAAAATTTAAAAAAAGATAAACACAGGTAATAAATTATTTGTCAGATAAGGTACTCCCCTTTCCCTTAATCTTTCGTTATGTATCACATTCTCTCATTTTTCTCTCTTTGTATTCTTTCCAGCCATACTCTCTGATGTGTTAAACTGATTTGCTTTGTTCCTCTGCTGTGCCCCACCCACAACCTACTGTGATGTATATATTAAATGACAGCAATATTTCCCATTTTGTTTACTGTTTACAATATAGTAATAAAACTTTAATTGACCAACACAGCAACTGAATGAATCAATGAGTGAATGAATGGCTATATACAGGGATAGGTAGGAGATAGGCTGCCAGAGAGGTGCGAATCTTCTAAGGACAGTGAAGCCTATGAAGAGACGGAGTCCATGAGTCATTCTTCAATCAATGCAGATGAAGACTTAGATTAATTTACAGTGGTGAGTGGGTAAAATGCGGGTCTGGATAAGAAACCTGGGAGCATATGCAGCAAAGAATTCTTAAGACATGTTAACAATACACTAAAACATTACTAGATGGGAAGGAGTCACAGAGATTTGAATTGTGGGAAGTCTTCTAATTATGGCTGAAATTTAAAATATTTTCCAGAGATGGTGCTCTGCTGTGTGGTAGGTAAGACAGGCATTATCACCTGTTCAAAACTCCCCATGTAATTCTACTGCTTCAGCAAAGGTTAAGAACCACAAGGCCGGGAAGAAAGAGGGGGAACTAGGCGTGGCCGTGTAGAGTCCAGCTAGAGGGGATCGAGATTATCCATGCAGTTACTCTGAACTTCTCGAGGAACTCAGAAGCGGTGTATTTCTCACTTGTATTTACATAGAGAAGGAAACCATTAATTATCACTATGAATGAAAAAGAAATGAATGTGATCAGAACACTTGGGGCCATATTTCACACAAGGAAATCCAAATAATGGTCCAAACTTTGTCCCCATGCAATCACTTGACTATGTAAATATCTGTATAGTCACTACGGGTTATTACATTAAGACAGAGAGCTAAGCGATGAGAAGGAAAATTTTTAAAAATCAAGATATTCAAATCTGGCGTAAATAAAGCCTTTAGCGACATGTAGAAGTGGACCTCAAAACACCGTAAAGAAAAATTACCGAATGCAGTCAGCCAAGCTAAATTTTATGTTTGCATCAGAATTGGGTATGTTCTACAGGGACACAACCTGAATATATTTCATATGTATCCTTTGTGCAAACGCAAAGTAGCTCCTGGATTATAAGCTAAGTAAAGATAATGCTTGTAAATTTGTTCTTTTTAAATAGCATGCAATAATCAACTACATCAACAAATATTAAGGTTCTATTATGGTAAGCAATGCTTTTATTTCTATTACAAAGCTTATCTAGATCCTGTGCTATTTAACATTTGTTAAAGAAGTGCAAATATGGCAATTAATCCCACCATGAATATGACTAACAGATATAATTTCACATTCATGCAGCATTCTGTGTCTCTAGAGGGCATATGAGTATTAAGTTAAACCATTAGTGGTTAGTCACCAGAACTGTAGATGGAACTAAGAGTCCTTTTCCCCCTCAATAGGCCCCCTGGGATGCAGAAAATGAGGGGGTGACTCATGCTCGGTGAGGAACGGATTACCCTACACAGGTTTTTGTGCCCACATAGATAAACAGTGCTTTATAAAAAAAGTTTCTAGCATTTTTCTAACCACACTCAGTGCCCTGTAATTTCATAGAACCACAAATGTTCAGGGAAAATTCTTTCTGTCCGTGTTCAAAAGGCTTAATTTCATTTGATAAAGCTGGCTTTTACACATCTCCTATGCAGTTCCTTGTGCATGAAAGTGGGTCTGCAGAGAGTAAAATCTCCTGACAAATAAAGCTATAGCTTTTGCTCATAATTCCAGAGAAATAATTTAAATAAAATAAATAAGCTTGTACATTGCGTTTTACAGAGCCAGTGTCCTAATAGTTCCTACTTGTATTTGTGTAGAAGAGCATGAAAACAAGAGGCAACATGATAACTAGAAAGGTGAATCAAAATGATAGCATGTGACGTGTTCCCCAAATTAAAAGGGTGTAACCTAGGAGCCAGCATAAAGTTACACAAGCAAAGAAGAATTCAGGGAAGACAAAATGCAGTAATTCCAAAAATAATGCATTAATATGAATATTAATTGGAAAACAGTAAGAAAGATGTTATCATATATTGCTGAAGAAACACGATTTTTCATAACATTTAAAAGAAAGAATAATTTATTAACATGTGTCAACAGTTTATAAATTTTATACTTTGAAACCAGAAAACTAATGTACAAAAATGCCAAGATATGTACAAAAACTACATGTCCAAAAGTCAGTTTCAAGTATTCGATGAGAATAAAAATATTCAAGATATTTCAGACCAGGGTACTTGCCTTTCCAACAGAGCTAATAAGTTCAACTGATCCAAAAGTAGAGAGAAATACAAAAATAAAAAGATGTAAGTTGCATTTAAGCTAAATTGCTAAAGAGTATTTTTAGAGGGATGAAATAGCATCACACAGAGTTTCAAGAATTGGACAGTATCATGTAGGAAAGAAGAATCCTCAATAATCACAATATTATAGTACATAGAGTCAAGATGAGAGGAAGGAAGAGGACAGTGACATCACCAGTATGCCCGAGAAGAAATAAATGATGAAATTGTAGAATGTGAGTGCATGACGTCATAAATCACCGTCACAGGTCTTGGTATCAAGAGTCATCCATAAGTAGTACATCTGACTTAAAGACTTAGGTATCGTCTCATATGGAGGCCCGAGTGTAACCCATTGACACTTGCCACTCAGTAAGTTCAAAACCAACCTAATTTTCATCTGTGTTAATTTGTAGTCTGCAAGATAGGATGGCACAATGAGTCTTCCACAAGTTGTAAATATTGGCAAATAACCCCAAGGATCTGCAATGACATGGTAATGGATTTTTAAGTTATCCATTATCTGATTAATGGATAAAGGCAATTCCTGAATATAAATAATGGAGTAACATTCTATCAAAAAAAGGAAATTTGGTCATTTATGACATTGTGACCGAACTTATAAAACATCATACTAAGTGAAATGATAGAAGCTCAGATCTCATATTGTCGAATTTAAAAAATTAACTCAAAGAAGATGTAGAAAATTATTAAGGGAAAATTATTAAATTATTATTAAAAATTATTACATATGAAATTTAGTAGAAGTAATGACTTACACCAAACATTGTACAACTATTTTAAGCTCTTAATGTCTCTTTTTTTCTTCACTGATTTTTTATATATCTTAATTCCTTTAAAATGCTTTACTTTGTCTGTGATGCCGAGGCAGGAAAATTGCAAATTTGAGTCCATCCTTGGTAGTTCAGTGATTTAGTGAGACTCTGTCTCTAAAAAAAAAAAAAAAAAAAAAAAAAAAAAAAAAAAAAAAAAAAAAAAAAAAAAAAAAAAAAAAAAAAAAAAGGCTAAAAAGGCCAAGGATGCAGCTCAGTGTGAATCATCGGGCTCACTGGCTCACTCCCCTATAGCACGCATACAAACACACACACAAACACACACACACAATTTTTGGTGTATTTTAGATAAATCTTTCTCTCTTTCTCTTTCTCCTCCTTGTTTTCCTCTCTCTTCCTCTCTTTCTCTGTCTCTCAGACTCTCTTTTTTCTATGTGTGTGTGTTATTATTAATATATTGAGAATTGAACAAATATAACAGTTCCATAATTTTAATGAAATTCTGTTCTTTTAAAAAATTGTTAGGTTAATACATTGGTGCTTTTTTAGCCTGAATGAAGATATCT
Organism: Ctenodactylus gundi; assembly: GCA_004027205.1. Taxonomy (NCBI): domain Eukaryota; kingdom Metazoa; phylum Chordata; class Mammalia; order Rodentia; family Ctenodactylidae; genus Ctenodactylus; species Ctenodactylus gundi. The sequence continues at coordinate 267,830 of PVKB01001923.1, forward strand.
ATTATATAGGGACATCATAGTGCACTATTCTAGGTAAGAGTATCTATCAGTGTAGAAACGGCCCCTTGCTGCCAAAGATACAAATACATTAAGAAAGAAATTAAAGAAGATTCAGAAAATGGAAATACTTGTCAAAACTAATATACAGATGCAATGCAATTTCTATAAAAATATCAATGTTTTTTCACAGAACTAGAAAAAACATTCCTTAAATTCATACCTAATCAAAGGAGACCTAAAATAGCCAAAGCAATCCTGAATAGAAATACAAGGTGGCATTATGACTCTAGATATAAAATTATTATATTACAAGGCAACATTTATAAAAAGTATATGGCAGTGGCACAAAAACAGACAGTTCAGCCAGTGGAACAGACTGAGGATGCAGAGACAAACTCAAGTGCTCTCAGCTGCCTCGTCTTCAAGTCCAGATTCGACGTGAAGCCAAAGCCTGCACTGGGAAAAGGACACCCTCCTCAGCAAGCGGTGCCAGCTGTGTTGGCCATCTACATGCAGAAGAATGAATCTGGGCACACATCTGTCACCACGCACCAAAATCACATCAAAGTGGATCAAAGACCTACATATTAAAACAGAAACACGGACCTTCTGGGAGACTAAAAAGGCCAAAAATCTAAAACATGTAGATGTAGGCAAGGATTTTCTTAATGAGACATCTAATTCAAAACGAATAAACCTCAGAATCAACAAATGGGATCATCTCAAAAGGGTAGTGCACAGCAAAGGGAATTATCAACAGAGTGAAGAGAGAACCAACAGAATGAGAAAAAGTCTTCAGACAGGAGGTTAAATACTAGAGTATACAAAAATAGACCCCTCAAAAAAAAATCCGATTTAGAATGGGCTCCTGAAGAATTCCAAATGGTCAGTAAATACAGGAAATGATGCTCAGCATCCTTAGCCATTAGAGAAATGCAAATGAAGCATTACTAAGGTATCATCTTACCTTAGAAAGAATGGCATATTCAAGAACTCAAGTAGCAATTGATGCTGGCAAGGTTGTGGGGAAAATGAACTCTTTGCACTATTGGAGAATTGTAAACTGGTACAACCACCATGGGGGGGCAGAATGGAAATTCCTCAAAAGGCTGAAAACAAATGCCTCATTTGATCCAGCATACCCCTTCTATCTTTTTAAAAGAGTTAAAAGCAACATATAACAAAGATTCATGTACACCATGTTTATAGAAGCTCCATTAATAATAGCTATAAGGTGAAAGGCATCAAAATACCCATCAACAGATCAATCAACACAAAAATTGTGGGAGATGTACACGATGGAGTACTACTTGTCTTCTATTAAGACAGACAGATTGCGGTTTCTGTAGGTACATGGATGCAATAGGAGAGCATTTGCTCAGTGAAATGAATCAGAAGCCGAAGTTTAAGTACTGCATGATTTCTCTAACATGAGAAACACAAAACACAGCCATTCTATAGAACCAAATAGGAGTGATAGCTATATGTGAGATACCTCGTAAGATTGGCAGGAAGGCCACAGAGGAGGAGCGAAAGGAAGTGTAACATTCATACAATGTGTGTGCACAAAACACTCAAAGTCATTGTACACATTGAGTATATATATGTATGTGTGTGTAACATTACATATGTATGCATATATATATATATATATATATATATATGAGGAAAAAAGCAAAAAGCAAAAGTGAAATAAATTTAAATGTATTCTGCTACACTTGAAAACTATTTGAATTATCAATAAAATTTACTTTGATTTTAGTGTCATTCCCCAAAATTGCCCTTTTCCCCTTAAAACATTCACCAATAATGATTCCCTCGTCAATAATTTCACAAGATTAGCTTCCCAGTATCCCCAAAAGTAAATAAGACAAATTCACATTTTATTAAATTAACTCCAATCTGTGTATGAGATGAAGTTAGCCTTTTCTTTTTCAAGATGTGGATCAAGATATCTTCATTTAGAAACAAAAGACAGAGGGGTAAAAGCTCCCACTATGTGGAAGGGTGTCCTGAGTGGCTTTCTCCAAGATGAAATCATCTTAAAACCAAAAATACTCAGTGATTTTTTAAAGTTTATTCGCAATAATGCTATCTCCAAGTAAGTACTTTTAATGAATTTTAATTGATACTTCTATGAATGGAGCTATTTTTCACACTCTTCAAATCATCAAAGATTCTAAATGTGTTAAGTATTGTTATTGTATTATATATGTAGAGAAAGAACAAAAACCAATCAATCTGGTCAAGGGCTTGTGAAATTCTAAAGCTTAAAGGAGTTACTTGAGTTCATTTGTCCAATCAACAACCTTGCTCTTTGAATCTTATGGGGACGGGTCAACCAAGGTGAGAAGACAATCCCCGAAACTGCATCAACCATTTTGCTCATTAAGACCTCACCATCACTGCCAAGAGATATTTTTCCCTGCGTAGTTTTGTTTGGCATCTGCATCGCTCAAATTAACTGGTTCCTTGCCAACTGTCCATTTCACTTTGGCATATACTCAAAGATTATCTGTAAGAAAATGATTTACTAAATGATTGAAGCATTCACTCACATTACATAAATTATGCTCAAAAATAACTTCATTATATCCCAAGATTCCCTTCAAATTACTTTATACTCCCTATTGTAGAAAATATTCAATGTAGAAAATGGAAATTGTATAATATGGACCTGGTCACAAAGCTAAACTCTCACTTTGAAAACTATACTTTAAAACTATCAACATTGTTAAAAGAGAACCAACAGACTGGGAAAAAACATTTGCCACCAGCATCTGAGATAAGAAGCTCATAACTAGAATATACAGGGAGCTGAAGAAAAGTAAGCCCACCAAAATAAAGGATCCTATTGAGAAAATGAGCAAATGAAACGAGGAGGCAGTTTACTCACAAAGAAGTACAAGTAGCCAATAGATACGTGAAAAGATGCTCAACATCTCCAGCCATAAGGGAGATGCAAATCAAAACAACGCTAAGATACCATCTCACTCCAGAGAGAATGGCCTATATCAGCAAGTTAAATAGCAATCAGTGCTGATGAGGCTGTGGGGAGAAAGGAACCCTCCTGGGCTGCTGGTGGGAGTGTAAATCTGTACAACCACTCTGGAAAGCAGCATGGAGAGCTCTCAAAAGACTAGAAATAAATATCCCCTTCGATCCAGCAACACCCCTCCTGGGAATATATCCAAAAGAGGCCAAAACAACACATAACAGAGATATATGTACACCCATGTTCATAGCAGTGCAACTAACAATAGCTAAAATATGGAAGTCACCAAAATACCCATCAACAGACCAGTGAATACACAAATTGTGGTATTTATACACAATAGAATACCATGCATCTATAAAGTCCGAAAGCATGGAGGCTTTTACAGGCTAATGGAAGAAACTTGAGAACATCATGCTTAGTGAAGTGAGTCAGAAGCAGAAGGTGAAACATCGAATGGTCTCTCTGATATGAGACACCCAGATCACAACTCTTATGGAACTTAAAACAAAAAACAAAGTGAAACGGGGGGTAGGGTGGTGTGGAAGGGAGGAGTGGGTAAGGGGAGGGACTAAAGGAAAGTGGGAAAGTCCTTGTCACCTTGACAAGATGCATAGGTGCACAAAATGCTCAACTTCATTGTAAACCTTAAATTTTGCACTTATACATGTCAATAAAATGGGAAAAAATTACTTTGTGATTCACTAAAATATTTATGTAAGATGATTATTTTGGTTTATTTTAAAGATTTATTTTCTACTCATTGTTACATTTAGTTACATTATGTTTTCTTTAATTTTTCTGATTGGAAAAATTACTGAGATGTTGCATTTTTGAACGTATCTATGGTTATGTGCTAATGATTATTCCTTTTTGTACCCAAAGTCTTTCTTCTTATTTCAATTTATAGATATTTCACACATAGCTGCAATTATCTATTTTAAGCACAAACACATTTAAACAGGTTCATTTCTTATTCTCATGTTTCTGATCTTTAATGCAGAACTAGAGATGCTACAATTATATTTATAAAATAATTTACCATCCAGCAATTACATTTGTTCCAGTGTTTAATATTTTGTCGTTGTTGGAAACAGCATACCCGTCTCTCTCCATGACATAGAGTGAGGATATTATAAGTGTTAGACTGCCACATTAAAAAAGAAAAAGTTGCAAAAATGTTTTTTTAACTGCTAGAAAAGGTTATTATTTCCCTGAGGGCTTAATAAGCAATCTGGTGCCCATGGCTTGCAGCAGAACGCTGGAATAACAGAAGCATTCACACAGCAAACAATTAGAAAACATTTGAGCATGTGTTGGTTAATATACGACGGTGGTCTGCACAGTTTCAAGGTAGGCTTGAGTTGATGGGCTTCCCCATTGTACTCTTCCAGGAGTAGGTGGGCATGGGTATGGTCTACAGATGTGAATGGATCAATAGATCAATGAACTTGGTTCTTAGAAACATGTATGTAAGTACAGCAGTGTGGAAAGTCATAACATTCAGTATCTCCCTTTGGAACGACAGAGGCAAAATAGATATCACAAACTATAAGATAATCTTCTAACCCTTGACGTGCAAATGACTAAACCATCTCAAAGTCCACGCTAGATTTACATTATTTCCAATTTCTTTTGGGATTTATTATTTTGCTCAAATTAATTGTAATTTCTGAAAGTCTCCAAAGAAAGCCAAATAACCTTAATTCACTGATTGACATGCAATTTAGTCACAATACTATTTTTTGAAAAGCAACTAAATATATTGAAGAGTAAGTGTTGTATTGTTCTACATATTCTCACATCCAGAGTCAATTTGGTACTTAATATGATGATAAAATATATTCCCAAGCTATTAAAATTGATAAAAATATTGCTAATAAAAATGTTTTCAACTACATGAAATAAAGATCAAATTGACAAATCCTAAGTCAATGATAGGAAATTGAATTCAGCACTAAAATGAATGAATAATAAAATATGACTAAGAAGTACTGTTTCCAGAGTGGCAAAATGTTTTGCTATTAGGAGATTTTTCATATAATTCGTCCCATAAATTACAATATAAAAAGAGAAAAAAGCCCAAGTCATTTTAATATGAGTCCATAAAGCATTTGTTTAAAAGTTCAAAATCAAAGACATACAATTCAGCAAGTAACAATGAGCAGGACGGTCCATATATTTATATAAAATATTCATAATCAGTTTCATAATTTTATGTGTCATTTTAAGTCTGATTCATATTTTAAAATCATGAGGAAGCTTAGGAACCTGTACCTTCTCTTTTGGGGAGATGCTAATTAAAATTTTGCCAAGTAGATGTTTTAGAGGCATTAAGCACTACCAATATCAAAAATACAGAAAGAGAATTCTCATTATTTGCATATAAGTATAAACAAAAAAGTAAAGATTGCACACTGAGATCTTATGAAAACACATAATAATCAATCTGGTTATGTTATAAAATGCATGCATTCAAACCAATACTGTTCCCCGCATTCCAGATTTGATCTAAAAGATTAGTAATTAAAAAGAATCAATTAATATTGGCACAAAATTAAAAAAAATTAAGAACAATCCAAATAAGAAATTTGTAGCTTAGTACTTCCCAGGGTCAGTGTCAAGAACTGTAAAACAAAAAAAGTAACCAAAAAGAAAGAATGTGGAAAGTCTTTTAAATTTGGATGTAAGCAAAGAGCTAAGAAATTTTGAAAAATAAATATACTGAATATTTACTTTATAAACTCAAGTACATTAAAATGAACTAAAAATTTAAAATCAAGTGGTATCCCAACAAATACAGATAAAAAGATGATTTTGAACAAAACAGAAATTCAAAAATTGTCTGGAGATTAATAAGTGGTTTATTTAATGAAAGTGAATTGGTACAAAATCTTAGAAGACAGTGTTCAAACACACGACAATAAAATAAAATGTAGCCAAATTTTGAACCAATAATTTTAGAGACAAAAAATAGATATCTGCAAAAATAATACTAATATCAATAGTAGGAGTTTGCTCAAATGCATGATTCCTAATGTAGAATGTGTTCACTAAAACATTCTTAATGTATAACGTATTCATTAAGACACATGTTATGAGGACTGGGAACGCAACTCAGCAGTTAGAGTCTTTTTATAGGCAGCTCGAGGCCCCAGCCAGCACCAAGTAAACTGGGTGTGGTGACGCATGCCTTCAATACCATCACTCAAGAGGCTGTATCACGAGGATTGTCATGTGTACAAGGCCATGTTAGCCCACATAGTGAATTCAGGACCTGGCTGAATTTCCGAGTGAGATTCTGTCTCAGAAAAAAAAAAATGTGAAATGAAAATTTAATGATTTTGAAAAATATTCTCTTCATATTTGTGATATTTTCTATATTTTCTAAAATTTTTATGTGTATTCAGGTAGCATTTTGTTAGAGAGATATGTGTTTTTAAATAATTAGTTATTATTCTTAATTTAATTAATTTCTTTCCTGATTTTTAAAAATTCATTAGATTTTTCAGTATAATTATCATCTATACTGGTCCAATACTTTGATGTGCATATGTAGGAATTTAAATACCAATTAATTGAACCCAAAAACCTAAGAGAAAAATAGTAGTTTTTTGTTCATGTCTGCTTAAATATTGACATAATTAAAGGCAAAATATCATTTTACAAAGAACACAATTTTTTCTGTGGAAAATTTGTCTTCAAAGCAAACTTCTCTAAAAGAAATACTTGTCTGAAAGGGTAACTCTATTGAATTCTATGAAGGTCTAGTTTCAATTTATTGTTGGGCATATTCAAAAGGGCAAAGTACCCCAGAGAGTGAAGAACAAATATTAATTGTGAAGAATTCTGAAGACTTAGAGGTTGTGATGGCGCTGAACTACATGGATTTTATGTAGAAAATAAGTGTGGATGTCTTATGATTTTGAAGTTTGTTATGGCATTGAAAGTGTCTTTTGTCACTTAGTGAGGTCAAAAAAATAATTTAACAGATGAATATATCTTTCTTGTTCATAAACAATGGCCAGTCAAATGCCTGAAATGATCAATTTATGTAGATTTGTGCAGACCTGTTGTCCTACCACTTTGAGAGGCTGAGGCAGAGGATCACAAATTCAAGAATTCAAGCCCAGCACGGGCTACTTAGTGACTTAGAAAGACTGCCTTAAAACCAAAACTAAAAGAATGAGCTAGTGATATAGTTCAGTGCAAAGGCCCTGGGCGCAATTCCGAATACAGTAAAAATGTGTTTTCAGATTTTATTGATAATAATGATAGAGGAAAAAGAGCAACTTATATAAACATACTGTCTGGGTTATTTTTGTATCACAGAATCTCACTTTTTTGAATTTCTGCATCATCATTTATCTGCCATTACTTATAAATTTAAATTTAGTATCATTTTCATATTTGTATAACAATCTCATGGTCATTTATGGAAATTGTGGTACGTATTAAGAGAAACATCACCCCAGACAAATAACTGTTACACGCTTAACAAATTTTTTGTAATATACCTATACTTTACAAAATCCACTTTCTGCTTATGCCAATAAAATGCATAAAATACTATAAGAAAAAAGTCATTTCTAGTTGAACTACACTCCTTTCATTACAAAAAAGGAAAAGAAAAATTCAGCAGTTGAATTTTATTCTTTCTTCTAAAATGATGCTTTAGTTCACATTTTTCTAGTTATATCAGAGTAACTGAGACTGAGTAATACATAAGGAACAGAGGCGTAATTTATTTAAAAAAAACGGAAGCTTATGGTCTCACGGTCCTAAAAAAAATCCAAACATAGTAAACAATTCTATCTGCATAAATGTTGCTAAAATCAGTAAAGCTTCCAAGGACTCTGGTTTAGTTTAGCTTCTTTGTTCTTTACATCGGATTGAATTGTACTTTATTACATCATTTATCTAGAAAGTGGCTCAGCTTTGGCAAAGATGACGTTGCAGCAGTGAAGATGCGATGACGTCAATGTTTGCAGATTTTGCATAACAGCAAAATGGGGATCTGAGGATTTAATTAGTCAATTACTTAGTCAACCACTTAGTATGCTATGGGGGATGAAGCCCAGGCCTTCACATTGTGCTACATGCCAGCTCTATTTAATGTTCTCAAAAATGGAACTTAGATGTACATTTTCAAAACAACCAGAATCATTGCTGTAAGTTTGAATCTCTTTTGTAAAAAATATGTTTCCTGGATTCATTACACCAATTATAGTAATGGGAGATAACATGCAGACATTGAAATGGATAAATAGGTTGGCGTAGGAGGAAAAGGACAGAAATAGGGGGAAGTACTCTAGGTTTTACCCACTCTGTGGGGCCCCGACTAGGCCTGGGATGATTGTAGGTAGCAGTGGCTCATACCCCGATAATCTCGATGCTCCAGGCAAGACAGGCAGGCGGGGGGGCTGGGGGGGGGGTAAGGGGGCACTCCTTCCTGTCTCAAACCTAGGATAGGCCACCGCTGAGGCTTCATCACACCCAAATTCCTAATCTTCCCCTGTTTCCACACCCTTACCAGAAATGACCTGGTCAGGTTTCAAAAGACCTGCCATGCAAATTAGACTACTTTCAGACTCCAAAATCCCCCAATCAGTGTATGACCCTTGCCCTGTTACCCGATGGACCCTCCTCCCTTAAACTGTTGATAAGCCTGGCCCTCACCTCCAAGAAACAAGCTGTTAACTCTGATTCAGCCTCCCGGATGTGATTCCGTCCTATTCACGCCGCTGGAGTGCCTGTTCCCCCAGACTTAACCCGTTCTTGGTTGCCGGTGGCCAATCATGGCCAGAAATCCCTGGACCCCGACAGCCTTTCCATTTTGGCAGATCTTCTTAGACGTAATTACAAGTTACTAATAAGTAAACATATAATATATAGTCTAATGTAGAAGTCAGGCACAAGAATTAGTAACAGAGACACAATATGTTGTCCATCAAGTTAATAATCACTGAGAATTACTCCTTCCTCAACAGACAATTCATGTTTCTGGTGTGCCCAAATTTCCAGGGTCTCTACTGCACCTTAAGCTTCTCCTTCACAACTTAATGCATTACCCTCCCTGGACACACTGCCTGGCCTCCAAGTTCGTCCTCTGAAATCTGGGTGGGATCCTCCGTGATGGCACAACTCTTGCACTCAGCATGTTTGTAAAACCAGCATGACATGGACGATACCAATGTCTGTGGCAGGCTTAGGAAGTAATCTGACCTCTTTGTACAATCTCTGCCAAGGCCTCTGAGGTCCTAGGTGGTTCACCATCAGCAAACACTTTTTTCTTTGGCCCTACAGGATGCCCTGGGGTACTATTCTCAGAGCAAGTTCTTTTGACTCTACCACTTAATTGGCAAAGGGTATGGTCTTGTTGATTCCTTTCACATGCTCAAGACATTCTTTTAATAGATCTACTTCCAAGCAGTTGGCTTCTTCTTTATTGCTAATCTCCTTAAAAACCACATACTCTTCTGTCCTTTCCTCCTGCCTCTCAGCATAGAGCTGGCTAAAAGCTATAAGCAGTAATCATGCCACAGCCTGAACACTGGGTTTCTTTGAGATTTCCTCCATCAAATTAAATAGTCCACCACCTTTAATCCTAGCTTCAGTCAGAGTCTCTGGACAAGAGCAAAATGCAGACACACTTTTGTACCGGAGCATAGCGCACATGGTTTTTAGACCAATTGCCTATAAAATCCTTTTTCCCATCTGAAACTTCTTGAGCCTGAACTTTAACCATCTGCGTGTTTATCAGCATTCTGGTCTTTTGGGATACTACCAGAATCTTCCCAGAAACTCAGCTCAGCATCTTCAAACCTTTCCAAACTCATCATGTAGACCAGCTTCAATGGCTTCTGAAACATGTTGCCAGGTAAAGTCACAGTAGTGACGCCACTTCTCTGGTACCAGTTTCCATCTTAGTTACTTTCCCATTGCTGGGACAGAATATCCAACATCTGGGATTTAAAGGAGGAAAGACCTATTGTATCTCCCAGTGTGAGAACCTCACGTCCCATGCATGGGCAGCTGGCAATGGTAGATGCACTTGACCTTGACGGAAATGCAGACAAAGGAGAGATCTTCACAGCAGGGCAGCTGGCAAGTCAAGTGAAGGACCAGCAGCGCCACACTTTCAGCTTCTGTGACCTGCCTCTTCTGGGTCACCTCTCTTGTTCTGTCCCCTCCAACCAGGCCCCGCCTCGTATGACAGATTGGTATTTCACAACATTCAAATACTTGAGGCTTTGAGCGAGGGTGGGAATCCAGTTTGAGACCATAATAATAGGTGTGCAAATAAGCTGTCATTTTACACATCTCTGTCACAAATACTACAACAGTATTCAGAGAAAAGAGACATTTGAATACAGCAGGTGATCCTATAAGTTAATTTACATCAAACTTAAAAGTATTAACTTTCTTCCTTAAAAAATGTATGTATGTATGTGAGAGTGACCACTGGGGTAGAGAAAGACGGGAAAGATGAGTTGGTGATGAGGAAAGTGAACAGAGATAGGAGTCAACGTGCCTATGCCAAGCATCAACGTTGACTACCAGCTGGGTAAGGCTCCGGACGATGGAAACGTCATACTAATCACGCATTGTTCCAGCATTTTTTTTTTTTGCAAGTACTTTCAGGCCTACTTACCAGGAATAAAAATAACAATGGAAAAAATTAGAGCTAATCAAAATAAATTGGACTAAAGTTCAGTAAAAATTAATGTTGGTAAAAGGCATTTCAGTATGATTCATTACTTTTCCTGAGAACTATGCTCTATGAAAAAGCAATGTTTTTGTGTTTTTAATATTTTTTCACTTTGCTTTTCTAGAACATCTTTACTCTGACTAGTAGACTATAATACAACTCTAATATAAATAATGTATTTTCTGCACAACAAAATCTCATTTAATTTCTTGTCAGTTGGCTTGCATTATAAAATCAGTTTTATAGCAAAACATTTTCCAGAATAGGATTAAAAAACAGTATTTTTGGTTATCTATTAATGAAATGGTTACATATTTAACATGTGTCATATTTGCCTTACTGAAGTATTTCAACATAGATGCCAAATTTGTTCAAAATGATTTATAAGCACATCCATTCAGAAAACATTCATACATTACTAATCAAGAATGTACTAGAGATTGAACTATTTTATTAACATATATGAAATCATCTAATTTTCCAAACAGTTCAGGTATCATTATATTTTACAAATGAGTAAAATATGCTAAAAATCTTTTAATTGTTTTCAAGGCATATTGTAAGTATGTGAGAAAAATGTGACAGGCAACTAGGGAAAAAAGTAAAGTAACTGATAATTAGATGGTACAGGCTTTCTTAAATGCTTTTTAAAACAAATAGTAGGAGAATCAATAATTACATAAGTGTGTCATTTTTCCAACTTGGACTTGAAGCAAGAATCAGTTGTTTTTCTAAGAAATATGAGCAGATATTTTTAAATGAGGAATTGTGTACATAAATGTAAATACATAAATATTTACATTGATTCTAATTTATGGAAGTCCTTGATTTTTGGTTTTGAATGATTTCATTAAAAAATTCCAGGCAGTAAGTGAGATTCAAAGATCTTGGAAAATAAATAAGCTCCCTTTAGAGATTTATGACTAATTCTGCATCTTTGTTTACTATTGAGGCATAAGTACCGTATAATTTTCACAGCGATAGATATGCCAAGTGCTTCTCATTTGATAATATATTTTATAAAATTCTCTCATTCTGACAGTTTAAAAGGAACCTAAATTTCTCATTTTCCAGTTTAATAAAGAAAATAGCTATGGCTGATGGATTTATGTGATATAAGATTTGTTGAAAAGAAATAAAATTATAAATCATGTCTACATAATTTGGTCTTACCAGAATAAATACAATACATATGGGTAATTACAAAATAGTTTTACTCTTAAGAAACTAAATGATTTAAAAACAATTTGTATTTGGTCTCGAGTATTTCTAGTGATCCAATTTTGAGATTATTTAAAACACAAGATGGTCTTTAGTTAACAATAGGTATTATAATAAATGTAAATCATGACAAAAATATTTTTGCTAAACAAAATATTAAGAACATTTTTTGCTGACCTCTAACATTTAAGAAGAAAATAAGATTCTGAAAAAACATGTCAGATGCAAATTTTGAAGTACATATTTTTATCACTGTGTACATTATAATAATTATGACACATTCTCAAGTACTATTTAAGCAATTATTGTATATTAGGTCTGCTATAGTTATGAAAAAACATACAGAAATTTAAATCAGACTACAAGAAAGACTATCTCAAAAGATAAGTAAATAAAATTAAATCACAGAGGTGATGGTTATTCAAGGGACAACAGAGAAAAAATGCAAAATAGTTATTTGGTAAAACAGAGGACTAAGTGATATCCTTGTCAGTAAGCCTCCAGAAATCAGCCTCAGCGCAGCTTTTCCTGATGGGCTCACAGGAATTAGGAAAAGACTGTAGAGACAGGTGGTTTAGGGGAGGTCTGAGGCCCAAACTTAACAGGAGCTGCCTCAGCAAAGCAAGCTGGGAGGCCTCTCTCAGGGCTGGTACCGGGCTGTTCCACAGAATGGAGATGAAGATGAGCTATCTCTTTTAGGTACGGCATGAAATGAGGCCTGAGACGGTGACAGTTTATTACAGTATCAGAGTCTGGGCTTCATGAAGTTTCTAGAAGACAATGTAGCAAATGACTACATGTGCACATAAACAAAAGCATCAGTAAAGTAGTACATTAAAAGCAAGAAGAAGAGTTGATTTTTTTACATGATACAATCAATATCAGGAGTCTTAATATTTTTGATTCAGTGAAAATAAAACTAAAGTAAACCTACCAAGACCAATTGGTTGAAATCATGGGAAGACTCCTACAGGCTGCCGCACTATATAAACCAATGAAAACACAATAGAAGTACAGAGGTGATGGTTATTAGACCTGAGCTTTAAAGAAATCAACAGGTTTTGCATTTTCTTTTCCTATTTACTTGATTCTAAGTGCCACAAATGCAACGCTATCCAATTTGCTATGATACATGCAATAGCAAACCTAGGACTTAATGTAAATGAGCAATATATAATTATTGAACCTTGATTGGAAAGATGAACAAAATAGTTACCGACCAAAAAAATCAAATTCAACTTCTGAATGTAGAAAATGATATAAAATAGTAGCTTAACGATAAGAATGTTTTGCTGTATGGAATAGAAGCATGCGAACAATTTCTGAAACGCACGATTTGTTTGGAAAGAGAAACATGGAGCAGACGCTGACATCACTGACATCAAGGGAATTCACTTCTTGGATAGTTCAGAGAGAATTGCATGGAGTATGCAAGAACCAGGTGAAATATGTAGATTTATAAATAATCTTCATAGAATACAGAACTAAATTGAAGGGAGACTCCAGAGAGGAAATAGAGAACTGCTTTATTTGCTTTGCAAAACTATCTTACAACTAACTAAGAAAACATTGTCCCCACCTAGCTAAAGGAAACTAAAGTCAGGCAAATAAACAGAAGGAAAATATGCAGGAACATATTACAAAATAGTTCATCTTTTAGCATGACATTTCTAAATGTCACTTTGGCTGCTGTTTGGAAAAACAAGGATGGTCCCCTAGAATACATTAGCAACGGACACTGAGTGGAAGAGGTATTTATGGTATGAGGCATATATACCATATATAAAAAATAATGTCTGCAACAAATTGTTCAGACATTTTACATCTTGTGAAATTTAAAAATGAAATAAATTTCCAGAGTCTCAGAGAATGAATACACAAAACCAGATAAAATTCTACTAAAATCCATAAAGTGTGCTATTTAGCATCGTGCTGTACTTCCTGGAGACCTCAGTACCATAACGTTTCTACCCAAGGGCTGTTTTACTGGAGCTTCGCACCAAAGGCCCAGAGGACTCACAAAGAAACGCTGTGACGTGCAGAGTGGGAGAAAGGTGAATTTCAAAGTCTCCTTATTCATTTCAAACACCAATTTTCTTGGCTGAATAATGTGACTATTTTGTACTTGTATTCTATTATTTTACAACAAATAATGTCTTGAAAATTCTCTGTCAATAAGTTAATACATTAAGAAAGTTATTTGCAGAAGAATATTTGTAAATGTATTATAAATCCATCTTAAAGACATAATATTTGTCTTAGTGTCAAATGAGTATGTGAACACTTTATAATACTTATATATTTTAAATAATTATATATCTAGTTTTGCTTGAAAATGAGGTAAATTCTTAAAAATAATTTTGCTGTCATTCTTCTACATTTTTTTGGTATGTATAATTTAAACAATTTTGTATAAAAGTCACAGCTTCACATGCTAAATGTTTTTGAAGAAACAGAGATTTGTATTTATAATACATATTACAAGTACCAAATTACATAACTTATCACTTTAAAATAGAGACATTAAAATATTTTCTTGTAATATCTGTACATTTATTTGCTTTCCAATATTTCAAACTGAAATTCGAAATATTTTTTTGCAAGACAGTAGAATATTTGTACTAGTGAGGTAACAAAGTGGAGGGTGAGTCACGTGGCTTTCCTCCACCACTGAACTGCAAGCGCTCAGCGCCTGTGACGAGGGGCCGGAGGGGGTCAGAGTTGAGGTGAAGATCCGTGTTGTGTTGCTGCTGCCAAGAATTGTGGCAGCAACAATCGTCAGTGCCAAAGGACATTGTGTCCTCATTCCCTCCACACTCTGAAGACCTTTGGCAAATTCTGTGAGATGAGAGCATTTCCATTGTAATAAAAACACAAACATTTAGAAAACTAAATAATTAAAAGAAATGTCTGTTATTTATTGTGTTCTACTGTAGACTTCTGGGACAGGCGCATGGTAGGAGGAGTTAGTCCTCCACAGGATTAGACAACAGGGGTCCACATACCAATACAGAAAACTTTCACCCATAGTTCATTGTACAAAATAGATTAGAACTAGAATCTTAAAATGTATGTGTGCTTTTTCTGAAATATTGAAAGAGATTACATTGAATCCATGCTTGAAGATCATTTCTCATGTAGTATAGATATATTTCCTTCTTAACTCCTGATATGCATACAATTTCTCAAGTAGTTAGGAAAGCATTCCAGATTTAAATTCCTACGTCTTTTGAAATAAAAGCATACCATGGGGGAAAGTTACTTGCATCTAATTTCATTCTATGGAAATTCGAATTTATTGAGAATTGTTTTTGCAGAGAAATAAATCTTTTTATAAGCAAGACAAAAATTAGTCTGCCAATAGAAGGACAAAGAGAGATTCTTAAATACAATTTGTTCAGGAAATGAAATGCTGATAAAAACAGAGGAGAAAAAAAAGTACAAGGAATAATCTTTGTGATTGGGAAGTAATTGTTTAAGTGCTCCAGTCAGTAAAAGATTCTCTATTGACTTCACCACAAGAACTTCATGATGAGAAGAGAACACTTCTCCGTCACCTAAAGCATCCCACATTCAGCGTGTGTCATTGTGTGTGTGCCCAGCTACATCCATTTGCGTTAACTCATTTTAAAATAATGCTGATTTTAAAGAAATGGGAAGACAGCAACATGCATCTTAATGTTTTAAATTAACATTTGCATTATAAACAAACGACATAAGTTTCTATTTTCCAAATTCAAAGCCTGTGCTATGGACACTGCTTCTCCTTTTCTTTTCTTTTCTTTTCTTTTTTTTCTTTAATTTATTCTTTTCTTACAGGAAGGAGAATGAGCCCAGAGTTTACTCTGATTTACTTTCCAGTCCATTTGTAGTTTTGATTTTGAGACAAGGTCTTGCTGTCTCATTTAATTGCCCAGGCTCTCTTAAGTTTGTGGTCCTCCTGCCTCTGCCTATCAGTATTGCGGTTGCAGCCTTGCAACCCTGGCTCAGCTTGGACACTGCTCTTCTTATGGAAAAGGAGACATATTGGTTGCATTTTACTTTGTTTTTGCAAGCATTTCTCTGTGGTATGTAAGCACAATGTCATCCAAGCAAAATCTCTGGGAAGTTTTCTGTGACAATAACAAACGGGTCCTCACAATGTTCAAAAGGAGATACAGAAACTGCTCACTCAGATTAATATCTTTGTAAAAATTATGAAATCTTTCATTTATCAGCAACATTTGAAAGTGGTAAGTTTTAGCAAATGGCAACCAAGTTGTCCAGATGGTAACTAAAACATTAAAATTCTGGAGAAACTTAAATTTCTGAAACTTTTAATCAAAGTTTAATTTCAATAGCTTCTGTCATGCACCTTAAAATATCTCATGTTGCTATTTGGGTCCACTAGTCTTCCACCATGGCATGGTTCTGTATAATTTTGATTGGTATTAATTTAAAAAATCAATTCAAATTAATTTTCTGTTATATGAGTATTGTTGACACAGGCTATTTAATGTCTCTAAACTTTAATATTTCCTTTGTAAATCAGACTGTTAGTAACAGTTCCACAGGCTCTATAGATTCATAAATATCAAATTATGTAATGTATGTAAAGTGCTTCACATAAAATATAAAAAACATTGTGCTGCAAAACTGATTTTCCTTTTCTTTTTCCCTTTCCCTTTCCCAGTTCAGCATTACTTCAGTGCTATTGGAATGTAAATATTAGACCTTTGTTACGGCTCTCATGTCTACAAGAAAATAATGATATTTATTTTAGGTATTTTTATTTTATTTATTTATATTTTTTTTTGAGACAGGGTCTCGCTCTGCGAGCCAAGCTGGCCTGAATTCACTATGGCGCCCAGGCTGGCCTTGGACTCAGGGCAATTCTCCTGCCTCAGCCTCCTGAGTGCTGGGATTACAGGCGTGTGCCGCCATGCCCAGCTTATGTAGTGCTGGAGAATCGAACTCGAGTACTTAGCACTTGACTTAGCGCTTGCTCAAGCGCTTTAACCACTGAGCCATTCCTCCAGTCCCTATTTTAGGTTTTTTAAAAACAAATGTAAATATAAATGCATACCCTACTTCATAACAATTGTATTTAATCATGCTTTTTGCTGTATCCATAACTGTCACTTGATAATTGTCAAAAAAGTACAAATTCCCAAGGGTAGCCATGATAGCAGTCCTTTCCTTTGTTCTCACAGCTGGCAAGATGGACCCACAGCCCAGCATTTCTGGTGGATGTTGCATTATTGTGGCGAGTCAGCATATTTATGTAGATTCTATGTCACTGGCGTTATTGTATTCAAAGATGATGTTGTTTTCATACTGAGAAGTACATAAGTGATCGCAGATATTCAAGTCAGGACAGCCCGAGACGAGGCAATGCAATTATAAGTCAGACATTAGAGGAAGAAGCAATTCACAGAAAATCACTTGAGCATTTTAATGCCATGTAAATAGATTCAAATAATACCCTAGGAATTATGAAAGCATTTTAAATGTGGAATCTTTAAAGTTTCATAAAATCCCTGTAGCAAAGATGAGAGATATTCACAGGAAGCTAAGATTTCTTCAAGTATTATCCCATACTTTTAGCTTCCAAACGTAACCACAGGGTCTCTTCTGGAAGTGCATTTATGTTCATTCAACTGTTCTCACAATAGCAAATGAAGGACTAGAATACACATTTGTTGTATTGCAGGTTTCTCCAAAATTTAAAATTGAAGGATGCTCTCGAGGAGAGAGCCTCGCGAGGCTTGGTAAGTAAATGACTCTCAGGTGTTGGGAAATTCCTGAAACTTAACCAGAGTCACGAGGCCCCTCTCCTAGGATATAAAATCAGTGAGCAATTGCTAGGGAGAGATTCTCCTACTAGCTGAGATGCCTACAGTCACGCACTGTGCTCCAGGGAAGCAGGCACTGTGAGTTGTCACCCAGACTAGGATGGGCTTTTCTGTGATGTAGCTGCCTTTAGTCACTCCTGCTCCGGTAAGAAATTCCTCACCCATACTCCTGCCATCATAATAAACTCCTTGTTTCACCAAGTTAGAATTTAGTGTAGTTATTGCAATGATGGTCTGTCACCTGTGGCCTTTCTGGGGTGAACAGAGAGTTGTTGTGTCCTTTTAGAAAAAGTTGAATACAACAACATTTCTGAAGAATACTGTAAACGCAGTTGAGCTGAGTGAGCCATGTAAGAGACATTAGAAGATGTCTTTTATTTCATTCTACTTGTTTCTTAGAACGGAGGTCTTTTTAAAAAATCAATTCCTAAATCTAAACATGATTAAGTTTCCTTGAAAGCTGTTATCCAATAAATCAAATTCTCCTTCTCCCATACAAGATGGTAGAAGTGTAAGTATGCACAGTCTTTCTTGAGATATTTATTGTAGACATTATGAAGATATTGACTTTGGGAATAAGGGTATAGCTCAGCAATTAGAGTGCTTGTCTAGGAAGTGTGAGTCCTTGGTTTAATCGCCCAGTACCACAAACTACCTGGGCATGATGACACATTGCTGGAATCACAGCAGTTGGAAGGCTGAGACAGGAGGATGGCCATAAGTTCAAGGCCAGCCTGGGCTACATAGTGAGTTCAAGACCAGTTTGGATTACAAAAAAATACCCTGTCTCAAAAAAAAAAAAAAAGATATTCACTTCAAGGTTATGTGACTTTTTGCCTAAATTCAAGTGCAACCAAATTTATTTAACAATACAGGAAAAATCTGAAGTGTATGATGAAATGAATGTCCCTCCATAGACACTGTGCATATGGTCATGTCTAGCTGTATGTCATCCCACATCCTAATCTTTCTCTCCTCACAGGAAACAGTCTGGAATTTCATGTGCAATGTGCTTAAGATTTTTCATTTGTTTTATTGTGGGAATAGCAATTAACATAAAATCACTCATAAACATGCACTAAAATAGCACTGAGCATAGGTGAAATATACCTACACCATGGCTTGCATAATACGACTCTAGAGTTTGCATACCTGAGACCTTTTTACCATTACATTAGCAAGTCCTCATTTTTCTCCCCCTTGTCATTAGCAATCATCACTTGGCTTTCTCCTTACATGAGTCTGACTTTGCACGTGTAGAATATTACAAGATCGCCCTTCTATGATTGGCTTAGTTCATTTAATTTAGCATGACTCTCCCAAAGTTCACCATGATTTTGCACTATTACAAGATTTTTTTTAAATGTGTAGTGTTCCATTGCATACATGTATATGTGCCTTGCTTTCATTATCTGCTCATCTGTCAGTGGATCTCTTGGCATTTGTGAATAGTGCTGACGTAAACTCAGGGATGCTGATATCTTGTTCTGATATTTATTTTAATTCTTTATAGTATGTGCAAAGAAATGGTATTTCTGGATCAAGGCTTGAGGCATCTTGAACTGAAACTATGTTATAAAGTCACAGTATTAAAAACGCATGATGGGAGCTTGACACACGTGTGGACATTGGAACAGAAGAGAGAATTCAGAAATAGTTTCATTCCTGTGCAGTCCACTCATATTTGAATATATATAAATATAAAGTAAGGATAGGATAGTCTCCATCTATGTGCAGTGTTGGAAGAATATGCTATTGACAGAAAATAGAAGTGAACACTTACCTTATACCGTACACAAAAATCAACATAAAGTGAACTGAGATTTAGATTTAAGATCTGAAGCTATAGAATTTCCAAAAGAATACATAGAGGAAAAGCTTCATCATGTTAGTCTGGCAATCATGTCATAGATAAGGCTCCTGAAGCAAAGAAACAAGATGAGTAGGACCTAGGACTACGCCAAATGGAAGAGGATCTCCCCATCTCCCCATTTAATGGAGCAAGGAAACATGTACAGAATTGCAGAGATAGCTGGAAATAACATGTTGTGGTTTAAACACAAGTTGTCCGAACAGATTGTTAATTTTTTCTATGTGTATAGAATTTTGGGACTCCGTACATTAAATTTAGTACTTGTGTAATGTTTTCAGGTCACTCATTTTGCTTCTAATATCATGGAAAAATAATCCTGAGCATCATAGAAATTGTATATTATATTATAATTTGTATTTTAATTTTTTTGAGTGTATGGTGAGCTTTCGTACAGTCTGCATAATGTTTCCCAATAGCCACATATTGAGTACTTTCTGTGTTTTAAGTAAAAAGTGACTGGATTGGAGAATCCGGGTCCCTGAGACTTGACACAGCAGGAGAGAGGGTGAATTGTTCTCTGCATCCCTTTCCCCTCTCTCTAATTCTCGCGTTATTCATTGAGTATCAGCCACTATGACGTAAGCATTTTTCCTACACACGATTTCAGCTTTAAAGCTAGCCAACTATGGACTGAAACTTCTGTAACTGTGAGTCAAAAGCCACCTCTCCCTTTGTAAGTTATTTAAGCTACATATTTTATTCCAGTGATGGAAGATTAACAAATAACCACTATCTACAAGAAGTTAATTTTCAAAATATAAAAATAATTCTTACAATTGGATATAAGATGATTGAACATCCTAATCAAAAATACTGTTAGAGGAATTAAATTGACATTTCTGTAAAGCAGTTATTTAATAATTAAAAGCCTGAATTAGTAGTCCTCAATGAAATGCAAACTAAAAGTAAACTGGTTATGATTGTTATTATCAATACAACCAAAAAGACAAACTGTTCACAAAAATATGGAGAATTTGGAACATTTGTATGTTTCTGGTAGAAAGGCAAAAATAGTGTTGGAACTGTTGAAATGCATTCCAAGTCCCTCAAAATATTAAGACTATAATATCCTTAAGATCGTAAACATCAATTTCCACTGTATGTGTGTCAATATGTATATTGTTAAAAATATATACTGTTTTAATTTGTCTTTAATATTAATACTTGTAAAAATAAAATTATCTTAGTATTCTGATACTTGGTTTTTTCACTTAATGTTCTCAAAATTATGTTGCATGAAACTTACTTATTTTCACTCCTCCAAATAATTTCACTATTTATCTATTCAAAAGTCCCTAATCTTTTTGGCACCAGGAACTGATTTTGTGACAGACAGTGCTGCATAGTTGGGGAGAGTGTGGTGTGGCACCAGCAGCTGCTTCAGCTCACCTAGGTCATCGGGACTCAGAGTCTCAGTAGGATCCTGTGACCCAGATCCTTGGCATATCACAGTGGGGTCTTGCTCTGACTGGAAGCCAGATCCCAGGGATTAATGACAGAATGGGGAGTGAGAAGTACTTTTTAAACTATGGCACAATTTCCCTTTTAGGCGGATTGTTACTATTGGAATTACTTGTACCAAAGAATGCAAATTTATAGTGCAAAATATATTCCAAAATAGTCCCAGCAGTTTATCCTCCTAACAATGGTAATGTAAAACATTCTGACACACATCCTAAGGGCTTGTGGCATTTTTAAATTTTATAATTTTTGACAATATGTAATACTGTCTCTCTTTGAACTTGGCCAAGAACCACCTGTGTTTAGCCACACAAACTCTATACCACCACACTTTAAACCAACTATTCTCTTCAGCAAACAACACCTAAAATTTGTCTTGTCCAGAGTTTTGAGCTAACACTGAAAGCATTACGGAGTGAGGTAGATTGTCTCCCCCCAACTGCACATGCTGAAAACCTGTCTTCTTCCCGTTCACTTCTCTGTTCCTCGTGGGTGTTCATTCTCTATTATTCATTTCCACGCAACTTAAAATGACTCCAAAATATCTAAGTAATGTATCATGGGACAATTGATTTTTATAGGTCATTTCATTTAAATATCATTGTAGAAGAAAATATGATAGAGCTTACTTAGTATTTCACCATATGCAGTCGTCAGTAAAACTTCACCACGATTTTCAGAATTTATTTTTTAAAGTTTCTACATGTCTGTGAGTTACAATAGAAAAATTACGTATTAAGAATCAACATCTTTCTTTGCCCTGGATAAAATTCCAGTAAATGTATTCATTTAAACCTTCACCAGACACATGTTCATGCATGAAATTATTGTTGTAGTACCTATAAAAAGTGTGACTATTTTATAGAATAAAAACAAAAATGTTAAACCTGTTACAAAAAATTTAATATTTTGAAGGTTGATTAAACTGAGTTATAGGATTATTGCTTTAGAAATCAGACATGCATAACTTGCAGGCTGCCATTTTTGCCCTTGATCTTATAATAAAGAATAAAGAAAAATTTACCACTTATATTCAGTACATTAACTATGTTAATACTTAGGTGTATCTCAAGACAAATTATCTGTACTCAAAAAGGACAAAAAATCAGATAAATATACCTGTTAAAATATTGTAAAATTACAACATATATTAAATATAATCTATGCAATATATATTAAAAATAAGATATATGTCTTTGAAGTGATGTATCCATTGAGTATACACATAAATATTCAATATTCTCTGATTTAATGTAATTTTTTAAAATGGACTCTGAACACACAAATAAAACCAATTGCTAACCAACTGCTTCCCATACACCCTACCTAAATACTCAGTTATACTTAATTTCAAATGTTGGGTTGCGTTGTGTTCTCTCTCTCTTTCTCTCTCGCCCATCATGTGTTTATTTCAAATCTGCCCGCCTCCTCCCTGCCTTCAGGCACAGCCCAAGTTGCCTCCTCCTCAAAATCTTGCGGCAGTTTTTTTTATTCAGGTTTATATAATCTCTTTTCAAAATTCAAATGGTTCCTCGAAATTTTCTATTCTCTCTCACATATATTTACATATCCAATGCTAAGACAACCCCTGCATTTAATTGATGTTAAATTTTTCATAGTGTGTTTTATTATATAAAAAGTACACAGCTTGAACTCATTTGAATCTTATGAACTATTTTCTCATGTTCAGATCTGATCATTTAAAACATATTTCTAAAAACATGTTTTTCTCTTAGATGATGAATATATCACTTTTAAAATAAATCTATTGACATGAAATTAGTCTGTGTATTCATAAATACAAGAGATATGTGCATAATGTTTTTTCACAATTTAAAAAAAAGCTGGAAGTTGGAGACTATACTTCCATCATTTTTACATGATGCTTTCAGTGTGGACACTGAAAATAGGTTCAATGTTCCTTTTTCTAAGAAAGCGAACAGGAAGTAGACAGGTTAGATGGCAAGAGTGACACAATCTAAAAGCATAATAGAAATTCCATACAAGACAAAATTAAAGATGACATATTCTAAAGGCCTTGACATCGAATTTGTATACTAACATGTATACTACAAGTGTTTCTTCTGTATAAAGGAAGGACTTAAGTTATCACAAAGTCTATACAAAGTCTGTATGTTTATTTAAATTATTTATTAGCCAAATTTTAACAATAAATGACTTGTAGGTTGTGCAGTAGCTAGAAAGGGATGTAATAATAGTGAAAAGTCTCTTAACATTTTATTTTTAGGGCCAGAACATATTAATAAGAAGACATAGAATGAAAGAAGAGATCGAAATATGTGGAGTATAATGAAAATAACACCAGGACAAGATTTCTGTGTGGAAGGTTTCTGATGAGGGGGCTGAGCCCAGGAGGTAGAGTGGTCCTCTTCAACCACTGAAGCAGGAAGCAAATATCAGAGACACAGCCATCTCATGAAATGGGATGAAACAGTAAAAAATACTCAAGGGTGCTCCTGTTCCCGGGGCGTCCTTTGCCTCCATACCTACAGGGATAACTCATTTATTCTCATCGTGACTTTGTAAAAATATCAGATGTTCTCCTTTAACCTTCCATTCAGGCTCCGCAGAGGTTGCTTTCCATCCCCCATTGCTTGTTTTAATTTTCACTAACTTGACTATTTATGATTTGGAACAACAGCGTATGAGACAACGAGCTGTGTTTGGCGCAGTTACTCAGCACCACCAAAGCATGACCAGGAGTCCAATAAATATCAATATGCATGAAAGAAATGCTCCTTCTGTCAGTATGCAGTGGGCAAGGGGCGCAATCAGAAGCTTCAGAACGGATGAAACCGCTCGAAATGGAAAAGCTTGCGGAGAATGCAAGAGCTAAGTGGTCCGAGACGCGCAGCAGTCGTTCACGCCACGCAGGACCATTAGAGAACCCGTGGGAATTTGGAGATTGGAAATCTGTCCGGGTAGCACTTTCCACGCGTCATTAATTTCCACAGATGTACTTCAATCATTCAGCCTGGTAGTAAGGAAAAGTTTGGACTAAAGAAGATAATATGAAAATCATAATAAAGATAACATGTTGGATAGCAAATCAAAAAAGCAGTACCATTGAGCTAGAAGATTTCTGGAGAGAATAGCAATTGAGCCCCGTTTTGAAGAAAATCATGAGTTTTGCTTAAAATTGAGGAATGTGGTATTCTGGATTAAGAAAAAACAGATGCACAGGAGCTAGCCCCACATCGATACCATGCTTTAATTGCAATCCAGTTTAGTTTCACCATGAAAACAGAGGTGCTAATTTCTTTCATATTATGTGGCATTTGGAGAGCCACGATGTTCTAATTAGCTTGAGCACACACAGAGATGGTAATTAATCAAAAATAAGTTAAACCTTTTTTTGTAAATGGAATATATACTAAAAAAGCATGGAAAGCTATGGTAGTAAATATAATGCAGAATATATGAATATTTGGATTAGTGTAGTTTTTGATTTTGCTAGGGCAATTGCTAATCATATTATAGACTTTTTATGTAAGAAAAAATAATTCTTTTTTCCGTTTTTCTTCCATGCAAGTACTCTAGACCAATTAAAACCACAAGACACCTCATATTTAAATGATAACTGAGAAATGGAAAAATCATAATTTTATGTTTTTACAAAAATTACAATTTGTTTTGGTGTAGTAGTTTCTAGCAACATTCTAATAAAGCTGAAATCTCTGGCAAAATCAAGGGAAAGTATATAAGCCTCCTCTTCTTGTAGAATGAGAAAAAGAAAAAAAATATTCAGAATTGCAGGAAAGATCTTATGGAGGAAAGGCTGGAAATTAGAATTCACCTATTTGCTAGAAGCTTCGGATTTCACTGGCCGCCGTGGAGACCTCCCTCCATTTCTTTACTTCTCAGACGGATGCCGGAACTGAATCCTCCTGTGGTAGCTGAGGAGCACGCGCAGCTATTATATTTTGGACTCTATACGTAAGTAATGGGAATATTGCAGGCATGAGCTTCAAATCTCATTTGAAATCTCTGATTCTAAATCTCTTTACTTACTATAGCTATTCTAAGAATTGATCAACTGTCTCAAGGAATGCATTGAAACAATAGAAAACTGCTTAAAGGGGGCCGCTTTTCAGAATTATTGGCCTCTAACACCCCCCCCACACACACACACATGCATAAGGGTACACGTGCACACACGCACGCACACACACACATGCATACACACATGCCTACCTGTCGAAATTTTACCAGCCTTTCAGTTCCTACTTTGAATTATTGCTCACCATGTCAAAACGAAACCAACCAACCAACCAAACAACAAACAAAAAACCACCGGAGGTTGTTTATTTTGGTGGGTGAAAAAGTAAATTCTATTCAAGTCTAACTCCCAGAAGACAGAGGGACCTCTTGTGGCTGTAAGTCACAGTGGAGGTGAGCAGGACCTTTCTGTAATGAGGAAAAGAGGGGCAAGGGCATATTGTGGTGTGATGGCCAGCTCCACAGTGTCCCTCCAGGGCTCTTTCCTGCTCACCCGCTCTCTTCCCTGAGGACAGAGGGTGCTCTGTGCCCTGCTCACTCCTAAGGGTTGAGGAGAGAAGGGGGTGGCTGGGAGTGTTATGTCCTCAGCCTGAGGAAGTTTGAAAAAGTAGCTCGTCACTAAAAGAAACCAATTGTAATTTTAACTTCCACTTTGTCCTGCTAGTAACAAAGTTTGATACAAAATCATATGTTCTCAAAGTCTTGGAGAAATAAACGTTTTACTTCTCAAAAAGTCATATGCACACACTCACCTCAAATTATTTTTAAAAAATCAATGTGAAAGCAGAAAGCTTGTTCATACTGTGATTTTATAATAGTGTATTTTTATCCTGATATCCATATTAGGTATCTCCAATACACATAAGTTACTGCATCTTGTAAAAGATCATTGCTGAGCCATGACATATCATTTTGTGAAATATTATTGTACTAATTAAATGAAATTAAGAAACATGTTGGTAGAGCATGGTTTGCATGATCTGGATTGGAGTAAGGTTTCATCTTAGTAGCTACTGTTTTCAAGTGACCATACTGAAATGTAACATAACAAAAAATATCTTTAGAGCCATTTGGGTTTTGCTAAACAGCATTTTATCAGAAAAAAATATTTTGCCACCATTGTACTGAAAATATAATTTTGTTATACTACTGATAGTTAGCAGTAGCTAGGTTTGATTAATTTAAAAATGGGAAATTACTATAAAATAGAAATTACCTCTAATATATGTTAAAATGATATAAAAATTAGTTGACTAAGAGACAAATGCTCAACATCAATTTACATCCCAAAGCACTTGAGCAATAACTAAAATATTTCTGCAGGCTGTGATTCACAGCAATTTTGTTAAATACATTTAAATTAAAATATATTTCGTGGTATATTACACATTTGTGTGTGCTTGTATACTGCGAGTAATTATGCATGAGACAAGTGTGTGTATAGCCAGGTGATAATGTAGAAACATAATTGTTAAGATGGATATGTTTGCTAAGGGAGAATTAGAGGCTAAATTCTACCCCAGACTTTTTAAAGAATACGTGAAGGCAAGTGAGACAATTTGTATACAAGCTTCCAGCAAGATATAAAAGCATAAACAGTGAGATGATTTGTACTTTTGGTAGAACAGTCAGTAGTTTTATTTAAATATATTTTGTTTTTCCTTTTTTATGACTTCAGGGCATGAGAAGGGATAAATCTACAGAAAAGTTATGAAAAGTTTACTGCTGTGTGAGATCTGGCATATGGCACGCAGGTACCATGAGTTGCAAAAGAATTTCAAGAAACGTTAAAAGTTTATTTGCACATTGCATGGGACTCATGGGAATGTTCAAAAAGGGACCATGCCACTGAGGCAAAAGGCTAAAATTTCTGAGGACTTGGTAAGTGTATGGGATGATCAACACAAGCATCCCAGAAAGGCTTTCTTTTGATCAGCTGGTACTGGCTTATCTCTCAGGAGCACCTGTTTTATGTCAATAGTCATAGATTAAAGAAGCTAATTTGACATGGTCCGCTACTGCAGTCCCCACAGAGGCAAGATAAGGACACCTGTACATCTCAACTCGGAGAAAGGAGTTATGGGCCAATGGAAAGAAAAATGTTATTTTACATCAAAGGAATGTTTACATTTACTTCTACTTGTAACTGTGCCTGTGTGGCTGCCTAGAACAAGGCGGTGAGAGGACGCTGCTGGGCAAGAGGATGAGTTTCCCGTAACTGTAACTGTGCCATCACTGCCGATTAACGCATTTTCTGCCTGTTCAGTCTCCTCGCTTGGCAGCCAAGAGACTTGAAGGCAACTCAGCCACTCAACCACAAGTGAAATGAAGTGTACTGAAAGTGGGCAAAAAAGGAAGATAAGTACACAGTATATTAGAGAAAGAGAAAATAAAGCGATAATTTAGAGAGGGCTGTATTTAAAATGCTTTTCCTCCATTCAATAACATGCAAGGTCAATTGTTTTAATATCTATGAATTACATTAGCAAAACCTAGTAATATCAGCAGTAACTGGTCACTATTGCAATGTTAAAATTTAAAAGGACGATTCTCAAAGGACTTTATCAAGAGAACCAAGTATAGGGGGATGCTCTCTTAGGAATAAACAAGGACAAATTGCTTCCCTGCTGTTCTGCAAGAGATTTTCCACAACGTTTATGACAGATACCTTAAGGTTACGTTGTACCCACATGCCTCAGTAACCAACATTATTAAAAACAGTTTCAATCCATTATCTACTGAAAATCAACAAGCTATAAAATAGTCTGCCAAACAGCAAAATAAAGCTAGGTCAAATAGAGTAGGTAGCTACATTTGCTTAGGTT
This sequence comes from Ctenodactylus gundi, assembly GCA_004027205.1. NCBI lineage: Eukaryota > Metazoa > Chordata > Mammalia > Rodentia > Ctenodactylidae > Ctenodactylus > Ctenodactylus gundi. Next base: position 295,770 of record PVKB01001923.1, read on the forward strand.
ATTTGTGGACCTTGAAATTAAAATTGTCAGTATTTAATATTTTTTCTATATTAGAGATGGAGTATAAAATGAAGATGTGTTTTAAAAATTCTGATTTTACCATAAACAAGTTCAGACCTCACAATATGCATTGGGTGAAGTTGACATTTTAAGTTAAATGAGATTATAATGTAGAGTATTCACTGCTGCTGATTCACTCAGCAGTTACTGTGCAATTTCTTATAAAAATATTATGAAGTTTCTCTATAGTGTTTACAATAGGTAATTTAATTTGTCACCTATTTATCTGATCATGTAAAGAAACAAGTGAATACGCACCTGCAGGGAAGGGGTTTACTAGGTGAGTGTGTGTTAATGTTGAGGAAAAAAATACACATCCACGTGTTTCTGAAGCCAAGCAATTATCTTTAGTACGATTAATGACACTTGGGACAACTGGATTCACCAAAGGTCACCGATGATGACTTCGATCAAGTAGAATTAAAGGAGGAAGGGGCAAAGCTCTGTTTTGTTTGACACCATTGTCATGGTGATAAGTGTACTCAAAGATACAGACTGTGGGGGATTCACTTCTGTGATTATGGGCAAATTTTAGAATCTTGCCAGTGTTGTAGTAATAGGCTAATACCGATCACATGATGATTATTAATATTTACTTTGGTCTGAATGCTTGTTTCTCCTCTAAATGTATTTGTTGAAACCTAATTTCCAATGTGATGGGTTTAGAAGTTGAGGACCTGGAGAGATGAATTGGATTTGTGCTCCTGTGAGAAAAACTCTAGAGATCTGAGCTGCCCTTTGCACCATGAGAACTTACAGAGAAAAGGAAGCCACCTGCAAACTGGTCAGCAGGCTCCACCTGGCATTAAATCTCTCTGAAGACCCTGGGCATGCCGAGATATTATTAATGTTGTGAATCTGTATAAAGTGCTAATTCAGCGACTGATACCATGAGAACTGTCTGATGAATTTCAGCCCTCATTCTTTTGCATAACTTGACTGTTTTGTTTAAATTTCTGAATATACATTACAAATACTTAATTAATTATTTAGTTGCAAGAGTTATAAGGTAAACTTAAAAATAGGCTCTGCCCACATTGACATGATCTAGATCCTAGAAAAATGTCAGAGTAGGCATTCAGTAAAAGATGGGACAATCAGTGCAACATAATCTTTTTTTGGAAAGATATGGCAATCTGCCCAGCAGTATGAAATTGGGACATTCAATTACAAGGAAGCTGAATAATGTTTTTTGAGTTTTTCAGAAACTTGGAATTTATTACCTACTACGTGGATCCTTAAAGTCGAAGTACTAGTAAGTTTGAAGACATTTGGCACAAAAAGCCTATTCCTACAGAATCATATCTCCTACAACAATTAAAATTATATTTTGACATTTCAAGTTTATACCTACTAAGCTGTTTCTTGCCTAAATAATGCAATCCACTATCACTATGTATTTATCATTTTTCCAAGTAGTATATGGGTTCTGTCAGTACAGCTGGTTAAGTTCAGCTGTCTTCTTTGGGGAGAGCCAGAACAGCTAACGAGGCACTATTCTTTCCTTGAGTAATTCACAGACTAGATAGAGGAAAAAAAATATATTAACCATTGGCTATTCCATATGGTAAGTCAAGACACACTACATAAAATAAACAGAAGAATTTTTGCAGGAATCATCCTATTAACTATAAGATATTATTAAGTTTGTAGGAGCTTAAAAAAATAGAGTAGTTCTACTTTAGTCCCAATTTAACCTCATAAAAAGATTACATTAATTGTGAAAAGTCAAGAAATATGTCATTGCAGATCATCTATGTACATTAAACCTAATTTCAATCAGTAAATTCTTAATTTCAAATTGAATTTCATTTATTTTGTAGCAGTATGGTTAACAAGTTTTAACCCCTTGTGAATGAAGGCAAGAAACAACACCACAGGAACCACATTATATCTAGCAGATGTACTAGTAAAGGTATTTTTCTTACGACCTGATCCTGGATGGTTAAAAACAATACATGTATACCTATCTTCTGTAATGTACTTAAACATCTAAGCCAGTTTATCAACAAATGAAACAAGCTTTAAGTTAATTAACATACTAAATTTGATGTTATGCCTTACTGGTTAAATTTATTTGTTAATTACCTGTTTAATAATAAAAATGAGGTTTTAAATTTCTGAGTTTTTTAATCTTTTTCTTCAATTTAATACCTATGATTACATTTCTTTATTTTCTCTACCTTAGTTTTCTAACACCTATTTTAAAATTCAGATACGTCTTAAATGGAAGAGAGGTGACTGTGTATGTGTTTGTATATGTGTGTGCATGTGTGACTGTGTTGTGTGTGTGTGTGTGTGTGTAGAGATAGAGAGAGGAAAAACAGAGCAAGAGAGCGAGCTTGCAAGTGTAAGTTATTGTGCTGTCTTGCTGTTTGATGATGAAAACCATACCAGGTGTTTTCTACGTCTACTCAGGCTTCAAATCCTTTTGTTAAATTGAAGTATAAATTCTTTTAAGTTCAGTTGACTTTCTTATTAGGTAATTGAATCTGAGTTACTCGTTAATTTCCTCAAAGAAGGTTTATGCCAGGCAATTACACTCTTTAGGTCAGGGACTATTTTCTAAAACAATAATAAAGCCATTTCACTGAATATTCTATGTCAAAGAAATTATCTGATTAACAATAAATGAAATAACATTGTAAACCTTACAATAATTCTAGTCTTCTACATTTAAAAAAATAAGTGTGTATAGTCATTATAAAAGTCGGTACAGAACCTGTTTTAAATCTTGGCTTATTTATAATTTTTTAAATGATAAAGTAACAGTTAAGTTTTTCTCTCCAGCTTTTAAAAATTCTTATGTAATGAGAAATGTGATCATTCTTAATGAGAACTCATTAACTTGAATATCACAAGCTTCTTTTCTCAGATTCTGCAGATGAAATTTATATAAAATCAAAGAGTTAGTGAGCATTTTATCTAACGGAGCATGAAATACTGTTGGCTTTCATAGCATGATTTCTCCCTACATGCAAAGTGGTTCATTAATGTACAGAAACAGACTGTGCATAAAAATATAGTGATCTGTGGGATGCTTTTGATGGTTTCAAGAAAAAGAGAAAGGGAACTAAGTATTGCTTTTGATTTACTTGCAATGAACTTGAAAATCAAAACCAAATGCTTCACAATATATATTTACCAGTGACAAATAATTCTGATAATAATTGCTTAGTAAATATTTGTTTAATGAGAACAAAAATCTGAGAGACATTTAAATCCTTTTATGAAGACTACAGTCATATTATAATGTTTTGACATAGTATTTGCCAAAAATTTTTAATGAAAAGATGCTGTTGTTTTCTGTTATCTAGGTTCTAATTACTGAATATTTTAACTGTTTTATTTATGTATAAATGACTACTTCGTCTACCACAGACCTTGGATAAGACAAACCAAATATCTGGCTGGGATTTTATTAATTAATTATTATTTATTTTATTTTATAGAATAACAGTTCCTTATTTAGGAAAAAAAAGAACAGAATGATAAAAGCCCCCAGTCCCTAAGAGAGGTTCCCAGGTGGGTTGCCCAAGGCTGAGATCTTAAATCTTAAATCTGACTTTATGGATACTGCAAGTACTAAATATCTTCTAAATCAGCAAGTGCAGGATTGGTTATGTCCATGTTATTTTGGTTTCATATGGTTTCCAGATTGAAAGTTTAGAAGATTACCGCTGAGGTTTAGATATAATTTGAGCATGTCCTCCAAAGTTTCATGTGCTGAATGTTTGCTCCACGTGATTATTATATTAAGGCACAGTGGGTCTTTAAGAAGCAGCCAGGTAGGTACAAGCCAAGCTCTGGAGCCATGTTGTTGGGTAGCTGCTAGCCACCAGAATCAGGACCCAACTTACCCTCTTTTTCTTGCAAAAGCCAACCTCAGATACTTATCCACACCAACAAAAAATGAAATGACGGTCTATTTTTTAAAAATCGCAAAAGAATTTATTAAAGATGCACAGTCATTATTAAGGAGAGAATGCCAGATGTCTTACAAACCAAATCAAGATACCTGAATTTTTTGACAACATTCTAATGATCAAAAAAAATTCTCAAGCTCTTTGAGTTTGCCAACAACTTCCATGGATAGAAAGAAGCTACTTTCACTTAAAATTTACAAAGTGAAGGGTCTCAAATTTATTTTATAGCACATCAAAACATGTAGTTAAATTGTTCTTTCCTCTGAGGAGAGTCCTGTAGTTGCCTGGTTACGCCACTGATGGAGAACGTATGATCAGTAATAAAAATCTCAGTGACAAACTTTTTCATCAGTACTAACAACAAGATGAAAGGGTCTTATTTAAAATGAAGTCTAACCTTAGCAACTGTAGTACAGAAATAACTGCTCTTGGCTTTCATATCTTTTTAAAGAATATAGTGATGATAAGTATATATAACATTTTAGGGATTTTGCTTGGTTATTTGATTTTGCTTCTTTTGTTCTTCAGTAAATTTTTCTAATTCAAAATTAACTTATTTGTAACAATTTTAACTAATGGAAGCCATGCTAATTGTATTTGACTATTATTTTGAAAAAAATACAAAATATAAATTTCTGTTACAATTAGGCACTGATGTGTTTGAAATAAAGGCTGACCCTTTAAAATGCAATATATATTTTAACCTGGCTGAGTCCACTGTTTCTTCATAAAGAATACTCACAGACTCTAAAGAAATTATATCCCATGCCAGTAACATTCATACTTACTACATATACTGGCAATATCTTGTCTGATCTTATTCAAGTTAGTGAATGCTTAGAATCAAAGTACACTAAAGTCATTTGTCACAAGTTGAAATGGTGTGGAAATATCCTTAAATATTTTAAAATAAAATTTAAACATGTTGATTTTTGTTTAACATTAAGACTATTTTTCCTCCAAAAGCTTGGCATAACATCACAAATGGAAATAAATTTATCATTTTAAGTGTAAAGTTCTACTTGTGAGCAAGTTGTCAAGAAAAGTCTTTTATTAAATGGCATAGCAAAGTGATGTGAAAAGAATTTGGATCTGTGGGTGAACAAGAGAACCTGCTTTGAAGCCCAGATCCCCACTGAGGAAGTGGGCTTCTATCCCATCACCTAACAGTTTTCTCTGTAAAATGAGAATTGTAAAAGACCAATCTGTTTAGAAGATTTTTGTAAAAAGTATGTAAAATTTAAATTCACTATTAAAATATGTAATATACAACTGAGAAAAATTATTGTCACTCATGTTGCCAGAAACACAAATTTTAAATGTGCACTTTGTTTTCAGGTAATAATACAAACAAGGAATTACCTGCCTCAACAAATAAGACTAAGCATGTGTTCTCAGGATGTCCTCAGAACACAGAGTTATTTGGGTTACTATTAAAAATCAGAAAGGAGATCAGAGAAGAGCCGTTTTTACCAGCTGTCAGTAATGTAGATGAACTTTAAAAACTTTACCCAAGAAATCCTTTCCAACTACTTCTGAGTAAAGTGAAGCACAGAGTGATTTAAGGATTTGAACTTTTCACAGTAACTACCAGACTAGAACCAACATTTCTTTTCTCTCCTAAAAAAAAAAAAAAAAACATTTTGAATTTTCTGTTTTCCCAAGTGCTATTGCCTTACATTCAGTTGCAAATAAAATATTAGTACTTTTTGAGAGAAATAGAATAATATGTTTTAGGAATTGTTTTCAGAAGATGGTGTTATATAAAACAAAATGAAGGAAAATGAATAGTAAATGGAGAGATAAATTCTAACTAGGGAACAAAGAGTACCTGTATGAACTGACTGTCTTCACCTGTAATCTTCTCCAACACTAGCAGTCCAAAAACACAGGTCTAGGTAGGCTTGGTGGGATGGATCTACAGTTGCTGAATTTGGGGAGTTTGGAAAACCGAGGCAATAAGATTGCAAATTGGGGCCATCCTGGGTGTATTAGTAGCTCTGTCTCAAAAAAAAAAAAAAGTTCAAGGTGAAAGCTCTGGGTTTAACCTCCAGTAACATAAAATGTGTGTTTGTGCATGTGTGTTTGTGTGTGTGTGTGTGTGTGTGTGTGTGTGTGTGTGTTTAAAATATCGTGACACCAAAATGGACTCACAATATTCCTAGTTGGCCAAAATCCACTGGTAAAATCAACAGAACTGGGATGTGAGTTACTCTAGAGGGAGTTTACACTGAGATCCACATGAGTTTTACCAAAAAAATCCAGAAAACCATCATTAAACCATAAGTAAAAAGAAGGGCTTGATAAATAGAACTAAAATTTAGTAAGATAGAATAAGATCTGGAGTCCTACAGCAAGGAGAATACAGCTTATAGCAGATTATAATGTATTAAAAAACTAGAAGGGACAGGTTTGAAGGTTCTCAACACAGTGATAAGTATTTGAAGGAAGGAAATATTTCCTACCTTGCATTGATAACAACACATGTATAAATGTTTTGAATTATTACACTATATTTAATACGTGTGTATAATTGTATATCAAAATATTTTTTAAAATACACTTAATGGCCATGAGAATCTTTCTTCCTCTTTTATCCAGACACACAGCTGGACTACATTTCCCAGAGTCTCTTCCCTTCAGTTATACTTACTCAGCTGAGTTTTGACCAGTGAGTATAAGTTGTCTATTCATTTTGATTGCCCATTTTTGACTGTCTTTTATTTTTAGTCTATTTTTCTTTGTATATTCTGTTTATTGGTCCCCTATCCAAGGAGTAGGCACACATCCACTTTCACATACTTTCCTTCTATAAGAATTTTTTTTTTCTGGAAACTTTCTCTTTATCCTCCCTTCTGTGAAATTTTAGTGTTACAAATATACTGGATGTAATATCTATTCACATTTTATGGCCTTTGGATGAGCCATATACGATAGTAATAACTGAAACATTTCACACTCTCAATAATAATTCTCACTGCTTCAAACAATATTGTCCCTGTTGAGAACGCGTTGCACTGGGACATCCTCCCCGACGGAGTGGGAGGTGCCCAGGCCAAATCCGACGCTGCATTAGCGCCACACAAATCAAGTGTGTTGGGTCATCATGCATTTTAGGTCTGGCATTTTGTAACACGTGAGCCTATCCTAAGTGAAATAAATGGCTTGAAATGTGCTTATATAAAGTGCAATAAACACTTTACCTGCTTTCCTAGAGAATCCAAGTGAGCCAAAATCAATAGCAAATTTTAAAGCGCTCATTATGCACAATAAGAAATTTCTCTGCACATGCAATAGTGATTTATAAATCATGGTTGCCTTGAAGAAATAAAACCTCACCACAATGTCACCATGTTGCAAGATTAGCCACTCAAACAGAATTCCCTAAGAAACAGAGGTAAGGGTTGGCTGCTGCAATGGACGACTTAGATTCTCACCTATTTTTTTCTTCATCTTAGTACCTCGCTGTTCCCAGAGCTGTTTCTACAGCTAATCCTTCAGTGGCTCACAGAATATTCCAAGACCAGAAAGATGACTTACTTTACACACATTAAAAAATATAGTATAAATTCTCGCTGCTGCCCAAGTCATCCACATTTGCCTTTCCACAAACATACAAAAGTTAATAAAAGTAAACTGAGAATCCGTTGAGTTCACATCTACTATTAATCAGCCTTGGAATATAAATTAAATGCACCATTTTATTTAGGTTAAATAAATTAAGAAGTAATGATAATTATTTTTTACAATTTTCAATTACATTAAATAATGTGAATAGTACCTGAAGACAAATTGCTCACTGACATATTTAATTAGGAAATGAAATGCTATACATCGATACTTATTTCTTTTGACAATTAAAGTTCTGTCATTAATATTTTTCTCCAGTTAATTTTAAATATCTAGATGACTAAAAGTTTAAATTTATTTTGTCAAATAATGATAATTTGGGTCATTTGTTTAAATGAAGGATAGACAAGCCCTATTTCCTAATTCATATATAATCAGTTTTCATATGTATAAAATGCATTCAGCTTAACAGTGTATGCCATTTAAGAAAATTATTTTCTTAAAAACATTCTTGGATTTGCCTCACATTCAAAAATGGTATCAAACTTAGAACAAAAATCTCTGGAGATAATTTTCATTGTAACAACAACAACAACAACAAAAACAGTGATGCCCTAAGACAGAGTTGAGGCCATATCATATCATTATATTTTAGGTATCTACACAGTTGAAATGGAAAAGACTAATATTATTATCCATATCTCTGAAAGTAAAAGTAAAGTCAGAACCAAGTTGTTCTCCAGAATTTAAAATAAAATAGAAGTTTCAAGTATATCATATTTCACTCAAAAAATGCATGCATATGCATGAATTAGATATCATGATCTTGCATTTATTATAGGTTTCTTGACATCATGTCCTATTCTTACATACTTTTAACTTGTCTTTCCTGATACAATATCCCTCAGTGATCACAGGGCTAATTGTGGAGTATGGAAAACTAAGGCAAGTTAAAACAAATTTAATTCAAAATAGAGATTCACAGTGAGTTTTAAAGGAAGTTTGCAGTCAAATTTTTGACTCTCATATTTATAATATGTGCCAATGATGGAAGTTGATTCACCTGTAAATTGGAACAATTATTTCTCAGCAGAAAATGAGTTTATGATCTAAGAAACTCAATCCATCCTAAATCTCAGTCCCCAAAACACATCTTAAATCTCAGCACCACCCTCCCTTGGCCTGGCGTTTCTGAATAACCTGACAAACACATCAAGTATAACACTCCAGATTAGGAGGAAATATTACAGTTTACCGTTTCAGAAGGCTGGAAAATTATAGAAGCACATGGCAAGGCTGGAGTGGGAGCAGGCCCCGAGCCAGCAGAGATCCTCACAACATCATGGAGCAGAGAGACTGGGAGGAGGGGCGGAAGCAGCACGCGCCCCTCCAGCTCGAGCCCCAAGCACCCGCCCTCTTCCTGTCAGGCCCCATCTCCCAACTCTGCAAAGGATCTGGAGGAGCATGCAGTTTTGGGGGAACACTCCAGATCTCCACTACGACACCTTCCAAAAACTTTTAAGCAAAATGGAATTGAGAAGGCTGAAATCCCAACATAAGTGTCATCCTTTTAAAGGGTTTAACATGATCGTACCTCTCATTTCTTTGATGGGGAGGAAAGCAAGTCTCAGAGGTTGGCAGCAGGGACTGCCTAAAAGCTGTTTTCTCAGGAAACCCAATGCAAAGGCAGTCTGTTGGAAAAACCAATGCTGTTGTAAAGTGGAAAACTCTGTCAAAGGATAAAATTGTTCCATTTTGGCTGAAATAGCTTCAGACCCAGTTTCCATTCCTTTGCTTGAAACAGGGGTTTTAACACTTATGAGACATTGAAGGGTGAAATTAAGGCTTTACTAATGCTGACGTCCTGCTGAGGATAATTCTGAGGTGGTCTTATTGGGCCACATTTTCTGCTGAAATGGTTAGGACTTCTGTCACAATCTAATAAATCAATACAGAGTATTCAGCATCCTATCAATATTCTCCAGAGATATGAAAAATAACTTTCAGTTGTAATGTTTTAAAATATAATTTGATTAAATTTTTCAAAAAATTTATTGAGCACAAATTTGTGATCATCCAGCTGATATTCTTGTTGTGTTCTATCACCACTAAATAAACATTTCCTGTCATGCCATCTTATCCAAAGTTCCATCCCCTCAGTTCAATAAATTACTTCACTTCACTTACTGAACTTGGACATTTAGGTTAATCAGTTCAAATACTTTCTGCTCTACAATTGCTCATTTCCCTTCACCCAAAATTCACCTGTTCAAAAAATGCATCAGTGTGTACTAGTCGTCTTCCCACGGATAGGAGCAAATTGCTTGACATCTACAACTTAAGACTAGAGCGGCTTATTTCAGCTCACAGTTTCAGAGAGTTTAGTCTACTCATGGTCAAAGGCACAAATGTCATGAAGGAATGGGATGTTGGAAGGAAACTGCTCAAACAATTGCAGCCATAAGGCAGAAAGAAAGGGAGAGGCAAAGGCCTGGAGAAAAATATACCATTCCAGGTTACGTGTGCACTGACCTACCTGTTCTGAACAGGCCCCACCTCTCAACGGTGCATTCAGCTGGGAAGTCCTCAATGGATAAACCCAATGGTGGGTACAGTACACACGTGAGTCGATCTCCTTCTAAAAGTCCTGCCTGAACACATTAGATTTTTCAGGGAACATTCTAGCTTTGAACCTTAACAAGTCTTTCTCTATTAAACATCAATTGAAAGACTCATATCTCCAATTTAAACATCTCCTTCACTCAATATCAGTAAAGCCACCAACTATACAAACTGGTTTTCTTTCTATCTAGTTTCCAATTTTAGCAACATTTCGCTAATTTTTCTGTGTATCAGATGAAACAGTAAGTTTATAAATGTAAAATTTATTAGCATATTTATCTTGAATGAGTTTGTAAGAAACAATTAAGTGCCAAGGTAACAAGGTTTTATTAATGTTTTCCTTTAAAAATTCTACTAGCTTATATGTAGATAAAGTGCCACCAAAAATGAGTTATTACAACTGGCAAAAATCTACTGAATGGTGCTCCTACTGTAATGTAGGACAGTTGTTGGTATGCACGTGTATGAGCCAATGTGGTAACTTCCCATTCATGTACTGGGTCAAAGTAACAACTTTATCCCACCAATTTAAAAAAGCAAAGTTGTCTTCTAAATATGTAGCTACATGGAAATAGAAGTACAAGTTGAAATGATTTATATGTCATGGCCCGAGTCAGCATCAACACATAGTAATAGGTCCCCACGAAATGACAAGAAAGATGAGCATACGTATAACAAGTGCAAGCTTTGTGGTCAAGAATACCGCAAATACAAGTACACAAAAACTAGAATTCAACCCAAGTTGTTCATCCGGTGCTGCATTTTCGCATTTGATGCCATCCCTGCCCTCTGGTGGCTGATGTAACAAAGGGGGAAAAGTAATCTAGACAACATGGGCTTTTGCTTTGCTTTTTTTTTTTTTTTTAAACCAAATCACGATCAAGTTTTATTACTCTTGGGATAGCTTATGATTAATCACAACATGTGTTGTTTTTCTGGGTGGTCTCTCAGATCCCACGGTGGAAAATCCTATTAAAATCATCTCTTAGTGTCTCCACAGGGTGAACAGAAAGGCATGCCTTCACCTCCTGTCCACATTTTGGGTCTCCAGGGCTCATGCTTTTACACAAGGTGGAGAACAGAGCAGAGCCACCAGCTGGCGACTTCTCTGTCTGTACTGCAGCACATTTGAGGCAAGCCCATGTGTTACTGTTTTATTTGAAATTTGAGGCACTCTACATTGAAAAATATAAACATTTGTGTGTTTATAATTCTAAGAGTATATTTTTCCCATTGAAATTCTGCTTTATTATTTGAAAGTTGTAATTTGAACAATATTGAGCAAGAAGAAGGCGGCAATAACTTAAAAGGATACAAATCAAAAATAATATAATAATCCAAAAATTCAAATAAATCTCAGACTTGAATATATTGAGGGGTACATGATTCAGGAATTTAAAAAATTGTATTATGTATGCAATTTTAGTTTTCTTCTTGCCTAACTCTATATGTGTGTGTACGTGCATGTGTGTGTGTGTCTGTGTTTCTATCACATCTTAGAGACGTGGGATTTGGGTAATCAATGAGCATCTCTGCCCCCCGGTTTTTTCAGAGGTTCATGGGCCTCTTCTTTTGGGCTGTGGTGGTTTTCAGCTCTGACTTACATTAGAATCACTCAGGAAGTTTTGAATCAGCAAAAATTGCTGGTGCCAACCTGGCAGGCCAGGCAAACTAAGACTGAGGTGTGGTATTTAACTTATTTCTTAATAATATTTCCAAGTGATTTTAATAGGAAACTCCACTTAAGAACAAGTGAGGCAAAACATTGTTTTCTAGAAGCTGTGGATGGAGACAAGATACGACAACACTAAAATGCTTCTCTAGATAATTACCAGAAAGCTGTGACTTTGTAAAACATTTTTTTTATTTGCCTACTTCCTTCCTGAGTGTTTCATGGATGTCAGTGGCTTCTGGAACCATCAGTACTGCTAAAGAACTTGTGAGAAAGGTGCATTCGGGAGCCTCACTACAGGTCTACCTGGACAGCAGGTGTGGAGCTGTGGATCAGTGATCTGTGTTTTAACAAGTTCTGTAAGTAATTCTGCAACTCGCTAGAAATTCAGAACCATTGCATGATTAAGTTATTTATATAGCTGAGTTAGTTACAGGGGTTCAATAGAATATTCTCTCTCTCTCTCTCTCTCTCTCTCTCTCTCTCTCTGTGTGTGTGTGTGTGTGTGTGTGTGTGTGTGTGTGTGTGTGGGATGAGATCTCTCAAGAGTGCTTGATCCTTGCACATAGACAGCAGTGAAATCTGAGTGATAGCCTGGAGGCTACGGGTCTATGGAGAAGAATCACTAAGTCTGCCCAACTCGACTCCCATAGATGTTATTGTTCCATATTTTAAAACTGTGTGTGCAGAGCATTCAGAGCACAGGGTAAAAAACAGTCTCAAAAAAGAGGAGCTCTAAGTGTTCGAGGGAAGGAGAAAGGGAGGGTGCAAAGGGGTGGAGCGAGGACCATAGAATCCAAAAATTTGAGACAGAATTTCATAAAATAGACAGTTTAGTAATACCACTCCCAGAAGAGTTCTTTGGTTGGCAATGATGCCAGCTACAGCAATAAACGTGAAGCAAAACGAACACTTTGGAGAAGTAGCTCTGGGACAAACAGCCACTCCTGCTGCTGATGGCCACAGATCCCTTCCATAGTTAGTAAACTAAAAGCATCCCCTGAGGGTCCATATGTTCATTATCATGAATTTGTGCACAGCAAATGCAAGTTAACCATGTCCACCGTGTAATGCAGCCTGTACTGGTGGCCACTCGTGTGTGATATTGTTTTTTAGGTAATATAAAGACAAAAAGCTAATGCAATTCGGTTACCAAGGTTGTCTCTAAGGATTTAATTTCTGGTTCACAGGATAACTATTCAGTTCAGACAATGCTGTTTTTCTCACTATGCAGTGCAAACTTGTTTGAATGTTTTTATTTGTTAGCTGTTACCCAGCCGTATAATACTTCATATTTCTCATCTACAGAATGAAGATAGTATCTGTCTTACAACAATTTCATATGAGGTCATCTTCATGCTGCACTTAACAGAAGGCATTGGCATACTATGTGCTCAGTCCATGGGGAATAGTTGTTATTAAATAATTGTTTGATATTGGGAAATATTTCTTCTTAAATAGTTGTTTGATATTATGTAATAAATGACTAAAAATAATAAAATTATATACTTTTCATAATTGTAATAGCTTTTTATTACATAGTTATATAAGCACATGGCAAGGCTGGAGTGGGAGCAGGCCCCGAGCCAGCAGAGATCTATGCAATATATATACAATCTGTGTATCTTGCTTTAAAAGTACCATGTATACATCTTATATTCATTTTACATATAATAAAATAAATTTTATATTCAAAAAATCTCAATTTAACAAGTAATAGCAAATTATTTAATCAATAAGTTAATAAATTTTAATAAATTTTAGTAGTTCCTAAAGTATTTATTAAAGTAGGATGAAGTTGGCAAAAATAAAAAGAGGAAATAAAATTGTGTGTGTGTGTGTGTGTGTGTGTGCACGCGCGTGTGTGTTTTAACTTAACAAAGACTATCCACTTTCCTTTATTTAGAGTAAGGGTAGTATGACAGAGAAATGGAATATGGGATTTCATGCCATATTGACTTTTTCAATTTAATGTAGTGTGTATTCTGTGATGCAATAGGCATTGGAAGACTGAGGAGTGTGAGCCTTGGTCAGGTCACTGAGCCTCTGAGCTCTCAGCTTCCATCTACAAAATACAAATGATATAATCTACACCGATACAGCAGCTGGTACATAGTAATTGCTATGCAAGTAGCTTTATACCCCATGGGGAAGACCCACTGGATAGTGAATGGGGCCCTGTTTGTGTACAGGTTCACAAACTTTGATTCATCTGACTACAAAGTCTGAGTGTGAGAGGTGAGTATGGAAATGTGGACAATATGGCCCTGAAGGAGCAGCCTGTGACAGCTGTAACCCCAGCCCCAGCATGGAATACTCAACACTTAGGAGATACAAGGAGAGACGGATGATTAGCATTCATCATCCCCACCTGGAAAGGCAATTACCTGTATACCTGAGTCTAGCAGCAGCTGCCGCGTTTGTCTTTACATCTCGGTTTTACAGGAACAGGAAAGGCCATATGGGCATCGCTGTGCCTGCTGTGCCTCAGACATCAACCACAGCTCTTGAAATAAGACTGCTTTTGTGCACGTAAAAACACACAAGGGGGCAACCTTGCTTAATTCATACTGATAAAATTTGTATGCTTATTTTGGCCCCCAGTTGCTTGACTACTGAAGACACAAATATTTGGTAATGTTGTTCAGGTGGCTTAACCAAACCACTGTAGTACTGATACAAAACAGTAAATTGTAAATTGAAATAATCTATTATGTGAGCTAAGTTAATAAACCGTAAGCGACATCCGGAATGAACAAGGGTGTGGTTGCATCGTCACCCACACTTCCTGTTGTGACCACATTGACGCCAGCAAGACAAAATAAGGCATAGGCACCATGAAAAAAGAAGAAATAAGAGCTAGGACCCTCTTCAAGGACTTATCCAGGCACAGGATGGCATCCCGGGGAAGGCAGCTAAGGTCAGCATATCTGGTTAGCCACACCCTGCCGACTGGAATTCTGCTGACAGTAGCATTCATTGAGTACGATTTAAACAAACAGAACGGAATTTTCCCCAGCGCCCATCAAACTAGGAGAGCTGAGTTGTACAGCATGGCCACGGTATTTGTCATTTCTTTAGTTACAAATGTACCAGAAGTAACGGTCTAGCACCACAAATTTATTCTCTTGGAATTCTGGAGGTCAGAAGTTAGACATAACTCTCATTTGCTAGAGCTGTGTTTTTCGGTTCCCTGGAGACTCAAGGGGATATTGGCTTTCTTGATCATTCAAGCTGCCGGCAGAAATTATTCCCGTGTGCTTGTAGGTCTAAACCCTGCATTACCTTGCTGGTTGGCTTCTCTCAGCTTTTCGAAGTTGACTGAACTTGGCTCGTCACAGTTTATTCTTCACAATCAGTAACCGTCTTCAAAGACACGAAGACCAGGTCAAGTCTCTCATTTCTGAACAAATCTGGACAATTTTCAGCCTTGTTTTTCCTCTTCTGAGGATTGTTGTGATTTCATTGGCTCCATGGAATTAATCTAGCTCCTGCCCCTGACACATGCTGCTAATACATCTCCTCAGTAATTGTCTTACTTAGTGTCAGTGTAAAGGAGACCACAAGAAGTCGGAGGTCCGGCAGGCCTAGTTCCTTAGGCACTTCTTCACACAAGGTCTTGGCTGAGACAGAGATCATAGAGACTAAGATGGGACATAGAGTGGCACCTTTAGTTAGGTCACTTCTTTTGCAGTCTCTGGGATCACACTAGTCTTCCCCAGATGCAGCTGGCACCCTCAATGCTCCCAAACCATCTAACGCCTTGTGTTATGTACCCTAATGTTATGTATTTAGGTAGTGTTGCCACCAACCAATCTCTGATTGATCCAGTATTAAGTAAATAATATTAACCTATATCACTTTTTTGTTAAATGTTTATTTAACTGATGCATAAAAGCTTTAAAAAAGTACACATAGGAAAGCATGTGGTGTTGACACAGATAGGTATTCATTGGATAACATATGAATTAGGTTAAACATATCTGCTCAAATATTTATCACTCTTTTATGGTGAAAACATTTAACATATTTTCTAGCATTTTTAGAAATGCAGTACTTTGTTGTTATTGGTAGTCACCCTGTTATGAAGCCACACACCGGCCCTTCTTGCTGCGAATGGTAAACTAGTATTCCTTGGTCAACTTTTCTTCTTTGCCTCCACGATTTGTTGTTAGATGAATGAAGAAAAATATAAAAGATTAGATGCTGTGTGCATTTATGTGAAGTTTCTTATGCATCGATTGATAACATGCAAGTTTTACAAAATTATACCATTATGTTCTTTATTCTTCGTGATTTATAGAATACAAATGCAAGTAAAATAACAAATGAGATACGATGTTTGCAACAACATTAGAAATCTCTTACTGCCTCTACATAACAGGAAGAGTGACTGTGTATCTTTATGTACACGTCCGCTACAACTGTTAAGACCAGAAACCTCTCAAAATGATTTTCTCATAAAGATGAATGAAGTATCATTAAGCTTAAAAAGTGGATTAGACAAATATAATAATGAGAAAGAATGAAAAGACAGTCTTCATGGACATAGGTTAGGCTAACATGCAGTGACTTGTTGAAATACAACGATTAGAAAACAAACTCAATTCCTCCTTTGAGAAAGGGATGTATCGAGCTTTTCAGAAATTATAAATCCAAATTTTTATTTTCCACATATTATATATTCATAGCCAAAGGACAATGTAGAGATGATAATAGATTCATTCATATGGGTTAAAAAAACACTCCAACTACAACCACCCCAACTGTGTCAAAGAAACAGTTTCTTTGGGAGAAATTAAATGAATTCTATCTGGCATAAAGTAGGATAATTAATTTTAACTGGCTTAAGGTAGAATTATTCTTGTAATACAGGTGCAGCAAGCTAATTATTTGTCCATATGCTTCTGCTCCTCACACCTGCCTCACCTTGGCATGGCAGACTTTGCACATTCCTCTGCTCTTTCCAGACTCTGCCAAGGACAGCGCCACTGGCAGCCACCTGCCTACCTCCAGGGTGAGGACGAGGGGAATTTCAAGTATTAAGGGCAGCAGACTGTGAAATATATTTTATGTATGATGTCCAGTTAAATATAACCCTATACAGAAAACATCTTTGAAAACATTATTCTAAATTATCTTTAACAATACATACTCCCAGTCACTGCCCCTCCCAGAAGTTACATGTATGCACACACATCATATGCACATACACACACACAATTTCAATAATGCCAAATCGCAAATAACCTGAAGTCACTTACTGATACATTGATTATAAAGGACATTACACAGTATGTTTTCAGAATATTGGCATTAATTTTTGTTTTTCCAAATTTTAGTGCACATAAAAAATCACATAACATATATATTTCCAGGTCTCAAGTCACAAGGTCATTAAATAAGAAGCTTTGCTTTACAAAGTACAATATCTGCTAGAAATAGGACCAAATTCCAAATTTAAGAAAATCCAGTCTAAGTGGTAAGAATACCTAATAAATACACACATTCTCTATATGTAATTTTGTTTTCTTCTCCTGTAAATTCTACTGGACATACATGCATTAATCTTTTTCAGAAAGAATAGAAACCGAATGAAATATTACTGTGATTTGTTATTACTCTTCCTTTGACTTCACTGACTGCACTCCACTTTGTAGTAAAGCATTGGAACTGCCCTCATAATAGTTTTAAAAAGAACCATCTAGTGGAAAATTAAATCAAAGTTGGTTAAAAAGCAGAGATGATTTTTGCTAGTTACTAACATATTGATGCTTTCTCTTCTGTTTTCCTATAATTTAGAGCAAAACAGAAAGACTGCCAAATACTGTGGAGATTTAAGTGGCATCAAATTAAGGATAATAAAATAATAAGGAAACAGAAACTGATGGCCAGTAGCAGAGACACATCAAATGAAAAATCTCTCAATTATGTCAACAGCCATATTAAATTTAACTATGAATTAAAAAGAAATAAATTCACCAAAGGGAAAGAGACACTCAGCTGTATCAGAAGCCAATGGCTATTTTTGTAAAAAAAAAAATAAATAAATAAACTGACATTCTAAAGAACTATAACACTGCCACAAATTCGTGTCTCTTAGACACTGTGCCTACATTTTAGAGAACATAATAGGGCCACGGATTTTTGTTCCAGAAGGTAGTTCAGCTATTGCAAACGATTACTTTGAAAACTATGCAGCTAAGATACATCATGATGAGTTTTCCATAGCAATAGTCACTCAAATATGAAGCAGGGACTCAAAATAAGAACTTTCTCTTTTCATTTTCTAAAAGGTCCCATTGACTTATTATCCGTGCGCTGAATCACAAGTAAGCCAGCTACTTTTTATTGAAGGATAAAATAACCAAAACAGTGGTTGAAGGAAATCACATTGCAGACACTGCCAGCACCTAGGTAAGTGGAAGGCCATTGTCTAGGCTAGATTAAAACTTCTCAAGGTCTCAGGTTCCTCTGAAGGGATTATTAAAATACATTTTTGGTCCCAGAGCCTATTATATCTGTTTTGGGCCATCTAGGCAGAGTATTGGCTAGCAGTGTTGCTGGTGCAGATACGGTACTCTGAGAACCACAGGGCTAAAGAGTGAGAGAAAAGTGTTGGACCTTAAATGTTTTAATGTGTGCTATCCTGTGTATCTAATTTTCTAACACAGTACTTAGTCAGCAGTGTATAAATGATTGACACAACCCTTTAAGAAAGGCTTATTTAAATAGGATCATTTATCCAGCGCTATTTTTTAAACCCAGGACTGGCACTATATGGCACTAACTTAACTTGTAGAAGTTCTCTCCAGAATCCAACCTCAAAATTTAAAGTTGAGCTCAAACAAATAGCTGCAATGTGGTGACATTTAACTACATCAACTTGATGGATCTTGGAGCCACGAAGGGGGTTAGGAAAGGACACTTCAGAGGGCATCTGAGTGGCCCGTGGAGGCGTGACTTGCGGTCATATACATGGCCCGTTGTCCCTTGCTTTCCAGCACTGTTTCCTTGTTCTTGCTGACCCCCGCGAGCTAACATCGGTTCTGTGGCATGTCCTTCCCCCACAGTGGAAGCACAATGCCCCTGCTCCGGAGCTGTCTGGGGACGCTATGAATTCCTGCAACCATGAGCCACGTTATTCCTCCCTTCCTTTACATTGTGACTGTTGGGTATTGTGTTTCACCAGAAAAAGCTAATATATGAAGGGTGTGAATAGATGAGGCAAATTCTTTGTGTACAAAAAGGAATCAGAGTGGTTTCTGGTTTGTGTGATACTGTTGTTTGTGTAAAGCTTCACCAAATGACTTCTTGTGTAATCATAGCTTCTACAAAATCCAAGAGGTATTGGTAAAGTAGATATTAGCAAGTAAATTTAAGTTGATATTTTGGTTGCCAGAGCACAGTTTTTATTTCTCTGTCCTGAACTCTTAAAACCTTCAGACATTGGTTTTCCTGCCGGCATGCTTATCTTTGGTGCAAGGTCAATTGGTGCGAAGAGAGATTCTCAGAGAGTAAAGGCTTCACAAAACATTAAAACAATATGATATGTGGAAATCTAAATGTTAACATCATAAATTGCTTTTAAATTATTATACTTTTAGTACTGATAATTATTTCTAGGTGAATATAAGCTTGCATTTCAACTTTATATCTGGGCATTGAAGGAATTTCATGAAATTCATCTTAGAGCAATGTGCTTTTCATGAGCTGTATACTTTGTGGACTTTCAAACACACCACACACACACACACACACACACACACACACACACACACACACACAAATATCTGTCAGACTGGAAACTCTTTCACAACCCCTGGTGTTCTCAGATTGTCTATGATCATTCCTTAAGCTACATAACTTTGGAAAGTGTTTAATATATTATAATAGCAATCTGTCATGTTTTAATAGATCTTATTGCCATGATAAATTAAATGTCAACCAAATTCATTTAACTTTAGGCTGCAGTCCTACCAACTCTGCTGTAAGACCTAAATATTTCAAGAAATGTCACTACGTGTCTTGCATATCTAACCAGGTCTCATTTCTCTAACCATCTCCATATCTGTTTTATAAAATCTTTCATACAAAGTAATCTATGTACCAACACTTTTACACAAGGGACTTTTGTCTTTTTAAATTAAGTTTCATAGGATAGAAAAATTAAGTATAAAGATTAAATTTTAAGCATCAAGAAGTTTAAAAACCTACTAAGCTTCAGAAGCTTTTTCAAGTCTCTTGAAATCCCCCTTTACGACTGTAAGTTCACCTACATCAAGACCTTCATGACTGCATCAAAGTTATGTGCATTTGGTCATCTAACCTTTCCACTGCTCCCTATTATTTTCTGACTTGACTAATAACCTCAGAGTGAGCAAGTAATTATTCTCAAAACGCAACTGTGGTTTCCTACTGAAAAGAGAATGACATCCTTTTGCTAACAGAATTAACTTCAGATGTCTTCAATGCTAACATATTCTCAGAAAACATGACCTTACCTTTTTAATTAAAATGTGTTACAATACTGCATGTTAGAATTTAGCTCTATGATGAGCAAATGATCCAATCTAAAAGGGACGAATTCACGTGAATCTAGATCTTTCATTAACATTTGAAAAGGTATTGATTAAGTATGCTAGAAAAAATGTTATAAGTTTTTATCCAAAATCTATGGTCACAAAAACTCTTTAAAATTAAGACTAAAGCTCTAAATTTTTATATAAGATTATATAGATCCCATAATTTATATACGATTATATAGATCCCGTAACACATTTCCATTGGATTTTAATTGCTTTAATTGCTCTTTCGTTCTTTTTTCCTTTTCTTGATTTATTTAGTCGCCTTTTCTTTCTTTACCTTTTTGTGTTTCACTCTTTATTCTTTTCTGGATATGTTAAAAAATATTTTGCAACAAAAAATAGGGAAAATCAATCTGTTACATTAGCAACTGTGGCTTTTCTAATTTAAGCAAATAGGAATTAATAGTCATTGCTTATGTTTTGTGCTTTCTGACCAAAAAAAAAAAAAAAGTACTAAAATTCAGTCTATCTAAATGCACGAGAAGGGCTGGAGGAAGGGCTTGACAGCTGAAGCACATATTCCAGGCATGGTGGCACATACCTGGAGTCCCAGCCCTCAGCAGGCTGAGGCAGGAGGATTGCTGTGAGTCCGAGGCCAGCCTGGGCCGCCATAGTGAGTTCAGGACCAGCCTGCGCTACAGAGCAAGACCCTGTCTCAATAAACAAATAAATGCATGAGAATATGTTTCAATGCAATTATATATGCAAGAGAGAAATATGCAAACATTTCTATGCAAACATAAAAATCTATAAGTTTAAGTGAAACTCATAAAAGAAGTTTAGATCTTGACTATCCTATGGAGGTTCATGCTTTGGAATCTTGGTCCTCGATGGTGGTATTGGGATGGGAAGGAAATTTCAGACTACAGGGAGCAGCTGGAGGAAGTGGGTCACAGGCTTTGACAGCTGTATTTTGTCCCCAGCGTTTCTCCCTCTCTTTCCATCTTGGTCATCATGACATAAGCACTTTTCCTCTATTCTGCCTTTCTGTCGCCATGCTTTTGCCTTGCCCCATTCCTAAAAGCAATGAATCCAGCCAGTCCTGGAGGGGAACCTCTGAACCTATGAGCTAAAATAAACCATTTTTACTTTAAATTGAGTTTCTCAGGTATTTTGTCACCAGTGAGCAAGCATGCATATAAGTATCATTTCATGCAAAATTTTGTGCCGAGCTACTCTGTTTTATTATATTGAGTTAATGAATACTAAAATAAATATCATGATGATTTCTATAGTAATAGGTTATGATTATTATAATATTGGCTACTATGTATTTAATATAACAGAAAATATATAAAGAGAAAATGTCAACTAAGTAAACTTTTTTAAAACACATTTTTAAATAACAAAAGTAAACAGAATGGATATACATACAAGCGTCAGAAATATTGAGCTTATATTTCCTAAGATAAATAATACATTGGTGTTAGAAAAAATGACATTGTCAGAAGCTTCAAGTATTCATTTTTTCCACTGAAACAATTATAAGTTAAGAAAAACAGTGAGAATCAACTTTGTCAGAATTCATAAAAACAGTTAAAGTTTTGCAAGTCCAAATATTAGCTGAAAAAATCATATGGTAAAAAATCTGTCACACTTTTGCTTGATTTTTGATGCCCAGGATTATCCACACATAAATCTACAAAAGATAATACACCAAAAAAAGACATTTTTGGCTCCATGACCAAAATCATTTAAGCCAATGATCTAGTTTTATAGGTGAAACTATCAAAATTTTAAAGGAGGATGTAGGGTAAATCTTGGATTTAGCAATTAATTCTTAGATACAAGAATGGCTCAGCAAAAGGTGAAAGAAAAAATAAAGTAGAATTCACTAAAATCTAAAACTGCACAATCTAAACACATGATTTAGAATAGGAAAATGCAAAGAATTGGAATAAATCTTCACAAACTATATATTTCATAATGGTTTAATTTATAGAAGATATTGATAAAGTCATACAGTTCAACATTAAAAATGAAAACAAACCAACTAAAATGATCAAATGTCTTGAATATGCATTTCTGAAAGTATACAAATGGCCAATAACTACATAAAAACATCATTAGTCATGATTGCCTGGGTTTGAGGGAAGGAAGGATTGGTGATCAATCATGCATAATGTTTGCTTGTGTTTCTTTTTGAGACAATGTTTTTTTTTTTTTGGGGGGGGGGTTAGGTAGAAGTGGTGCTTGCCCAGCATTGTGAATGTGGTTAAAGTCATAAAATCTGTACACTAAAATGATTCCATTTTGGTTTCGTGCCTTCATTTTAGTAAGAAGACAAGATAAGGAATGCCTAAGGTTTATTAAAGTTGGGTTTGCCTTAGTCTAATTTTATTTAAATTGGAGCTTTAATTTTAGTTTTAAAGAGCTTTTTTGACCATACATTTTTATGTCACTTTTAAGTAAGAAGACAGTTTTATCATCATTGCTGTAAATCAAGCTATATAAATCAAATAGCTGCTCTGTGAGCTGCTAATCATATTTTTATAACTAGAGGACTACAGGTAATATGATGGTCATACAAAACAGCAAAGATAAATTTCATACATAAATGATTTATATAACATTTCATGAAATTCTTCTACTATAAATTATAAATCAATAAACATGTCAAAATTGTACTTTGCTTTAATTTGATATGAAATATGGAAATTTGGAAAGATAATATAAATCTTGTGTGACCTTCCAGATCCATACCATCCATCTTGGTGGAGAATAAAAACAAACATAAAAACAGAAAGTAAATCAAATTATGCAATTAAATTTGAACAATGGAAATGAAAATATAAATTCATATACTCACTTACGCATGTGGCACATTAAGAAATACATGACCAGTACTTCAGTAGGGACTAAACAAAATAAAATAAATGTGAACCCAAAAGTATTTAAAAACATAGCTACAATGTTGTTTTTTGAATTTGGACTACTGTCAGAAACACAAATCAATTAGGAATTGACTTTGATGGCCTTAACTTTCAGATTAATTCATTATTTTCCTTAGACACATCAATTACTGCCCTGTCACATTAACTTTCTGGAAGAGGGTCCTTCGGTGACCTGAATATAAAGTGGCAGTGGCCAAAATGATTTAAGAAGATTCCCTAATACTTTCCCAGGGGCAGGAAACCTGGGAGTGATTTTGATAATTATTAAATTCTATGTGTTTATTCCCTTGTGGGCTTGTATTTAATCTCTGTGTATAGTAGATGCAAACCTGACTTTTAACTCCTTTTTCTTCTATTTGTCTTCTTTATTCTCTCTCATACACCTGTGGGAGAATTTTTGGTGCGATTTATTTTTTTTTCTTTTTACCCACTGTGGAAGAGCCAGTTTTGCATCTACAAGCACTTTATTTCATTATTCTTCCTCCCTTTTATACCATTGGAGTTCCAGTTAGTCCTCCCACATCTGGGTGGGTGCTCTTCTCTCATTGGCCAGCCCACAAATCACTCACACTCTAAATCAGGACCAGTTCTTGATCCCCAGTCTAGGGTGGCTGACAAATCCTAATCTTAACGAAGGTGTGGTTCCTAATTCCCACATGGACATAATCCCTTCAATGGATGTAGGTTACATGCGTTGGGCTCTTTGCAGACTGCTCACCTCTGCGGCTTTGTGCAAGCACTGGTCTTGTGACCCCTGATCCCTTTCCTCTCTGGACTAGACAGGAAGAGCCCACTAACATTTGTCCATGAGACATCTGCCTGGGCGCACACTACCGTGTGGGTGGGTGACAGTGACCCACAGGGGGCTTCTCCAGCCTGTGATTGCCTGGCTTCATTTTTACCTCTACTTTGATTATGCTATAGATTCCCTTGTAGGTTTTTTATTTCTTTAGGAATATCTGTTCTTGGGCTCCTATGCCACCATCATCTTAACCGGAAGTCTCCTACTTCTACATTCTTAAATATGGAATATAAAAACAACTACATAAAGAAATTATCATTCAATGTGTCATTAAATGTAATTTCCATCTGTGTTTCCCCAAGTCGACTCTCAGCTCATGTTGGGCGGCGAGAATGGTCCTTTCATGTTCCCAGAGTCAGCATCAAGGACAGTGGCTGACACAGAAAATAATATAAATATGCTTGTCCTATCCAAGCAAATCAAATAGAAAACTGTACTTTGGTAATAAAACCACATACCCTAGTTGAGATAAGTCTATGATTTTAGTAAAATTTTGCAAAAAAATAGCTTTCTTCATATGTATTCATTGTATATATTTCGGAACAAAAATGAAGCATTAGAATGGATTACTAATCTTTGAAATACAAAATTGCTATCACCGGGTAAAACATTACATATTTGTATTGACAAAGCATAAAACACTAATGAATTGTGGTTGTACATTTGTAATGTATCCCTAAAATCACAAAGGATGGGAAAATGCGATCGAATTAAAATTTTCTGGTTATTTATTTCTTAGAGTTTATATGAATATAAAAGATGTATAAACTCAAAACTATAAATTTTTAACTGCATTTTTAATGTTGATAAATTGAATTAAAAAATAAAATGTAAATTAAGATATTGCATATATAATTTAATGAAAAATAGAAGCAAAGTATACACATACAATACTATATATTTATACATATGTATGTTTTTTTGTATTTACAAGGCTATAAATTTATACATAGGTATGTTTTATATATCTGTGTATGTACATAATATATATATATGTGTATATATATATATATAGCATACTGATAGTAAGCAGCACAAATAACATTAAGTCAGCCATTGAAAGCACACTTAAAATTGTTTATCAAGAAAAGGGAAGGGAAGAAAGAAAGCAGAAAAAAGAAAGAAAAGAATTCCTATGTATTGCATCATCCATTGTCTTATGGGTAAAATATATCCAAACAGCTCAAATTTCCCAAGGTTAATTTTTTGAATTGAGATTTATTTTTATACCTTTTTATAGTCTGTAAAAACTATTTACAAATCAGTACATTTAATTAATTCACACAGAATGATTCTGAGACTAACACAGAACATTAAGCCTCAGCTAAATTTAAAAAATTACGCATATACTTATCAAAAGTACCAACAAATGCTTATTGTAGCATTGCTCAAATTAATAGAGAAAGATGTTTAAAGAAAATAAGATCAATAGCTTAGAAAATACTGAGACAGTATTACAATGAGAAACAAAAACCCATCAGGATCCACGGCTTCACTTTTCCCCTTTGGGATAGGTTAAAATTATTCAAAAGTTTGTCATATTTTAACATATCTCATCCACAGTTTGTCACATTTGTATTCCAGATGCATGAGCAACAGTACTATCATGTAGAGAAAACAGCAAATTGTCAGGCATCAGGCAACACCAAGGAAATAGCAGACTGGCAGAAGCGAGCTGCCTATGCGCGGGGCGGGAGCACACAGTAGGAGAACACGTGCCTCCAGGAGCACCACGCCTGGCGCATTTCTCCAAATTCCATTTGCGACGTTTGGCAATCAGGACGCCTGGAGGCTGCACCTCGTGGGTGTTTCCGGTCCAGGAGCTTTTCCACTTCTTTCATCTGGGCCTTTAGCCTTCTGTTTTCTCTCTCCAGTCCTCGCTTTTCTGCTTCGAGTAATTCTCTCTTGTCCCACTCCAGGGCACTTTCGGCACGCAGCCTCTCCAGCTAAACACAGAAAGCACACGCAGCTGCAGCGTTTGCCGCTGCCAACAGGACGGCGCCCGGTAAATGGGCCTCTGCTATAAGTTTCATCGACACACACGTTCATGCACTGTTATGTTCTATTGCTATAAAAACCTGAGAACAGTGTAAAAATCCCAAGACCAGAATATTCCTTAAATAAATCTGTTCCCCTCTTTGTTCATGATACCATAATCCCGTGGACCACGTGCTTCACATAAATGCATCAGAAGAAGCCTGCTTATGTGTTGCCAACCGTTTCCAATCTCTCCTGCACATGAGGCACCGGTATCAGAGGAGAAAATACAGAATCATTTGCCGGAAACACGTGATTTTATAAAATGTATTTATTCACTCATTTATTTATCAGCTGAATTAAAACTGCAAGCGTAACTACACATGCTTCCCATCCAAAGCCCTACGCACTACACCTCCAATCACGGCAGGAGAACAGAAGCAAACGGAGGAAAATACTATACATCCACGATTTCTGTACTGCGAAATGTAGCGAAACGTGCAAAAATGAGTGAGCAATTTGATTATTGAGAGATAGTCGCTGGCAAACTATGGCTTGCGGACTGACACAGGCCTGCTGCTTTTGGTATGTTTCTATGTTCAACAATACAATGTTTTTATATTTTTGATGGTTGCAGAAAAGTCAAAGTGTACCAAGTCTCAGTTGGACAAGGTCAAGACCTTCTGGTGTGCTGTAAACTGACAGGATCCAAATATTAAGTACTCTATATTATAAAATTCTCCAAGAAAACATTTTGAAACTTGTAACCATAAGAATAATAAATGCTTTAGGACATAGAAATGGTTAACATAATTGAAGCTTTTAAGCATTACACAAATGTCAACGTGCATCAAAACATCATTAATATGTACAAGATTTATGTTGTTATGGTCAGTTAAAAAATAAACAATAACAACACCAAAAAATAAATGCTGACAAGGATGGGGATGAAGAGGAACTCTGAACTTTTTCTTTCTTTCTTTTCTCTCTTTCTCTTTCTTTCTTTTGCTCTTTCTTTCTTTCTTTCTTTCTTTCTTTCTTTTCTTTTGTTTCTTTTCTTTCTTTCTTTCTCTCTAGATAGGATCTCACTCTGTAGCCCAGGCTGGCCTGGAATTCACTATGTAGCCATGGCCACCATCAAATTTATGAATGCATGGCAATGCTCCTGACTCAAAAGAATATCTTGTTATTTGTGGCACCATGAACAGAATTGGAAAGATACATACTAACTGTTCTCACTTACTTATAAAAGCTAAAAAAAAATCTAGAGAATAGAGGAGAAGTCAATGGAGGCTGGGGAGCAAAAGTAGAGAGTGGGCGTGGGGAATGAGCACTGAAGTCCAAGAAACAGAAGAGCCGCACATCCAACGATAATAGTCCATCTGCACCAAAAATTTATGCATTTCTAAACAACCAGAGGAAGCAAGATTGAAGTTTCTAGGCACATGAAAATGAAAACTAAGAACATGAAAATATTGATCACTCTGATTTGATTGTAGTTATTTTCTAATGTGAGCTTGTGGGTAAGGCCAGATTTAATAATAACAACAAAGATGTAGCAAAATATAAAAAAAAAAAAACTTTTGGTAAATATCCCAATAAAGGGATTGGTTGGATTCAGAGAAGAGGAATCAAGATTTAACTACTGCGAACCCATTTGAGGAATAGGAAGCTGAGGTAGAGTGGTGACTTCAGTGAAATGACTTAGGTGCAGAAGATTAATATGTTAAACACTGTATGGTTTCTCTGACTTGGAAAACTCAGAACCCAGACATTCTTTGGAACCATATGTAGTGATAGCTGGAGTCAGGGGAGGGGATAGGGAGGGGGTGGGAGGGTAGTAAATGGGAAGGGATTGTGAAGTCGATGTGATACATAGATGTGCAAAACACCCAAATTCATTGTAAATACTATGTATTACATTTGTATATTAATTAAAATAGTGGGGGGAAATAAAAAATAAAATAAAAATACATCATTTATAATTCTTTGCTACAAATTCTAACTCTGAAATCTATTTTTCAATCATGACATCACCATGATGTGTGAATACATTTTGTCAAGTAATTTCATCACATTAAGAGGGACAATGTATTTTCTGATCGTTTGTGAGAAATGAAATTAATACATGTAATGGACATCTCTGAATATTACTGCACTACTTATCAGAAAATGTTATTTCAAAGAAAGTATTATATGGGCAAAGGGTGGGGATCAATGGTAGTTCACTTCACGTGTGCTAAGAACCTGATTTCTGGTCCCAGTACCAAAAATTAATAATTAATACTTACATATGTCTCATGTATATTTGGGCATATGCATATGTTTATACCTCAAATTTTAAAAATAATCTATTGCATGATGCTGTCAAGAGAAGAAAACTCATCACAATAATTGCTGTTACAATTTATTTCTCTGTCCCCCTCTTACTCATTTGATGATTCTTGATATGACACTTATCTTTATGATATTAAATAGTTTACACATTAGTAAAATTAATAGAATACTAGCCCCATCAAAGGTATGACAGTAGAAGAACTTAATTAGATTGTCTATTCAAAATGCTTTGTAACTCTGTGAGATGATTTAAGCGAGTGTTGAAAGGTCATTTATAAGGACAAAAATTGTAATTTTTATGCTTAGTTTTAAAATAGCTTGGGTGCAATGCTCTATTGTATAGTATTATAGTGTTATATAGTATGTATCTGTAAAATATTAATTCTTACAGACTACAGCGTAAGAAAAATATTAGACTTTATTAATATCATTTGAATAAAAATTTCATATATAAATCAAAAAAACTCTTTTTATGTCCAAATAATTGTTCCATCATTACAGAAATGTTCTGTTGCAAAATGTAAGAGTTACTCTAATGTCTAAAAATCAGGAGCCCAAAAGTACATTCTTGGCACTGGACCTCATTTATCAATTAGATATAATAAATGAAGGGTTCACATTTTAGATGAGAGGATTGACATTTGGGGTGCCTATTTGGGATATGAGGTGAAAACTGCAATTCTCAATCCAATTGAGAGTATGCCATCACTTTAATTATTAAAATTAATGTTTAAACCTTCTGGATTTCACTGTAGCCCTTGTCAGAATGAGTGTAATAAAGCTGCAACGAAAGTCATCAAGTTGGTGGTGGGAAGGAATTTTAGGAGGGCTGATATAGTGTTAGATCAAGGCAAATACTGCATTATTTCAAGGCTGTGTAAGACTATGTGCATTTTATAATGCCTAAAAAAGATTTTATACTTACTACATGAAGTTACAGGTAAGATTGTCAATAACTGATAGGTGACTAGGATGAATGAATTCTAAATCTTATTTTAAGATTGTAATGAGGAAAGATTTTGACAGAGGTAGCAATAGAGCTTCAACCTCCATACTAGACATTTTACTAGGTCTAGATTTATTAAAATGTATTAGTTATTAATAAATATATAATCATGACACATATCAAATTAAATATACTAAAAATTAGCACGTAAAAATTATAAAGAGTTTCATTTCAGTTTTTATTCTTCAAAATAATCTTTCAGATCATTCATTTTCAAGAATTATGCAAAAATCCTCTACCTTTAAAAGACATTCAACTGAATGCAAATTAGAGCAATGAAAAAAGAATCACATACTATTTCAAACTTACAGACTACATAATAAAAATTGTAGAGATTTTTATCAAACTGAAACGGAATTTTATTAATTTGCTTATAATGACCAGCAGAATTCTAAAATATTTAAGTATAGCTCTAATTTACTATGATTCTTAATTAATTGTGGAATCTAATCTTAAATGAATTTTAGATGGCATAAAAATTACTGAAAAAATCTTTTCTGAACATTTAATGTAAAAGGTATAGTATTATTTATTGTAATCACCAAAATATTTGATTTAGCGACTTATATTATGCACATTAAACATTAAGATGCATAAATATTCAACTCCATTTAATTAACAACTGTGTATTGAGTCGCCTCTTATGACACAAACTAAATAAATTCTAGATTATTATTTTGAAACTACAGTTAAATATATAAGTATAAGTTGGGCAGCTTTTCATGAGGAGAAAACCACCTGAGTGCCGTGAAAATCCTTCTGTTTCGTTTTATTGTCTTGTTCTGTATTACAGAAGTTGGAATGGACCTTGGGTCTCAGTGCATGCTGGGACAGTACTTTATCACCGGATTACACCCTGGGATATTTTAATTTTACTTTGAGACAAATCTCATTAAATTGCCCAGGCTGGCCTTGAACATGTAAGCCTCCTGCCTCAGACTCTCAGATAGCCAGGATTACCCTCTTGTGCCAGGTGCCTGGCAAACAGGTGTAATTAATTGAGTAATTAGAGCGGATCACTTGAGAAGAGTGAGTTCGAGATTTCAGAAGGCAGAAAAACAAACTGAAGGAAAGCAAACCTGAGTAAAGAATGCCAAGAGACAGGTCTTAACATTACGAAAGCACATGATCTGTCCAATCACGCCACAGAAAAATTGACCAGGCAGGCCTTGGTCCTCAGAAGAGCAAGTAAGAAAAAGACACTACTTGAGTTGCTTGTGAAAATATGATATTGTCCTCACTCAGGGGTAGGATACTGGCTCATCTTTTCAATGTAGAGATCTATCTACCTTCACCAGTTCACATTGCTTTTGAAGGGCATGACCAACTGCAGTAAAAACAATACAAAAGAATACAGACAAGAAATCCAGATTGCACCGAAGTTTTATGAAAGCAGAACCAAGTCATCTCTGCTCACCAGCCTGACAGAGGCCACGGCAGTGCTCCACAAACACTTGTGGCCTGAAAGAGGAAACATATACAGGCACTCGCTAGGGAAAATTTCTCATCTTATTTTACAAAAACAGACACAAAGAAAAATAAAGACCACCTCCACCCCAGACAAAACTCTACACAGAGTTTTCTGTCTACATGGGCTCTTGAGTTTCTTACCGCTCTTGTCCTTATTACGTTACAATTATTGGAAGTGAGTGCAACCAGATAGAAGATTTTCACTACAGAGATACACAGTTGAGTCCACGTGTCCTGAAAGTTTTCATATTCTTTAAACTAAAATATTTAAAACAGTCTAGCATTATGAATAATAAATTACTTTTAAAGAGAAAATACATATTAAACTTTCAAACACAACATAAATAAGTCCTAAATTTGTTTTGAAAGAACAAAACATATCAACATCAATTCAAATATAGACCTATTAAAATCGTGCTTTTTTCATTAACTTGTATCAAGATGACAGTCATTGTGTAAGTTTCCTTGACCAACAGGAAAAATTTTCAAGAAAATACTCTCTAGGGCATTTTTTCAGTCCAGCAAACTCATGTATGACTAACATGGATTCTCCTATCGTGGATGTGAAAATATTCAGAATTTTAGCATGTTTATCTTTCAGTTTTAAAATTTATTAGTTTTCTTAATTTGGGCAATAAGTAACTTAGAAATTTGTTTTTTAAGATAAAAATCAACTTTTATATTGCATTTTAAGTCAAGTAATAGCATAAACATCTACTGCTTAAAGAAGTGTAGAGTGGCCTTTTGGAATTACATAGTTTAGACCATGATCGAACCTAAACTTTAAAAAATATAATAATAATAATAATAATGGGCTGGAGATGCCATTCAGCATTAAGACCCCAGATGTCATTCATAGTACTACAAAAAATATGTGTGATAAGCACATATGAGTGCAGCATGACAAGTGTGCATTTTGGCCTCCACTGGAATTCATATTAGAGAAAACATTTAACTACCAGAAGAACAGGAGAATGAGTCCAGTAAAAGTCAGTCATTCTGACTCCTTCATGAGCCCAAAGGGTAAATCATGAGTCACTGGGCCATGATCTCAGGGTTGGGACGAGAGATGACCCAGTGGTGTGGCCTTCCCCTCAGCAAAGGCAACCTATCAACAGCTGTTCTACTGAATACCTAACTGTCGCTATCAGAGAAGAATTGCCACTTGGTGACAAGTTTAATACTACAGATCATTTCTTCATTTCAATTTCACTAAATAAAATGTTTTAAGTTTGTCTTTTTTTATTTTCTGCCAGTGTGATGATTAAAGGATTACAGAATAAGCGTTTTACTAACTTGGATTCCTCTAAAACATCATCTAAGACCTCAACAAGGTTTGACAGCCAAGGAGATAAAACACTGAGTACATTACCAAGGATGAATCGGTTCGCAGAAATCACTTCGAATATTTGTAGCTAGCCTGATGAAAGGCAATTGGCTTGTTAAAATAAATCTAAGGTTTCCAACTAAAATATGGGGCACTCTGCAGGAGCACAGTGATGTGTTTACACCGCAGTAAATGCAGCAGGCTAACAGCCCGTGGATGGGGTAAGACCTAGAACACTGGTGGTACAGGTCCAGGAACCATTCATTGGTTCTTTTAACCATCACTGCCAGGATCCTGCTTGTACAATTTTATTTAGACTCTAGCAGAGACAGACTTCATTCCAGAAAAAAAAGAAATGGAAAGGAAAACATGTTTTCCACTGAATACTACAAACTTATAAAAATTTTCATGTGTTTCAAGGATTTTATTCACTTGTTAAGATTCAAAGTTGAGGATGCATCGCAAAAATACTTGTTTTGGTTCTTTGGTTTTTGTTTGCTCGTTCCTTTGTGGGATGAGGTCTCACTCGGTAGTCCAGGCTGCTAGTGACCTCACTGTGTCACCCAAGATGGCCTCAATCGCAAGCAATCCTCCCAGCTTGGGCTCCCGAATGCTGTTTTAGTTTTTATACGAACGTAAAGGAGCATTTCAGTGTGGCTTTTATTTTTTCCTTTCATTTTCATTTAGAGTTAGGGTCTCATTAAGTTGCTGAGTTGCTGAGCTGGGCTCAAATTCTTCAACCTCAGCCTCTCCCACCCAGAGTGCTGGGATTAGAGGCCTGCACCCCTGGGCTTGGCTTCCCGTGTGGCTGCATATTTGTAGTTTAAGTTTTCTGTTCTCAAAGAAGAAGAATATTCCTTAAATGTGAGTCAGTTGAAAAGATCAATTACTCAAGAATGTCGCCGAGCCAAAGTCCAACACGAACATTTGTCCAAATTCAAAAACAAATGTCAATGTCTATGGATCGATTATGTAAGAATCTTCAACTCACCTGACCTTTTAAAGAAAAGTTCTGAGACATTTATGGTGGAAAACAGAATTTCCCCAAAAGGTTTGATAAAGGTCAAAGGATATACTTGAGTGCTATTTGCAATTTAGTTTCCAATTACATATGAGCAGAATTCAAAAATATTTGTGAAGAAAATTTAAAATGCCTCTCATCTGGAACCAGGCACATATTCTGTGAGTTCCCTACAAGCCTTGTTTTTGTCTCAACTCCCCAGTTCACTGCCTCACGTCCCATCTTCACCCTGCCCAAAAAAAAAAACCGATGGCAGAAGGAAGGGCATCTGCCAACCCTGTTCTTCTTGTGTTTAGATATTGTCACCATGTCACATATGGGAAAGATTAGAATGGCAACTAGAATTAATGTCCATATTATGTGTGAAAAAACTCTTTCCAGAAATGAAGATATTTCACTCTGGATAGGGAAAGAACAGGACAACTATGGAAAAACCAGAAGACCAAGAGTTTACATTTTCAGTAGACAGAAGATAAACCTGTAAAAGTTTACCGCTACCACTACTACTAATAATAAAGTCTAAACCATTGATGTGAAAAAAACCAGTTTCTGTTTTCTTTTCTTACTTTTCTTTGAACTAATTTTTAAGTTTCCATATGCCATGAATGAACACCTGGATCAATCATCAAGACACTAGTTATATGTAGTCAAAAGGGTAGAAATTTGGCTAACGAGTATTATAATATGAGCATGTATAGGACTTGGAACTTTCCTTTTTCCCTATTTTTATTAAAATTGATATGCAATGCACAATGGTTGCACTGAGCTTGAGTATTCTGTATACTTACATATGGGGTCAACATTACAAGCCCTTCCTCTTCCCCTTTCTCGCCCTCCGATGCCTTCCACATTCTTCCAATTTCCACTATCACACCCAATTTCCACTATTACTCCCATTTAGTTCTACAAAATTCCTGTATCCTGGGTTTCTTGTGTTAGAGAGAACATGAAACGTTTAGTTTTCTGAGTTTGCTTCACTGCACTAAGCATTTACCTGCAAATAGTAGTACTACACTGTGTGCATGTACCACAATTTTTGTATCCATTGGTTTATTTATGGATATGTCAGAGACTTCCACAGCTTAGTTACTGTTAATTCTGCTGCTATAAACTCGGTATACATGTATCTCTGTTATATATGGCTTTTAACTGTCTTGAAAAAATACCCAGAAGATATATCACTGATTCAAATGGAATAATTATTTTCAACCTTTTGGGGAATCTCCATACTGCCTTCCATAGTGGTTGTACCAGTATGCAGTCTTGCCATCAATGTAGAAGGGTTCTTTTTTCCCCACAATTCCACCAGCATTGATTGCTAATTGACTTGTTGACAAATGCCATTCTCTCTGGGGAAAGATGATATCTTAGTTGGAACTTTTCTTATAACAGTAGGCCAATTGGAGACATTTTTCTCATAGTTTTCCTTGTTAATAATAGAGTAATCTGGTAGTAGAAAAGTTCTTTTGAAACTATTATACTAATTCGCTGGATACTAATGAGAATAAACTTCTTTAAAAATAGTTTAATTACACATTTTAAGAGTCATAAAATATCCAGTTTGAAATACCTCATCCATTTAGATGAGAAATTCACGAAGAATATCCAATCTTAAGATTTGTATACCAAATAGGCATGTTACTTTCAAGATTGTCTATAGTTATGAGGAGCAGGAAACGGCAACCTGGCTGTCACTGTACACAACAGGAACAATGTGGGGCTGGAGAAGTGGTGCAGTAGATAAAGCACTTGCCTAGTGAGTGCAAGGCCCTGGGTTTGACTCCCCAGCACCACGTAAATCAGGCATGCTGGCACACATCTGTAATCCCAGCACTCAGAAGGCTGAGGCAGGAGGCTTGAGTTCAAGGCCACCCTGGGCTACTCAGTGATTTCAGGATCAACCTAAGCTACAGAGCAAGACCTTATCTCAAAATAAATAAATAATGTCACACTACACAATTTTAAAATTATAGCTGATAAGTTGAAATTTTAAATTATCAGTATATTAACGATTGATGGCATTCTAATTTTGCCACGTAACAATTGCGGCATTTGGTAAATTATCAGATATATCTTCTACCTGTTTCCCTGATAAGTAATTTAGAACTTGTGGAAGCAGTTTTCATTTTTTTTATAGTTCAATGACTAAAATACCAATAATTTACTGTTCCTGCCACTCACTGTCCAATATTAAATCCTAAAAGACAGCAGGATTTAGAATATACAATAATTAATTTAAAATGTTATTTGTATTTATAGCTACATTTTGAAGAATAAAGAGACATTATTGAATGCAATATAAAGAAAGGTAAAGTATAGGAAGGAATTTAATCTCTCCTGCAAATATTTACATCCCATTAAGAAATCAATGTTCCAAATTACGCTCCACGAGCCACGCTACTTTAAGGACTTACTTGCAAATTTCTCCTCATGGAATAAAAATTCTTAAGTACTCAGTTTAAAAAGTAAGGAGCTTTAAAATAGCATATTATGTTATTTGTCACTAAACATTTCTGGAATATCAAATTTCTTAGGTATAAAATAAATGTTGGATAACTTGGATGGTTTTATAGTCTTCTAGATTTATCTTATTTAACTACAGTGAAGAATAGATATCAATGTGTATGATATTAAAAGCCAAGTCATTATAAATTAAATAAACCAAGTAGTTGTCATTTAAATATAAGTAGAATTTGACTCCTGTCTTCACAACGAATGATTTTTTGCTACCTAAAATGAACCATTTTCAAGTTTCATAATTATTTTTCTGGCATTTATATAATCACATAAATTGTGCAGTTTTCAATTTCAGGTATTACCCATGCAATTCTAAAATGGAAAGACTTTGTTCTTTCCATATTTCCATGGTAACACTAACAACTTATTATTAAGGAATTTGGTATATCTTTGGTCTTAATAAATTATACAGGTAATTTTTGTGGCATACTATAATTGCATTTATTTCTTTATTTTGTTGCCTGAAGTTCTTAAGTGCTTATTATGTTCTTTTGCTTAGAACTCAATGTGCTTGTGAGTAATCTGGAGCATTACAATAAAAATAAAACTATGCAATCCAAATTATTATTAGGAGAATAACTGCTACTAGACAACACTTTTTCTCATTTATAATAATTAAAATGACTAGATAGCTGGGTACTAGATAAAGACAGAGAGAAGGACAAAGAGAAGAAGAGATGAAAGAATGAAGGAAGAAAGAAATGACAGAAGAAAACCTCTCATGCAATCATGGAGGCTGAGAACTTTTTAGGTTCTAAAGCCAGCAAGTTAGAAACCAGTATCTAATTTTCAGTCCAACTCTGAAAGCTGAAATAAAGCCAGTGTCCTTGCTCAGTCAGATGTCAGTAATTCTCTTTTTCTCAGACTTTTTTTTTCATTTATCTCTCCTGTTGATAGAGTGGGGCTGCCCACAGGAGGGAAGGCTAGAGTGTTCCCTAATTAGTACTCTGACTCAAGCGCTCCCTTATCCAGAAACACCCTCAGAGACACACGTAGAACAGTGCTCACCAAGTGTCCGCAACCCTACGGTCTAGGTGTTGCATAAAAGTAACCATCATGCCATCTTACAAAATCGGTGTGCTCATTAAGTTATTATTATGGTGTTAGGCATTTATAAGGTGCACGCAGCCTACACAGATTCATGAACTTTAGCCATAAACAGAAATTAATCATTTGAGTGAAAACATGATTTTAATAGGTATCTGTGTCTCATCCATTACTTTTCAATATCTAAGGCAAGAGTAAATATACAAGATAACTTTTCAATATTCTGCTTTCTCTTCAGATCACGTAAATTACTTTTTTAAAATAGCATTTCTTTCTGCTTCCTTTGGCTTATTTTATTTTTCCTTCTATCACTGATCATATTAAAATGACATTCTCTCATTGGTTAATAAAAGACTGGGAAGAATAATTATCTTGATTTCTCACGTTTCTAATTTATTTCTTTAGTAAATCAATTATTTTTGCAGTAATTTCTAGGAAATTTGAAGTCACAGACTCAAGTATGAAAGAAAGATTTTTTTTTCTTTTCCAGGGTATTTGACTCACTACTAAATAAATGCAGAAAAATAAACACCTTAGGCTAACAGACTCAACTGCAGAACAGTTGTCTTCAATATGAACAGATCAATAGTAAAAATAAAAGCCAATAAATGGTGGGGACCTCACATGTCAAATTGTTGCTCTACTAGCCACCTGTCTCTATCAGGATTAAAAAGTAAATCAAAGCTTACTAAATTCTAAATGTATAAGAACTATTTAATGAACATTTTCAAGTACTCAGGTATTTGAATACAGAAAAATTTCCAGTGGTATTTGAAAGAAACTTAACTTTGTTAAAGAAGCAGCCTAATTCAAAGGGAGATTCATAGGCTCCTGGATTTTTTCAACAAACGCCTTAGAGACATTACAAGAAAGTGGGGCTTATTTTTTACTGTGATAACCAATCATAAGCTTTTTGTTTATTTGTTTTTCACATTCTTATCTCAGGCAGGACTGGCGGCACAGGTCCGTAATGCCAGCACTCTGGGAGGCTGAGGAAGGAGAATCACAGATTTGTGCCACGTAGGCAAATTAGCCATTTAGTGAGACCCCATTTCAAAATTAAACATAAAAATAAAATGGTGGGAAATGCAGCTCTGAGAAGCTTATAAAAGTTAGGAATTTACTTTCTACTGTTCTGGAAGCAGAGAAGGCCAAGATCATGAAGCCAACAGAAGTGGTATCTCGGGTCAGGGGGACTGCCTTCTGTGTCTTAGACGAAGCTTTTCCACTTGGTGCCCATGTGGTGAGTGACATGAGCTAGATCTCTGGGGCCTCATTTACAAGGTTACATCTAAGGACCCACCCTCATATTATATTATTGATATTGAATAGTATCGTGTTAACAATTAGAATTTCAACAAATAAATATAGACAGTGACAACTATATCTTCCTTTCCTTTTTATTTTTTCTTTCAGTTTTGTAAATAATTGAAATAGGAGGCTTACATTTTTTGACATGTGCTTTACGTTCCCCTCGCTCATGTAATCAGTGACTATTCACTGCACATGTATGACAAGTCAAGCTTCTGTCAAACCAGTATCGGAAGTACACAAAAATTACAAAATTTGAGTGTTGACACATTACAACTAAAAATTGCACACCACAAAACATTCTTTTATGCAAAAATTCTTTAAAATATTTTTAAAATTTAATTCTAATTTATGGGTATAAGGAGTAGATGAAACAAAACAGGTTTTGTGCACTCAATCTGTGTAAGCCACACAGGACAATAGACTAAGGTCAAAAAATCATCTAAACTGACAAGATCCTTCCTTTCCTTTCGTTTTTTCAGTAACGAATGCTGAACCGAATCCCCACACGGAGTTACACTGCCAGCCCTTTATCTTTCTTATTTTGTGTTTTTGGACAGCAGGTCACAGAGTTGTGAGGAGGGGATTCAACTTGCTTCAGCTTCCCCGAGTTCTGGAATGACAGGTGAGCACGTCCACACCTGCCTTGTCCTTTGTCTTTTTCTATTATGTTCTCATTTATCTGGGACTTTTGCAAATAGTAATAATGTAACAAATACAATTTGCTGATTTGGTTTAAAGATCATGTTGCCAAAAGTCATTTGTTCAGATGAAAATGTATTTACCATGGGGATTTTTTGAACTCATAATGAAAAAATTCTAAATTAAGCACCTGTAATTTAAAAAAGAATGCTTCTGTTTATCTGGAATTTGAATTCTTGCTAAGCACAGCTAAAATCGAAGTGTTTTAGTAAAGTCGTTTTGAATTTGAAAGATCGATAGGGATAATTGGTTGAGATAACTTGAATGTGCAAATGGCATACTAGTGCATATTTACTAAGTTCACCTTTGGTCCAATGATAAGCAGATAATCACATTGTGGAAGAACTGAAGAGCATTTTTTGGCCAAAGGGCAAGGAACAATGACTTTGTGTATGCGTGTGTGTGTGTGTGTGTGTGTGTGTGTGTGTGTGTGTGTGTGTGAGTGTGTGTGTTTGGAGGATTACAATGAAGGTCTCACACACCTTTAAGACATTCAGAAAATACAGGATTCCTTGGTTTATAGGAATTCTAAAAGGAAGTGGGCTGGCTGATCCCAAGACAAATTAGTGTTAAATGAGTTTTTTGTTTGTTTGTTTTGTTTTGTTTTTTGTTGGTTTTTTTGTTTGTTTGTTTGTTTTTGGTTTTTTTTTGAGGCAGGTTCTCCCTGCAGAGTTTAGACTAGTTCTCAGATTACTACGTAACCTAGACTGGCCTCAAACATGGCAAACCTCCTGCCTCAGCCTCCTGAGTGCTAGGATCACAGGTGTGCACCACCGCGCTCAGTTTATGTGGTACTGGGAAATCAAACTTGGGTACTTAGAGATTGCTAGGCAATCGCTTTCACCACTGAGCTACTCCTCCAGCTGGCATTAAATAGTTTTCATTAGTGCAGTCCCTTCTCTTTTCCCACCCACATTACTATCTTCATTGATTATCCTACATCCAACAGAAGACAGTAAGAAATTGATTACTGAGGGAAATAAATTTCAGGTTGCAAGTAAATCATCAATTCAACACAGCTAGAAAGCTTTTCAAAAGGCTGAAATAACTGAGAACAGCTACCCCTGATGGGCTATCTGAGCAAAAGAGTTTTAAATACCTTATTTCACTTCACACAATTCAAAGTCTTTTTGAAAAAAAGTATGTTACTCGAGGTACCTGATATTTGCTGGATCAATGATCACAAGCTTTCATCCATTATTCAATTTTACAGTTATTAGATATCAGTAAATACAAGGTGGTAGTTTTACACTTGGATAATTGGAGTCTCTACACTTGTGTTTGTGTAAATGAGCAGAAAGTATATCTCACTCTAACAGTTTGATTTTCAGGTTTCTCGGGCTGTTGTTTTTCTCATATCAAGTTTTTTTTTTTAGATTATGTTTTCCCAGTTTTGTCAATGTGAACTCAGAATCTTTAAATTCCTTTCACTAACAGACTTCTGAATTAACCTGCTACAGATATCAATACTGTGTTTCAAAATTGCACAACAATTTTCAACGCATTCACATAGCATTCTCAGCAATCTACACCTCCACTGGAATGTAAATGTCAACAAGAGATATTGATAAACAAGAAAATTAAATCAGTTCAGGACAACACCTACCGTGACTATCCCAAAAGAATTAAATTATGAATTATGGTGATGCTGAATTTCTAATTATATAATATTCTTCTAGTCAAAGATGATACTACGTAACCATGTGAATAAACAAAACCTTAAGTATGTCATCTGAAATGTAGAACTCAGACAATTCCCCCAGCATGAAGAACATCTGCCTTATAGTTCTATACTTTTAGAAACAAGCACTTAACTCTATGATTGTTTGATGACTACAGAGCCTCTCCCTGAAGGCAGTTCTTTGAGAGTTAAGATCCACTGCTGAATTTCAAGGTTTACCATAATTACATGTAGTATAACTGTTGATAATATTTGCAGAATTACTATTATATATAATTTTGCAGAATTAAGGTTAGAGTCCACAATTAAAAAAAACATTCTGGCTAAAGGTGTTGAACATCTTTTCGTGTGTTTATTGACCATTTGAAGAGAAATGCAAATGAAAACATCGCTAAGATACCATGTAACCCCAGAGACTGGCCCATATCAAGAATTCATGTGTGATTCCAACTATGTAATATTTCGGTTAAGGGAAAACTATGTACATAATAAAAATGTAATTTAAAATGTAAAAATGCATTTAATGGATTCAGATAAAACAGATGAGTGATTAGGTAGATGATAAAGAAATTTCAGGGTAAATTGAGCAGGATGATATGAAAATGGGAGACATGCATTATCTTTTTGACAAAAACCTTACAATCTATGTCAGAGAGTGAATTTCAATGAGAGACGCAGACCTTATTTTATTATTTGTCCATGTTAATGCACCATTTATACAAGACTTCGCACAATGGTGAGAAATGATTGGTTGTACAGAAGCCTGTGGATGAAGAGGGGGTGTGTGGACAGTGTCCCTAATTTGGTCATAAACTAAAGTTCATACATATATTAGGGGTGGGTCTCTATGTGTGGGTGTGTATAATATACACGTGTGCGTACATATTTATGTATTTGTTATACACATATGTATGCACATATTATATATTAATGCCTTTGGTATTTAAAGAGAGTTATTATAAATCTTCTTACATTTTTGTCATTTGTTGCCAAATAACTTTCATACAGATGTGCAGTGTTTTATCAAAAATGCTTTTCAGGAATCAGGCAGTGGCACCTAAACTGACGAGTTGATTCCTCTTAGAAAATAAGGCCTAAAAACCCCCACGACTCCGTTTTTCATCGTGCAGGCCTTCATGATCACACTCCCCCTCCCCCAATTTCCTTTGTGTGTTTTGCAGGAGAGAGAAAGATGATGGCACTGGTGCACGAGAAGCACACCCTGATTCAGACGAGGTTTCGCCAGAAGTACGTGATTTTTTAAAAATCCTGTGTAATGTCTATGATGGTCACTGCCAATATTTCTGTCCACAAACCCAGACACAGAGAGGAGTACATAGGAGTACAGCGAAATAACCAGTAAGTGACAGAGCCGCCTCTGTCTCTAAATTATGTGTGCTTCCCATTGCTCTCTGTTCATCTAATAAAAACCAGTGTGAGCTCAGGTTTAAAACTGTTACCACAAACAAAACACTTACTATGAATCACCTTAGCTGTAGTCTATATTCTCACTAACTTCTTTCGCTCACTTGTTCCTATACATGTGTGTCCGAGACATTCTCCAGGATCACTTGTTATAAAATAAATTGACTTTCTGTTTTCAATACAGTAAAACAATTTTTAATGATGGATAGGTAATTCAACCCCGCCTCCTGTCTCTAAGGACAATAATCCCTCCTTTGTCTCTAAGACAGGACAAACACTCTGAGTTTAAGAATCTGTGAAAACTTCTTTGTTGTTTTTGCAGGTAGAGATGGAAAATAGTTTCCACAATGTTCAAGGCAGAGCTAAGAAATCAATTGCCTATAAAAAATGCGAATTTAACCTACGCCTCGCTGTTAGCTGCACTAGCCATGGCAATTCCACCATGTCACACACCTTGCATGTCACTGTCCCTGAAAAAATGCACACATGATGCACTAGGAAAAGATCTCAGGGTTGGCAGAGATGGGGGGAAAGAGGAGAAGAAGGAGACAAATGACTAAGATGCCACAGGTACCTGCACTGGTCCACCAAGGTGACTGCAATTATTATGTACCACAAGTATACACTGATAAAATAATTGTGGGCAAACACTTCATTAAGTATTTACTCACTGTAATACCTGTATTGACTAGCAGGTAGCATTGCATTCATGTTTTACGTTTATAATATTCATAAAGCTGAGATGTAGTTATGAGCAAATATTTTACAGGCTTCTAAATTATATAGAAGCTGATTACATTGTAAGCAGTACTCATTTTCACCAAATAATCAATGCTCTACTACCTAAAACAGTACTGTATTGCATCGTGTTTGGGCATGTATAGTGTGAATGAGGCCCTTTACCAGCACCTTACCTCGGCTCTTAATTCACAGATGACTTTATCATTGTTTTGCAATTTATATTCTTCGATTCTGTCTCCTATAATTCCTCCCGTTCTCTTTTCGTGTTGATCATAAAGAATGTCGAACTGAAAAACAAAAGAAAAGTTCAAGCTCTAGTCACGTGATGCCATAGAGCTTGGTTCGGGGGGGGGGGGCCCTCGTCCGTCACATCATTTTGCTTTCAAGCTCGTTTGTTCTGCTTTATTATCTGTGTAGACGCTGGCAGATTGTAGTTACTCTTGCAAGTATTGTAACACCACTTAAAGGGGTACCTCTAGCAAAAAAAAAGGTTGAATTGTTGTAAATCAAATCAGCAAACCCTTGTGAATTCCAGTTCATCAACTGAAAGATGAGCAAAATATAGTTACCGCCATAGATTCCCACACGATGGGTCGGTTGAATTCTAGATCAATGCAGGTAAACCCAGTCTTTTGGCCTAAAATATTGCTACCTTGATTTATTTTATAATTCTAATTGCCTCTTTGTATAAATAGTAAGAGTAAACAGATCACAAGAGAGATAAACTTGGACAATGGAAATTATACATTTATAATAGCTGGGCTTATAATATACAGAACAACTATACACAGATGCCAACACATAGCCATAGGAGTTGACTGCATGGAAACTTTTGAAGGAGAAAAAAATTCAGGCAAGTGGTTAATTCCCCCAAGCCTCTCATAATTAGAAGGTTTTAGCTGAATTATATAATTTGAAAAATATATAAAATGTGGACTATATTCTCAATGTATTTTTTTCTAAATGAACAGGTAAAGGTTTTTGTCACTCATATAATTTGTATGAAATCCTAATAATATATCATTTATATGTAATCTTATGATAAATTAGAATACAAAAGTTATTATCATATGGTCTATTTGAAATTTTAAAATACTCACAATATTGTTCATGTTAATAGTAATATACTTTTCTATAGAAAGTGAAATAGATATATGTTGCCTTAGTTTAGGCTGGTAGTAATATTCCATGTTAAGTAATACTATTATTATCTCTTCCACCTGGAAAAGAAATCAAAGACTTAAGCAATCTTTCAAAACTCACAAAGCTAATAATTAGAGGAAGAAATTCAAGAACACTTTTACCAAATTCTTTCCTTAGGCATTCAATGAAAACAGAGTTGAATATTTAAAAAGTCATTAAAATAATTGTCTATAAAGCTACAGGCTCATAGAAATAAATAATAGCAGGACACAGCAGAAGATGTCCAACCCCACACACACAAGAACTAACGTAAGGAGTAGAGCTGATTTCTGAACAAAATACGGAGAGGCTCCAAAGTCAGAGCTGGTTCCATAAGTCATCAAATGACAAGAGGGTGGGAGACCCAGAGACATTAGCACAGATCATTACACATGTCTGTCTCTGGGCTTTCAATCTACTACCATGAAACTTAAATGGAACGGTGTGCCTTTAATTCCTGATCAAAATAAAACG
This sequence comes from Ctenodactylus gundi, assembly GCA_004027205.1. Lineage (NCBI taxonomy): Eukaryota > Metazoa > Chordata > Mammalia > Rodentia > Ctenodactylidae > Ctenodactylus > Ctenodactylus gundi. The sequence continues at coordinate 340,122 of PVKB01001923.1, forward strand.
AAAGTCTTTTTCATGAAAAGAACAAGAAATTGCCACAATAAGGCAAAACCAGCTGGTTTTGATTTGAGTTCACAGAAGGATAACTCAATATATTCCAATAGTCTCCCTAACTTGACTTTTAAAATCTTAGTTTTTCGTACACAGGGAAATATTTCAATAAATAAATCCTCATATTGTAAAAAAAAAAAATCCAAGAAAGCACAGTTCACTAAATAGCAGCAAAGGAAGTGCACCCTGAGCCCCTGAAACAATCGCATTATCATTCATAGATACAAATGAAAAAAATCAAGGACCTCTAAACATGGGAAGAACTCAGGGACAAGAATCCAAAATGAAACAAAAGAAATTGGTGATGCCAGGATTAAAAATCTTGGCAGTAGGGAAACATTAAAGTTACAAAACAATGTAAAAGGTGAAAGAGTACATGATTATTTTCAATAACTATCTTCAGCAAAAAGAGAAAATATAATGTATTCAGAAAAATACAAAAGAAAACTTTTAATATTCACAAGCACATTAGGGTGTTCAATGTTCAGTCTTACATTTACTGCAGTGGACAGATCCTTTGTACCCTGGTACTGTGCCTAACCCAGACAGTCACAATCTCCAAGCACCTATCTCTAGCTGTATTTTCACCCTGACCTTTGGATACCCATTTCCTGATTTTCATTTATTACCTCTGTAGACATCGCAAACTCAACCTGCCAGGAAGCCAAGGCTAGAACTTTACCCTCAAACCTGTTTCTCCATCAAACTTTGCAATCTCTACACATATAAAGTTCCTGTTTCCCTTGGGTTAGGCTGATAACATTAGATATGTTCATTGTTTTGTGCCATAATGTCCAAATTAAAGGCAAAGCAACTAAATGTATCCTTCACAGTATGTGATGAACCCAATTTTCTCTACATCACTGTGATATCCTGATCAAAACCTATGATCTCTCACGTCAGGTACTTTAACAGCTTGCATCCTGTGTTTCTTCCTATAACCCATCCTTTCTTAAAACAGAAACCAAAGGAAATATTTTAATGAGCAATTCAGATCATATATAACCCCTCTACTAAAATTCATTTGGGATCTTCCAAATCTTAGAATATAAATCAAAGTAATGTACCCGGTTATTCCTCTAGCTCCTCAGCACTCAATTTGAACTTCTCACTTTTTAAACTTCCCTTTTCTCCCATTTTACATTTTATTGACACATGCGTGTGTGGGTGTAATGATATATAGTGGTTACATTAAACTTGAGAATTCTATTCACACACGAATTGTAACATCATTACAATTCGTTCCCTTCCCCCTTTTGGCCCTCCTGTCCATTCCCTCCTCTCTCCTCCAGCTCCTAATATCTCACATATTTCCTTCTATAAACTGTTTCTGTTCTGGGTTTCTCGCAACAGAGAAACCAGGTGATTTTTCACCTGAATCTGACCCACTTAACCAAGAATGAGGGCCTTCTGGTGTGCTCATTTACTTACAGGCCTCCTGACTCTACCCTACCCTGGCTGCTCTGTCCTTACTTCTCTCCGTGTCCTCCAGACCCAAGTGCACAAAGTAATAAGGGAAAGATTTGATAGTTGAACCTATTAAAACCATACATCAGAGAAAAAAGAAACTGATCAACAGTTTACTTAAGCAACTACTTTTTCCCATAAAAACTGAGTTTTTAAAATTACTTTGAAATTGTACTTTGGATGTAAAATCACCTTGATCTTGGCACTTAGCCCTTACGTTTTAGGTTTAGATTAATGAAGTTGTGATAAAATCTAGTTAGAAGCTGAAGACTTGCAAGCATTGGAGGTGGGGTGAGAAAGGTGGCAGTTCAGCAGCAGGATTCACACACTGCATCACAGTAGTTAAACTGAAAGTGACAGAAGTAGGAAGTACCACACAGAGTGACTCAGCATGAGAAAGCATTTTCCAAATTCCCGTCCTTTTATTTAGTACCTTCTCTTGCAAGACCATTTATTTTTTTTCCTTCTGAGGTTACATCATAATAGGATTCCAAAATCACCCCTTAGAAATCCTCCTTTCATACTGCAGTGTTTGTGAAAACAGACTGGGCAAACTTGCCATGGCTCTGACTTCAGAAATCTCTGCCATAATTTTCTGGGGAAAAATTAGCAACATTATGTAAATAAGCATTGCATATTCAGATAAGTGTGGGAAAAAATCTGAAGATGATGTCTAAAAAACAAAAAAAAAAATCTATAAAGCATAAGTACAATATTTTTCTTATTATCCAGATATGTAATAATAAAGGCATACAAATAAAATCTAAAACGTTCTCTTGTTATCGTACCTCTAATTTTATCTACACAGATGATCTGGAAGGTCTCCAAATATGGTCTCCAAATTTCCTGAAATTTTTTTTTGAAAAATCATGAACGGAATACTTATGTCAACATTAATGACAATATTACCTAAATCAGTCTCACCTAAAAACCAAACTCAACCCATGGCTGTCAATAAATGATTTGGCAATTTCCTATGTAGGTTAAAGAAATTATGCATGTTAGAGATCTCTAACTGCCTATAATAACAGCTACAAATTTGCACGCATAAATTGTTCCTTCTTTCTTCTTGATAAAGAATTTAAGTGGCTTTCTTAGAACCAAAGACTAATTACTCTACTTGCACTTACAAACTTCATCAGACTAAGAAAAGCCTATTAGATTTTAAATCACGCCCGTGGGTGTGTCTGGATGTGTCTTAACGCATAACTTGGGTGCTATATTTGATTTGTCCTCTGTTCCTCTCCATTGCTGTTCCTCTGCTACACTTTCTGGCTATTCAAAAACTAAGCAGTTTGGTTCTATTAAACCATTTTTCTGCAAGGTTTCTGCCTTGTAGTCTTTAAACCACGTACTGAATCTCCTTAAACTGTGATATATATAGACCCAGGGTCTCACTCTATAGTCCAGGCTTGTCCTATACAGCCCAGGATGGCCTTGAAGTCACAGCAATCTTACTTCCTCAGCATTTTAAATGCTGGGATTACAGGCATGCACCACCACTCCCAGCTTGTATAATATATATAACTTTAAAAACACACAAGTGGGTTTTAGGTTAGCAAAAAAAAAAAAAAAAAAAAAAAAAAAAAAAAAAAAAAAAAAAAAAAAAAAAAAAAAA